>OZ036004.1:13434926-13582426 GCA_964035015.1 Corallium rubrum
GAGTTCTAGTGGCTCAATGGTTAGAGCGTCTGGCTAGCATTCAGAATGTTGTGGGTTCGAGTCCCGCTTAGAGCTCAGAATTTTTCTGAGTATTACTAAGTAACACAGCTTGTACAGCAAACAACTGACAATTATTACTAACATCAAGCTGCAATTTCTGAAACTAACAATATCCCAAATATATAGAAGTTGGGGTTTTTTAAGTTTGCTATAGGCTGTGTGAAGTCAACGTGAGGATCATTTCCATATCACACAAGTGCCCATGAAACAAACATTAAGTCTGTCTTATTTGAAAGAACATTTAAATAACTAAGTAACACCTTTTGCGGGTTTTTGGTTGCGTTGCTTCCTTGTTGAGATATTTATTTTCAGTTTGTTTGATATGTAAATGTCACATGATGTGACGTACATGCATGCATGAGTTATCGGAGATTATATCTCTTTGCTATTATCAAACCAAACTTAAGCACGGCATACACTAGAGAAAATTTCCGAAACGAAAGTTTGCAGTGTATGTTGAAAAGTTTCCGAAACTTTGTTTCAGAAACCAAGTTTTCCTGATTAGAACACTGTTCTAGTTTTTGAAACAAGTTTCGGAAACCTTTTCAAAAATGTGTTTCGGAAACTTGTTTCAGTGTATGCCAAGGGCTTTAAATTGAAGGAAGCTTGTGTGCGGGTGTTCCTCGCATTACACGAAACATGTAGAATTTCAAGCGGTTTCGTGTGATAATAGCAAAGATATATAACCTCCGCTACGTCATTATAAGTCATTATGCTCGCGTGTTCGTCACAACATGTGACATTTACATAACTATATAAACAAAGAATGTTATTTTATGTTTTTTTTACTGCAAAGATGTTATTTTGTCATTTTAAGTGCTCTTTCAAATAAGAAACGTCTATAATTTTCGTGTCATACGCACTTTAATATCTCAAGAACGAAGTGAGATGCAGAACAGTTGTAAACGCCAATCTTTATCATTTTTACAGTTCTTTCAAGTAAGTTATTTCGAATTGAGTTTTTCACTGCGCGCATAAACACTTGAAATCTGTGCATGTGCATAATGCCTTCACTGACACTAAACCTATATAGTGATTTAATAAAATAATCAATCTCTACAAAACTGATCTTTATAACTTCAAAAGTTCTTTCAACTAAGAAAGTTTCCTTCAAACCCATTGTTCTCATTCCACACACTCTTTAAAGTGCGTTTACATGGCGAGTTCACACGAATTGAAATTCAAAGTTAAAGACCTACCTCGAGGGTTTGTCATCTTCAGAGTTTCAAAATGAATTGCAGAAAACTGAAAAGAAGGCAAATGCATGTTATTAGTTTTTCCCTCTGAAAGTTTATCTTTATTTTATCTTACAGTAAACGCCCGCGTATAAGAACCACCAGTTTTTCGAGTTTGCCTAAAAAGGTTCTTATATATATAAGTGGTATTTACTGGGATTTTAGGCTATTTAGGTTCTTAAATAGGTTATTTTTTTCGAGGAAAGGGTGCTTGAACTGTGTTGTAGTCATGTCACTGGGAAATCTTTTAAACATTATTTAACATGTCATTACCAAAAATACAAAATGTGCAAAATTTCTTGTTTTTATTTTCAGTTATTTCAACTGACGTTTTTCAAATAAGAACCTGTTACAATTTTGAGGCTAAAGGTTCTTATAAAATGGGAGTCTAAAAGGCAAATTTTAGCCTAAAGGTTGAATTACGCGGGTTCACAATTACGCAGGTTCTAATACGCGGGTTTTTACTGTATTTTCATTATAGTCAAGCGGCATGCAGTAGAGTAATCAACTTGTTGTGCCGTATCGGGTAACCCCTAGAGAAGAGTTAAAGTACAGTCCTTAATTGTTTACTTACTCAATGAGCTATAACCTTGTGATTGTTAAATGAAGGCCAGTTTGTAAAGTTAATTGTGCTACCTACATGCTCTCGCCCATTTTAAATTAAAGTAAATACCCCACTTAAAACACGTTTTGCATGCAAAAATTGCATGTTCTAAACTAAGTTCACCTAAGAACTGGTTCATCTAACAACTATATGGAGGATTTCTGAACCTTCAAGACCAGGTTTTTACACAAATTGGCCTAAACTTATAATTACTGCCAGACCTGACAGAAATTAAGATGCCATGCACATTTGACCAAATGTTCATACCCAAGGTCTCTGCTATCTCATATATTTTTATATAATCCCCGAGCCGGGCGACGGGCCGAAGGCCCGGAGCCCGGTGAGGGTGCTAATCTCGACATGCGTGGAGTCCATTTTACACGCGTGTAGAAAAAGCGAGGGAGACGAAATCTGGGAGATAGTTTATTTGTTTGTTTGTTTGTTTGTTTGTTTGTTTGTTTGTTTGTTTGTTTGTTTGTTTGTTTGTTTGTTTGTTTGTTTGTTTGTTTGTTTGTTTGTTTGTTTGTTTGTTTGTTTGTTTGTTTGTTTGTTTGTTTGTTTGTTTGTTTGTTTGTTTGTTTGTTTGTTTGTTTGTTTGTTTGTTTGTATATATATATATATATGTTTGGTACGGTGTCACGCGGTAAGAATAGTTGGACACTGGTGACTAGCGACGAAGAAAACTATGAAATCTGTCAGTATTTTGCTTTCGTTTAACGAAATGGAGCCCTCGATGGAGCCTGTTCCACTTAAATAATAAAAGAGAACAACGAAAAAAAAGGATACAAACAGCCGGTTTAATATATCTTGAAGCGAAACCAGAGAACCTGAAGAAACCAAACGCCGTATGGTAAACTCGATCTGAATTGCAGTGGTTGTGGTCACTCAGTGTTAAAGTTATAAACGGTAGGATTCTTGTTTGTCTTAATAACCTAAACAATATACAGCTTCACGTTTTCGTGCTTTCCCTTTGCTCGTCCAAACCATAAGTCAGCTTAACTAAAGCTAACTTAAAACACTTCCTTTATAAGCTTATGTTGATGTTATTCATTGACTTTGCATGGGCTTTTACGATTTTATTTGCTGTATTTCCAAATTTTTGACTGAAACGTGGTCTGTTTAATACTTCTTTCTGGGATCCGATTCTACTGAATTGTTTTTATCTCAGACTCTATTATAAATGTAATTTTGAGTTTTTAACTTTTAATTCTGCCTTTGCAAACATGTATACATAGCCACATATGGAAGCCATAAGCCATTTAAATACTAGCTTGCTAAAAATAATTATCCCTTTTGAATCCTCCAATAAAAATAATATATTTTTTACAACCAGATCTAAGTTTTGCTTTGACATGTCAACTTTTATTAAATCGGTTAGTCATCCTATCCGTAAATTCTATAATTCTATATCTCTAGGATTATCATTTGTTTTAAAATCTGTTTGTTTTTATATTGGTTGTATATCAGGAGTGCTTATTTTAGGTCAGGGTGGGTGGGTGGGGGGTGTTTCAAAAAACCCATTTAATAAAAGTGAGCGAGGGTTGTTGCATTCATGTATTTCTAGTATATTATATAAAACCGTTTTTGTGCAATTTTAAGACAACTTTGTTTCTGTAAGCACTGCTAAAAATAGAGCGACATAGTCCGTTTAAAATAAGCCAGTTTTATTATCAAAAGCTACTAGCTCTAGGACTATCTTTTGACTCTTCATACTATAATGGCAGGATG
Organism: Corallium rubrum; assembly: GCA_964035015.1. Taxonomy (NCBI): domain Eukaryota; kingdom Metazoa; phylum Cnidaria; class Anthozoa; order Scleralcyonacea; family Coralliidae; genus Corallium; species Corallium rubrum. The sequence continues at coordinate 13,438,554 of OZ036004.1, forward strand.
CTACGGACTATACCAAGACACCACAACGACTTCAGTAAGATCATTATTAAATTACCTAATATAGTGGTTTTATTACTTTTATACGTGTTTTACAAAACTAATTGTTTTACACTGTCTTTCGATCTCTCCTTTATCTACTCACTGACTATACACTAACAATTGACAACCAACGCCAAATCCCTCCTGAAGAAGACCAGAAGTTCGAAACGCGTCGAGGGTTAACCCGAAAAACACAAATTACTATTCTCTTTTCGATCTTTCTTTACGATCAACGTTACTATACTGCACCACCAGCGCCATGGATACCATAATGGCTTATGAAGGCAATGCCGATGGAGGTCCCGTTACCTATTTAAATCTTATACCATTAGGCTAACTCTTCGTAAAGAATTCTGAATCGCCCTACTTCATGTAATAAGCCATCTTTTAACCCTTCTTAAAGAATCAACCTACTCCATCACATGTAAAAAGGTATCTTTTATCGAGATACACACGCCAGCAACGCAACAGGTCAAATTTCGAAAGTTAAAATGGTTTAACTTTCCGCAACGATTGCCGAAAGTATTAAATTATACATAGGCATTGTTTTAGCCTTGGTTTTAGCAGGAAACAGTGTTTATTTCAATCGAAATATAGTAAGGTTAGATATACTGCCGAAACAGAGAACGTAGGAGTCTAACGTTTCGAGCGAAGGCCCTTCGTCAGAGAGAAACGTCAGAGAGAAACCTCAGGCCCTTCGTCAGAGAGAAACGTCAGACTGACTAATAAAATTCGCTTTAGAACGACCAGTTTGATGTAGAGCACACTCGTTTTCTTTCCTTGAATAATCTCGGTTTAGTACAGATATAGATCGGTCGACCGTCGATGTTCTTGGACAAAATAGCGAGGGGAATGACAATCTTACTATCCTTCAAAGCGTAATAATTTTATGACGGGGAAAAACGAGAACTATAAGGGTACTTGACGCCATGACGTGCCGAAGAACGAAGCGTTGGCTTCGGCAATGCGCATGCTGTTGCTGTGAAGTCGATTCTAGTAAAAATAAGCGTTTAAAACGTTGAATTTGAAAGAATGTTATTTGTGTGAGCGATTCCCATTATTAGCTGTACCTGATACTTTGATTCTTTGAATAATTCATGCGAATGTGATTTTCATACGTGTAGCCACTTCTCGCACTGACAACGCAATAATATTTGGCCCGTTGCGGTAACGTTGGACGATTTTATTCGTCGCAGGGAAAATAAACAGACGGGAAAGGGTAAAGCTATACTTTAGGGTAGAGTATAGCTTTAGGGTAGAGCTATACTTTGACTCTTCTCAAAAAGTCACTCTACTCCACGTAAATAAACAAGGGCTATCCTTTAACTCTTCGTAAAGGATCGCCCTATACTTCATGTAAAAAGCTATCTTTTCACTCTTTATAAAGGATCACTCCAAAAGGATCAAACTCATGTAAACAAGAGCTATATTTTGACTCTTCTCAAAAAGTCATCCCACTCCATGTGAACAAGGCTATCGTTTGACTCTTCGTAACGGGCCACCCTACTTCATGTAAAAAGCTATCTTTCAACTCTTCTTAAAGAATCATCCTATACTCCCTGTAAGAAAGGGCTATCTTTGAATCATCCTATACTCCATGTAAGAAAGGGCTATCTTTTGACTGCTATAACCCTATCCAATGTAAACGAAAGCTACCTTGCGTGAAAGTCACCCTATACTATAGGACGGCGAGTCACTCTACTTCCATATAAACACTACACGTAAACAAGAGCTATATATCTTTTGACCCTTCTCAAAGGGTCGCCCTACCTCCACATAAACAAGAGTTATTTCATTTTTTCGTAAAGGGTCACCCCATACAAGGAAGGTCACCTACCTCTATGTAAATGTTGTTATATCATGTACGAGTTTTGGAACAAATTTTTAAAAAATAATTAACTGTTCATACCACTGTAAATCATAAAATACAATTGCAAAAACTTACCTTGAAATAAATATAGTTCAGAAAACTAATAAACGTATAACTCTTCCTTTCGTTCCTCTAATGCACAACTGACCCCTGTGTATCGACCAAACAACTTATATAGCATTATAACCATGGACGTCAGACGTCATACCACGTTGCCACAGTGAAAATTATTTACTAAAAAAACACGTTATTTTCCGTCCTTCCAAGAAAATGGTTGTTTCTTGTCGATTCACATAATTACCAGTCTTTTATTTCCCATTTACCAAGAATTTGAAGGCGTTTATATTATCGACGTAACTTTCATGTGGGCATGCACGATCCTGGGTTTCCTGTTCTTAAGCTGAAGCCCTCGACAAAGACGGCGTTTGTAATTGCGGCGGGAAATTATACGACATCAGTGGCACCTTGGTGACAACATTAAATCCTTTCCGTCCGCAATGGTTCCTCGTAACTGGATAAACCTTCCTGGAATTAGGACCAAAAATCAGTATAAAGTACAATAGAACCACAGAACGAAAAGCTAAGAGTTAAGATTGCTTAAAAGCGGTTTTCGAGTTTTCGAGTTTGAAATAATGACATCATAGTAATGTTTGATATCGCTTCGTTTGACTGTGAGAGTTTTAGAACGAACAACGAAATGAAAGTATGTTTATTTAGCGTTTGAAAACCGTGCTTTCCCCCCTAAAATTAAGACATCGTTAAAATAGTTGGCATAGTTGTACAAATAGTATCACTCGACCCAGACCCTATATATTCTGATTGTCTTCTAAACTCTAGCTAGATGCAATACAGCGTGTATATAATAGCGTGAGAAAATAGACATTTTTGTCGTTCTAGGCCTTTTGTAGTCAGAAACTTTGAATTTCATCTGTGAACTATTCACGAACATTTTTTAGTTGTTGAAAATGGACAGTATATTCTTAATCACTTAACGACTAAAGCTCGGGATACACGTGCGATTTTTTTCTCGCGCCGGCAACGCAACGGGTCAAATTTCATTGCGTTGCTGGCGCGAAAGAGGAAATCGCGCATGTATCATATCTTGCGCGGCAACGTAATTGCAACCTGATGCTTTCCGCAATCGTTGCCGAAAGTTAAAATGGTTTAACTTTCCGCAACGATTGCCGAAAGTATTAAATTACATAGGCATTGTTTTAGCCTGGTTTTAACAGGAAACGCAGTGTTTTTTTCAGACTGGCTAATAAAATTCGCTTCAGAATGATCAGTTTGATGTAGAGCGTGCTCGTTTTCTTTCCTTGAATAGTCTTGGTTTAGTACAGATATAGATTAGTCGACCGTCGATGTTCTCAGAGAAAGTAGTGACGAGAATGACAATCTTACTATCCTTCAAAGTATGAAAATCACATTCGCATGGATTCTTCAACTTGAAGAATCAAAGTATCAGGAACGGCTAATAATGGCAATCGCTCACAAAAATAGCATTCTTTCCATTCAACGTTTTAAACGCTTTGTTTCTATTAGAATCGACTTCACAGCAACAGCATTGCCGAAGCCAACGCTTCGCTCTTCGACACGTCATGGTGTCACTATTGCGACCCCGTCATAAAATGACCACACGTGTAGCCACTTCTCTCGTACCGGCAACGCAATAAGTTTTGACCCGTTGCGTTACTAGCGCGAGAAAAAAATCGTAAGTGTATCCCGAGCTTAAGTTGGTTACGCGGTTTCGACTATGTATATTTTAAAAGTAACTCGGTATGAATAAATTTCACACATGCACCTTTGTAACCACTTTGCTCCGAAAGTTTAGTTTTCTAAAGGGTGTTTTGAACAGTCTGTTGATAAGAATCACGTAGACCCTGGTGACGTGCACACGCGGCGGTAACGTTTCCGAGCGTTTTCGTATTGTTTCAAGTAATGAGCTGATATAGTTCTCGATTCCATTGAGAACAGTAAACAATACAAAAACGCAGAAAAACATTACCGTGTGCACATAATCTTAAGGGGTGTTTATATGGAGGAGGGCCAGCCCTCTTGGTAGGGCTATATAGCCCTTCTTTGTCGAGATCCTGCATCTCAGCGTAATTCCTTGTACAAATTTGTTTGCGTTTACATGACAAGAGGGCCAGCCCTCCTAGGCTAGACTTGCTCCAAGTCTGCCTCTTGTTGTTTCGAGACAGGCAGCCACGGAAAGAAAAACGGGCCCGCGGCCGCCTGTCTCGAAACAACGAGAGGCAGACTTGGAGCAAATCTACTCCTAGGCGAGATCATAGGTGTACGAGCTGGGAGGCGGGTCAGCTGCCCCCCCCCCCCCCCAAGTTGGCAGAAAGATAAGTCAAGTCGGGCAACAGCGATCCCAGGCTCGGGCAACTTGGCAAAAAATTCACGCGCATATTACCATAGAAACACATAGATAACATATTTATAACATGCCATATTGACGTTTGTACAAATGTTATATAAACTTGTCACGCTGATTATATGATATGATATATAAGTCGGGCACTTTTTGTTTCAGTTGGGCAAGTTTTTTGACTGCCCCCCCCCCCCCCCCCCCTAATTAATTTGTGCCCGTACGCCTATGGGCGAGATCTCGCTATTGACAAGCCGAGATCGCGCTTAGGAGGGCTGGAAGTTTTCCAATATATAGATTTCAAGATTTGTTTATTCTTATTTATCCATTCAGTACATTAAATAATGTATGTTAAAACAGAATGGAAAGGAGTATAAGATTAAAAACCCGAAGGGTTACAAAACGTTCTCATGTACCAACAATAGTTAATTATAAAATTTCAATGTGAGTGTGAGTCAAGTGAATCATTTGAGTAAGAATAAGTACCAGTCTATACAGAAGACTAAATACAATGAATTAATAGTACAGAATATGAATATATGAAATAATTTACATTAAACTTATTAAATTTAATTTTCAAAAGAAGAATCAAGAAGATGTTTTTGTAACGTTTTCTAAGAGGTCGATTGTTTTAGAAATATGGGGTATTTCATTCCACACTTGTGCTGCACTATATTTCATTGAGAATTTGCCATAATTAATATTTTGCCTAGGCAGAAACAAATTCATGTTTACTCTGGATCGAGTGAGCTTGAGCTATACTTGTAAATGAAAAGTCATAATTGGTTGGAAGAGAATTATTGGAATGTTTGTAAACAAATTTACCAAGCTGCAGTAATTTAGTGATTTCATATACATTAAGAAGATTAAGACTGCAGAACAGAGGTCGGCCGCCCGCCTGCTCCTCGCCCGCCAGAAAAAAAGAGAGGCGGACTTGGAACAAGTCTAGTTTCACACCCACTCATACCCCAGTACGCAAATGCGTGGCTAAAACAAACGTCTTTGTCTGAATCCCAAAACAAATCATGCACGCATGCATGCATGCACGCATGCAAAACAATTTACTTTCACCAACAGTTTCCGCTTCAGCATAATTGAGAGCCTCGACTTATGGAATGCCATGGCAGGTACAATGAATTAACGACATTGGTATTGTGGCTATGCAGTGTACACTAAACTCGGCCCCTAAATGTACGTTATTGTTCATGACCATAGAGGTTCGCGGATTCACAGGTACAAATACAAATTTAACTACTTCTTCTTCCTACGAGGGGCTTTTCAAGCGCAATTTAGATATTAAATTTCAAGTGGCAAGAGTCGAAGGCGTATTAATTAGCTCTGGCAGCCGCCATACGACATATGACAGCAGACCACGAATCACAGCAAAGACCTCGGCGAAAAACCCTCGAAGCACCAAGCTCGAGAACGGGGTTACTCCCAGATTCCAAGTACTAACTTTGGACTGAGAGGCAGCGCCCTAATAGCACACGCCACTCTTGCTTCCAAATATCAATACACTGTAGTTTATACTTTTATCAAAGTCTCGACTAATACAATGAGTGATCGCTTACAAGTGCTTAATTAAAGTGCCTATAGAATAGAAAATTGAGTTAGAAATACACTTCTTTGTTGCGTTTAGAACTCTTCCGTATCTCACTTCGTTCTTGAGATCAAGATTTGGAATAATTATTGTGGGGCAGAGAACTTAAGTGGAGAATAATAATTTATAATAATATAATTTATGAATTTATATTGCGCAAATATCAATATAAATATTTTCAAATACGCATTACAGACAAAATATACCTAAATTTGGCAATTATATAACAGTTAAGTAATAAAAAATTAAAAATTAGGAAAATGCTTTCCGAAATAAAAAAGTCTTTATCAAGTTCTTAAAGTGTCACTGAGACGAAATTTTTACCCCTACTTTTTTCTCTATGAGCCTAAAGTACATGTATCGAAGACTTACCAAACGAAGTTTCATGCTGATATTCGGAAAAGTAAAGCAGATCTTGACGAAAGAAATACGCAAATTCGCGGCCGCCATTAAAATGGACGTGTTTATTTGAGACTGGGTCTAGGATGTCTGTGACGTCAGAGTCTCAACCCAAACAAACTAGTAAACAAGCGTAGCTTGGAAGAATCGCTCATTACAATTACATGCCATTGCCATCATTTCGCTTTGTTGCACAAGATTGCAGCAATCAATATGATATTAAAGCAGGAATATCCTTACATAAGAGTCCAAGGATTCTAGTAATGAATGACATTATTCTGCAGGATTGCGCAGCATATAAGCCCAATTGACAAATCATACGAGCAAACTGGGTTAGGTCCGTTTGTTCGCAACATATTAAACGCGCCGACACGCAATTTAAACCAGATGATTCATAGTTTGTTTCAATCCATTTTCCATGAAGATTTTTAGAGCGACCTTACTACAAACAAAAGTTTTTCAGCGTGGTAATATGCTTATTATTTGAAAGACTAACAAAACTTTGGAGGCAGAGGCAGAGCAGCCTCGAGCTCCAAGGAAGTGAACCGTTGGAAAATAAGCGAATATTTCTTGTCCCCTGTTCTTATACCATACCATGCTAATCATAGTTCCACTCAGGAGCGGATCTAGAATTTTTTTCACCTTAGTCAAACCATTCCTAGGGGGGTCCGGGGGCATGCCCCCCCCCCTCCCCCCCCGAAAATTTTTGAAATTTGGACCTCTGAAATGGCATTTCCTTGCATTCTGACGGTACTTTGGAGAAATATTTAAAAGTTTTAAATCGTGTTTTCAAGAGCGCATTTAACAAATCTGGAAGGTGTCAAATAAATTTATCGGATAAAGTGGACTTTTTGCCATGCAAATGCATTTAAAATTATAGAAAATAACGGGGGGAAATCCAATAAATCGAATCTTAGGTAGCTGCTACGTATGCACCCCCGACGGAAATCCTGAATAACATCAGAACGTACACATAAACACATTCATATGACAAGATCAAAGAATCATGTTACCAAAATCATTAGGCACTTTTATAGATATTTTGAATGATATTCCAGGCCACTGAGGCTAAGATCTGGTCGTGTGAGAAACATCAAGAGGTACACGAGGCAACCAAACAAAACTAATGTGTTCTCATGTTGTGCAATATTTACGCAGGACTATCACTACCAGACATCACATGGTTCAATTTAAATAATTCACGTTCGCAAGCGCTATCAAATACAGTCATCCAGCCAGAATAGAATACTATTATAAACGTCGCGTCTATATATAAGACTATTATTATAATATACGCGTTTGATAATCAAAGGATTAGTTACCGCGATAGGTTCCGAACCGTTTGAGTCTGACTGCCAAGACTCTGAGAATCCTTTAACGAGCAATACCTTCTGGCCTTAGCCAGTGTCGATAATAATTTGCGTCTGAGAACCAAAGACTTAACGTTAAAACTTACCTACCGATCGCGACAATTGAATCATCACTGCTGTTTAATTGAAGTGAATACTACACGTTTTATCACGTTTGTAAAGTCATGTTCGAAATGTGTTCGAAACTGAAAGAGCTCTCCCAGTCTGACTCTTAGTATACATAATTTATGTTCGGCAGAATCGGCAGTCTCGACAGCAGATCAGTCGGCAGACCAGGCAAGAACTACAAAGTAAAACGCCGCCAACCAATCAATATTCGTGATAAAGAGCTTCTGCGAAAATTCAACCAATGAGAATAAGTCATATAATGGTCCAAATCAGGCAAAAAAGACAACGAAATCAGGCAAACCAATGAACGAGCGTAATAGAATTCGTTTTAGGTATTTAGCCAATCACCGCAGCTAATACAATAGCTCAAATCAGGCAAGATGAAGAACAAAGCTAAGCCGCGCTCTGTTTACACGGCGCTGCGTGCGTATCATATATTCGCGTGACCAGAGTCACTACATATTATTGACTTGGATAGTCTTGTACAGTATAGCAGTGAACATACGGTAAAACTATAGAAAGAGATTTTTTTCTGCGGCTTTTTTCACCTTAGTCGTTTGACTTGTTTGACTAACGTTAAATCCGCCCCTGGTACTTCCACTATACTTTTATTTAAGATCATAAAATATATCATGTAAGTAAAGCAAACGAGAAGGAAGGTTGAATTTGATGTATTGTATTTGTATATAAAATACATGTATATACTAGCAATTCATTTAGTATTTTAAAACTTAAAGAAAATGCTATTAGATGTTACAAAATAAATAGCATAACTATCTCAATAAATATACAGTCTGATTTGCAAAACAACAAAGCGTAAATACTAATCTAAATATTTTAGGCGTAGAAAACAAACAATTCTACAAGCTAAAGCAGTTCAGCGCATTATTGATACTTTAGTTATACTTATGCGCCAGCTTTGTGAGCCACGTCAACAGGCCGTTGCAAATTGACATAATTATATACTGAGACCAACTAGTTTTCTTTTTCTTTTCTGACGATGTATAATTTCCAACAGGAGAGAAAATGCTCTCGAACTTTTGAATTTCTATGTAAGTAGTATCAAATGTATCAGGCATCAGATACAAGCTAGAGCCACATTACATATACATACATATTTTTATACACATTCATACCAACATAAAGATAGTGTCTCTAGCTGACTAATACTGTCTTTCTCAAGAAGAAACCACGACGTCAGAATTGAACTGTTGCTATATTGAGAATGTATTGTACTTCTCTTCGGCAATATCTTTCTTGTTCGTATTGCGCGATTATCAATCTCGTCAGCCGAAGTAATATATACAATCATCGTACTGGCAAATTCCGAAACAGATTCGTCCAAATGGGCTACCATATACTCCAAACATATAACGGATGATTCCGTTTCGATCCATAGCTAGAAGAACAACTAAATGATGTTGAATTCGACTTTTTTGTTGTCAAATTATATGCGCTCTTGTTGTTTCTTCCTTAGTCACGCAAGCTTGGGTTGAGACTATGACGTCACAACACTTCTCAGGTATCAATATTCACGGTGAAGAAAATTTTAATGGCGGACACAATATTCAGCATTTCAAACGTTTATAACTTTAAACCTATTTGTTTATATCGGTTTAAAGTTTGTACACGGGGTATTTATATCTCAATAAAGTTCGGCGAAGTTAAATTCTCGCAAAACCTTGTGGTCGATTTTTCGTCTCAGTGACACTTTAATTAAAGCTATTTACAAATAGACAAACTCTGATAAAACGTGGTAAACTATTCCAGAGCCGAGGAGCTGCCGAATAAAATGACCTGTCGCCAAGTGTAGCGAGGGTCTTACAATTAGGTGGCATAAGTACTAGAAGTTACTATCGCAAGGAATTAGTTAGTATTGTCGAACAGTAGAAAGTAATGTGATGAAAGTGGTACATTATACAATACAACAAAGAATGGAGCTTAACCTTAAGAAATGCAAGGAAATACAAATTGGTTAGTTTCAGAAATTGCAGCTTGATGTTAGTAATAATTGTCAGTTGTTGGTTGTTGTTGTTGTTTAGCTGTGTTAGTTTTTCTGAGTATTACTAATTAACACAGCTTGTACAGCAAACAACTGACAATTATTAAATACAAATTGATTTTAGAAAGAGCAAAACTATGATACCAGAACTTAAAATCGAAGATAATTTATTTAGTAAGGTGAGCTCATACAAACTTCTCGGGCTATGGATCGACGACGACCTCATATGGAATACAAATACCGAATATATAATTAAGAAGGCAACCAACGTCTCTTTTTGCCGTGTACCTGAGGATGATATGAAAAGATGTTACACTACGGTAATCATGCAGGCCAACATTAGAATATGGTGCCCAAGTATGGAATGGTGGCCTGACAAAGGAACAAAGCAATGATATAGAACGTATCCAGAAACGAGCACTAAGAATAATTTACTCAAAATATGACTATGAATGGTTATTAAACCAGGCAAAGCTTAAAACCTGAAGGATCGTCGAGACCAAATTTGTATAGATCTTATTAAAAGAATGTCAAACCCGAATCATAAACTGCACCACCTATTGCCAAAAAAGGTTGCTCAAGTTAGGGAAAGGAACACGAGGTCAAATAGCCAAAAGTATTATAATTTTACTGGAAAAACTGAACGTTTTATGAGGAGCCCAATCGCCTACGCCATTGATAAGTTTAATTCAACACTATGTCGTCCCTGAAGCAACTAAAAGATATATGGTTTAAAATCTTCTATTTGTAACTTGCATTAAATTTTTATGTAAAGTAATTGAATTTTGAACTATATATAGTATTATTATAAATTAGTAGAATTATAATAATAATAATAATAATAATTAATAATAATAATAATAATAATAATAATAATAATAATAATAATAATAATAATAATAATAATAATAATAATAATAATAATAATAATAGAATTAGCGCTGCCTGGTTACTAGTTGGTAGGTTGTTCAACGAGAACAACAATTCTTCACGTGGGATAAGACCATCGTGAAAAGCATTCAAGTACATATTGTCTCCTTGCCCTAAGACTCGGTCGATAGTAGATGAATTCCAATCGTTCACTTGAATAGTTTGTGCTGTTAACAGCATTGGTACTCATAAAAGAGCACTGTTTTCCTCGGGACTGACCACTAAAACGTTCATGGCCTTGATGAATACTTCTACAAGCAAGTATAAAAGACATGATCATTGGCCGCACTTAATACTTAGCGCCAGTGGTAGCGCACTTTGCTGCAGCCTCGTACCTAGGCTCTTTACTGTCATACCCATCTGTTGCATGGTCAGGGGGGCTCAGAACCAACATCTCGAAAACTCCAAATCCGAAAGTCGATATACGCAGCCATACATAGCTCGGCAAAAAGACTGAGCACGAGTAACGCAGAGGTAACCCAAGAGGTAAGAATAGTGTGCTGCCTCCCTGGTGGGAGGCAGCAAATAGGCCATCATTAGAGCGGAGACTGTACACACCACTTTCATAATAGCGATTAATTTGAATATTCTTTTATGTGCATCTTAATACGCCTTTCTGGCCTCGTTTGTGTGTCTGCAATTCAAAAGAATCTTTGCTTCATAACGAGGCCAGAAAGGCTCATTTAGATGCACATAAATGAATATTTAAAGTGAAGGCCTTTATGAAAGTGGTCTATTTAGAAGGTTGCTTGATGGTAATAAGTTCCTGAACAGGTGGGAAAATTGTCTGAGCATGCGCGGAAACCGTGATATAAACAAGCTTGCGGGGGACTGGGACGGCAATATGGCGGCTTTTAAGCTGTAAATAATCCGAAGAGTTTTTTGGTAATTCTACTTCTTTTTAGATATTTTATTAAAAACGAAATACTGAATAAGAAACATACTATGTTCTACCATACAATAAAAAAGAGAAAAACCCATAATAAATACTTTTTGGCTATAATACACATAATATTAAAGCTCAGGGAAGTACGAGTTGACAGTTGCTCGTGTTTTATAAACTCAGTAATAAAATTTATAACTAGCTTGTGTCTGGCCTTTTTGGTGGTTATGTCAGGCACGTAGCCAGGATTTTGAAAGGGGGGGGAGCCGAAATCAAAATAATTTTTAGGGGGGTCCAGGGGCATGCTCCCCCGGGAAATTTTGAAATCGAGAGTCGCTTAAATGCCATTTCCTGGCTTTTGGAGGAAGATTTTACAGACTCTAAAGGTTAAAAAACGTCATATAAAATACTCAAAACGTCACATAGATACTCGAAATGTATACACTCAATAGATTGAATACATTGTTTACAGTTTTGTTTCCTGACACAATTCACATTGCATCAGTTTTGTAGTTACATGTCTGTTGTTTTATATCAAAAGGGGGGAGCCGCGGCTCCCCCTGGCTACGTCCCTGGGTTATGTCAAAGGTTCAGTAGAAAATGAAAAGAACAATTCACAGCAAAAATAAGGAGTTATTGTCACATCTTCATATCACTGCCAATTTAAATTACAACAGAGTCTATTACAACACATGAGTAACATTCCAACTTTTTTTTAACATTAATAAGCAATAAGACTATATATAAACATTTAAACATAGGTACATGTAGCAGAATATATGTAAATTAAATAAACTTGAATCCTTTCAGTATCTTCACTCAACGTTGTTGGTCAACCTTTGCTTGAACACACTTATTTAAATCTAGCAATTTCAAAATAAGCATGTATATAAATATATACAGCATATTAAACACTTCACTCTTTTAACTTTTTCTTTAGCCATAAATATAGCTAATATAGTATCTAAAAGAGAAAAAGAACACAAAGATTTGCATGATAACAATGCAATATTATTTTTGGTAGCAGTTATTCAATATTCCAAATCCAAAATGGCGGCTTCAAGTGACTCAAATTCAAAGCGTGAAATTCAAGTGTTTACGATTTTTTGAAGCTCAGAAACTGGTACAATATTAACAATTAGGATCAAAAGCATACTTTGAAAGACAAAAAAATTGGTGGCATAGGCGAAAATTTTAATTTATTGGCTTTCGTCGCTTTTTATAGCTGTCAAAATTGTGTACCGAAAATGAGCAAACTTTAGAGTTCGCGTAGGCTTCGGAAATGCAGTTGATTCTTAAACAGACTGGTTTTAGTCATACTGCAAGAACCTGTAAGCAGTTGTAAAGTTTCATTTAGATGATTAACAAACAATATACGGTAATTCAAGCACATTTCCTAAGCCGACTGTTATCGCAATTTCCTATGGACAGGCGAAAGGGCACAAGATTCAGTTCGTTTTCGATTTTTCCGGACGTTGTCATTTATTTCAGCGGATGGAGCAAAGAACTATGGATAATTTAAGAGAATAAAATTTGGGTGGCAAAGGGCTAAATTTAACTATGGCTCGTTCAAAAGCACTGATTTTAACTGTGTTTAGGATATTAAGCAACTAGGCGATAAATTTACACCGTCAAGTGGGCTTCAATATTAACAATTCACACAGTATTTTTAAAGATAAACATATGATCTAGATACTTCAACTCACCTTTTAGTAGTATTTTGCTGTTTAAACAGTTTGTCGACACAAACAAAATGGACTCGCATCGAAAGTTTTTCGAAACGAAAAACCCTGTTTGTTGCATATTCTCCTCGAATAATCCAAGGTTTCCATAACTCCGATCATAGGAATATATAGCTCACATGAAAGTCATCACAACCAGTTTTAAATCGCCGAGGTTTCTCTTCTTCAGCGTACCAAATATTTCAGTTAACAAAACATTCAAACCTGAACGAACCTCATTTCGAACAAAAATAAAGAAACAGTAAATGCGCCCGCGATTTTTGGTCAGTTAAGACAATTTTCCCACCTGTTAAGTCCTGGAGATATAATGCACCAGTCAATTGAAACTACGGCCCCCCGACCCCCGGGGCGTAGCGGGGCTTTAACGGGGAAATAGCCGTGGAATACGCCTGTTTAACAACACATTTCCCCGGGGGTACGGGGCATTTAACAAGGTTAATAATTTAGAGGGGAAATGTAGCGGGGATTTAACGCGGGGATTTAGAATGGTATGAAAATGGGCCACAGTTGACTTACGTTCCAATACCGATTCCTGACCCGAACAGGCCTTGGGGTGGTATATGTACAGAGTGCACAACCTTGTGCGCTGGACATTATTTGAAGCCCAAAGAGCATGCAGCCTTTGTCAAAGAAAATGGAGATTCTATGTGCATGTACAGGCCTCCCAGTGCAATTATAAAAGAGGAATTCTATAAGTCACTGAAGGAAAACGAAGAGTTGTCAGAGAGTTGGTTGCAGGAAGTTGCTCAAAAGACGCTCCTTACTTTCGGGGATCTTAACATGCATGTGGACCATTTGGGAGCTACAGCCAAACGGAGAAAAGAGGGTGCTAAGAAGGCAGCTTTAACGAGAAAAGCAACGAAAGGGGACGGAAACAAGAAAGCAGAAGGAGATAACAAAAGCAAAGAACATGAAGGAAACAAGAAAGGCAAAAAATCAGTCAAGAAAGTCACAGGTAAATACTGTTCAAAAGTAATCACTCGGAGGAGATGCTGGTCCAGTGTAGGCTGTGGGCCTTTCCTCTGAGAGAAACTCGCGTACCTACAATGGATCGTATTATTGTTTTAGAGTGATTTAATTAAGAAATTCAGGGAACTTTAATATTAAGTTGTAATTCTACATTCACTTGTTTATATTCCTTTTTCAGAACCAGATGTCTGGTGCTGGTGTCGTGACAAAGAGTATGGTGACATGCTTCTGTGTGAAGGAAAATCTTGTGAAATTAAATGGTTTCACTTTGCTTGTGTTGGGCTTCTCTTCAGCCCAGCATTTTCGTGGTTTTGTCCAGGCTGTAAAGGTGAACAAAGTTAACATTTAATCGCGCTGTAATTTACGCTGCTATTTACGCTGCTAAAAGTAGCGTTTCAATTTAATAGCAACGCGAAAGCGTGATGAACTGCCAAGAATTTGGGGAACGTAACGTACATATAGCTGTAGCTGGCGGACACATTTTTCAATTGCAATTTAATGTGTGATATGTTCTCAAACTCGTGGCAGTCTATACATTTTCGCTTTGAGATACATTGTAAACTTTCATTGTGATTCGAAAAATGGCTAATAATTTTTGTTCTTTCCATAAAAAACATATAGTTGAACCTGAACAATTTTGCCTGTGCAACCAACCTGAATTTGGTTTAATGTTGGCCTGCGACAATATCGACTGCAAGATTCAGTGGTATCATTTGGCATGCGTTGGTCTGAAAGATGCACCAAAAGGGTCCTGGATTTGTCCTCAGTGTATTTTGTAGAAACAGGAAAAACATTAACATTACCTTTTACCTGTATTATTATAAACATTAACGTTGCCTTGTATTTTAAGTAAAACAATAATTTTAGCGAGAGAAAAACACATTAGTTGAGTAAAAATTTGACATGATTTTCTAGAACAACATCGGTTATTATACGAGACAATTGTGTTTTGAACATGTGGCTGCCATTGGGTAAGTACTACTTCCACATTTATTTTCATGTTTCGGCTACATGAGCCTACTGGCCACAGGAACCTACTGGCCACCCATGCGCAAGTTGTATAATCGGAACAGGATATGCAGAGAGGGGAGAAACTACACATATTAAAAGCGCAATTGGTGCGCAAGAACCAGTTTTGCGACAAAACTACCATTTTATTTTTTGTGACATTTATTAGTCTCTGATTTACAACAACTTGACATTTTATTATAATTTGAGTAATTCGGCGTCGATTTACTGATTTACGATATACCAGTATAGTGCCATATTTTGCTGGAGCACTTTAATTTGGTGAGTTTGTCCGTATCTTCATACTTAAACTATGTGTGTTGTTTCTTCGTATATATACATTCATTTATTGTATATCTGCTTAAAACTCCGGTTTATACTGTCAAATTTTTACTGAACTTTCACATGTTTATTAAGGTAAAGAAATACGAGGAGCAAAATTGCAGCAACTTGCAACAAAATCTGATTTCAATTTGCAAGATCTGAGACAACATTTATCAATATTGCGAATTAACATGTGTTGAAATCAAATTTTGTTGTAAGTTGCTGTGACTTTGTTGCTCGCATTACTTCTATACCCGTTTCGTGTTAAATTTACGTATTACTTTATTTGTTTATATTGTATCTTGATATATTTTATTAAAGTTTGGTTCAATGATCCCCTTGGTACCGGGGCTTTTAACACCGGGGGTTCCACCGGTGGCGGGGGAAATAGCCGGGGATTAACACTAGGGAAATGTTAAATGCCCCGCTATTCCCCGGGGGTCGGGGGGCCGTAGTTTCAATTGACTGGTGCATAAGCAGGAGCTAAGCCATGGCTTTGAAGGTAAGTAGTAATACTTGTAGTCAATGCGATACTTCACAGGAAGCCAGTGCAGATCGCTACTCCGAGCGACGAACCATACCGACCGGATGGGATTCGAACCCGCGACCCTTTCTTACGTTGTTGGAATAACTAATGTGGGATAAATCATTATTCCAACAATAACATAGAGAATTGTTCTAACAACGTAAGATGAAGAGTTAATCTCTCGATATTGAAGAACCTAGACTTCAGTTTCGTTTTAGAACTTCTTTATCAAATATAAATACATTCATTCCACGGCCTGCTCTCAAATTGACCATATAGCTCAGTCGGTAGAGCGTCGGACTAGTAAACCAAAAGTCACGGGTCAGCCGCGGTACGTTGAGAAGAGTTTTTCTCTACTCACCCGGTTTGGTTCGTCACATATATCTGTATATATATATATATATATATAGGCCGTGGGCCAACCAAGGAAAAGTGCTCTAGAAAAACGATTCCATTGCACATGTTCGGGAAATAAAATATTTTCACATGAACTTACTTTTTGAAATGTGCTGAGTTCCCCCAAAAAGTTCCCAAGCCTGAAACCTGCCAGTTTTTTCGTAAATGGTTATTCATTTTCACTAATTTCATGCAAAATGTGAGTGAGTTCTGCCATTGTTCACCGATACGGAAGGATGACGATACTAGATAATATTATTCAAAAGGACCTTCTTAGGAACCAGTCTCTCACGCGCGTTAATATTGTTAACTAACAACAGTTTAGCTCGAATCCTTTTGAGATATGTAACTTAACACCCTGCATGTAAACAAACAGAGCTGCTGTGTTGATTGTGGACATGGTTCGAAAGAATATAGATATTACTTTCTAAATTCCTGATTTATGGCTGTATTTGTATGAAATCAAAAGGATGTTGTTGCTTAGTCATTGAGTTATTTATCTGCATTGTTTTATAAGCGATCGCAGTGTTCAGTTCAAATGTGTAAGCCGTAAGCCAACGTGATATACCAGCATTTCAATTTCAAATATCGCTTTAAAAGCCTGAATTCAGAGGTAATATTAGTTTATCATTGACCTAACATAACGTGTATGTCAGTTATTGCTTTTTGCCAATAAGCGAATAGACATCTATCTATATGTACGTCAGAATCGCCACACAATTAGCACGTGGAAATCTTTCTCCAGTTCGTCGTGGTTTTACAGAGCTGATAATCTACATTGGTACAGTTTCTGTTCTTTAACGTTCGCAGACTTCCTTCTAGTTTGAAGTTATGTGAGCTCTGTGCTGTCTCAAATTTTCTGTGAACAAACGATCGGCAATACTTCATATTAATGTCATCTCTGATATCAGATTCGCCTACGCCATACCTTTGAATTGAGCCGGTCGATCGTTTTTAAAACTTTCTTCCTTAATCCAGAGCAATAACCCAATGCCTACACAACAACATCCTTTTGTTTTCATACAAATATAGCCATAAATCAGGAATTTAGAAAGTAATATCTACATTCTTTCGAACCTTGTCCACAACCAACACAGCAGCTCTGTTTGTTTATATGCAGGGTGTTAAGTTACATATCTCAAAAGGATTTGGGCTAAACTGTTTTTAGTTAACAATATTAACGTACGTGAGAGACTGGTTCCTAAGAAGGTCCTTTTGAGTAATATTATCTAGTATCCATCATCCTTCCGTATCGGTGAACAATGGCAGAATTCACTCATATTTTGCATGAAATTAGTGAAAATGAATAGCCATTTACGAAAAAACTGGCAGGTTTCAGGCTTGGGAACTTTTTTGGGGAACTCAGCACATCTCAAAACGTAAGTTCATGTGAAAATATTTTATTTCCCGAACATGTGCAACGGAACGAAACGTTTTCCACTTGTGGCCCACGGCCTAATATATATATATATATATTTAACAATTAGATTAATCATTATGAGCTCGAAATTTCTACGAGTGAATAGTTGACGAGAGCGGAGCACGAGTCAGCTATCATCTCATAGAAATTGAGAGCGAATAATCTAATTGGTTTAGTAGAAACTAACTTGTGTACCTTATACATGTAGTTCTTCTTGATTACTTAAAAAACGAAGCATAACCATTGTTTCTGTGTGAAAACCAAAGCAAAACAATCTTTCACTCCTCATCGCCTCCATGTTGTTTTACATGGCCGCGCGAGTACTCAATTTGCTGAGAGTAGCCAATCAGATTGCAGCATTTGCAAAATAATACTAGTAAGTTTCTAATATATATATATATATATATATATATATATATATATATATATATATATATATATATATATATATATATATTATTTAAAAAAATGAACGTTGCTACTCCGAGTTTCACGCGTTAAGCGATCATCAGGCAACTGAAAAAAGTTTCACTTTAGTTTCTGTTTATATTGCGTGGCACGCGTGAGATCGCGGCACACGTGACATCACCACGAAGTTCGAGAGAATGTTCCCGGATGTGAATCTCTGTTCCTAGAGCGGCGGGCGTTCCTAGCATAAAATTTATTTTCATGCCGGCATTTTGAAATTAGCTCCGATCGTTTGTTGAGCAAGTTCGCCTTGTTAGCTTTCAGAACTAACATCAAGCTGCAATTTCTGAAACTAACTAACAGTGTTTAACTGGAAACTTACTGTTACAACGCGACTTGTAGACCAACAAGTACTTGTAACCGAGCGGTTGGAATTCGTTCCTAGAGGACTGGGCACAGTCTAAGGTATAAGTACCTTAATTAACCTTGCTCCGCTATCTGAGTTCTGGTAGCTCAATGGTTAGAGCGTCTGGCTAGCATTCAGAAGGTTGTGGGATCGAGTCCCGCTCAGAGCTCAGAGTTTTTCTGAGTATTACTAACTAACACAGCTTGTACAGCAAACAACTAACAATTAAATTTAAACATCTTTTACTTCAAAATGGTACCCCGACAAATTCTTAGAGAAATGCATACGCGCTTTCTTACAAAAAAATTTTTCACCTCCGGCAAAAACCTTTGATGCCCCTAAATTGCTATTGTCAGTGGTCTTGCCGTATACTGGAAACCACGTGCTTCAAATCTACCAACAATTAGTTAACTTATTTTCTTCAGCCTACTCGCACATTAAACTACGCGTTATTTTTCGACCCTCCCGTCGTTTATCTAACTTTTTCAGTTTTAAAGATCGAATTCCTTTTCAATTGAGATCCCACGTTGTATATAAATAAATTCACGTGCCAACGCTGCAACGCGTTGTACCTTCAAAAGTATCGAGCACTCTGTGGTCTATTGTAAACGACTACGTTAACTATTATATATATATATATATATATATATATATATATATATATATATATATATATATTACAGTTATACCATGAGCTCGAGTTGTATATGGGCTCATAGCCAACGAGGCTCTTCGCCGAGTTGGCTATTAGTTCGTATACAACGAGAGCGAATGGTATAACTGTTTTATTATATATATATATATATATATATATATATATATATATATATATATATATATATATATATAACCAAGCACTGTACTAGAGGCAAAATTACAGCCGGAAATGTTTGAAACAACAAACTTCCGGCATAGGCAACTAATACTTCCGCCATGCGTACTGTAATGATGCATTCACATAGAGTTTCTCGCTGAGCTGTTCAGTAAACAGCTTGGAAATGTTGTATAAATGTTGCTCGAGAGGTAAAAAATGTGTTAAGCAGATCAACAAAAAAGATTAAAAGGTACCTTTATGCAGTCAAAAGGTGGGTCAGTTGTTTATATTAGCGTTGCTGTCGTGAAAAAGGTTTTGATTGCAAAAATGAAACTGAAACACCTTCGGCAGTGAAACTAAATTACTTAGTTGGTTGTTTTTGAAAAAGAACATGCTTTTTACTACGTCAAATGCTTATCTAAATCAAGTCTCTTTACTGCATGGTGATCTCCTACGCAATGTGTGTTGTAAGCTTGATTTTAACCGCGGGTTTCTTTGTTTGGCAACAAATTAATATCAACCCGTTAATTTAGTCGGGGTTTTGAAGTAAAAAGACGTAATTTTTGTTTTAGTCGTGTTCAAATGACGTCAAACGAACCTTTATAAGAGTACATATGCAGGGAGCTTTATGTTTTATTTGTTAATTATATATATATTTGTGAAATTCATTACTAATTCATGAGTTTTGCAGCCAATCCAATTTCAGAAATTACGTCACATGTATACCCCTGTAAACCCCATACAAACTAAAACCAATGATACTAATTAGTTACAACCACTAGTGGATGTATACTCTTCTGATACAACCACTAGTGCTTGTAACTAATTAGCATCTCAATATCCCAAAGGGATTTTTACTATTTATTCATTTCACAAGTTGTTTATTCGGCGAGTGATTGTATATTCAATACAACAAGGACGCGAGTGTTGTAAACATTACATATACATATATATATATATATATATATATATATATATATATATATATATATATATATATATATATATATATATTTGTGAAATTCATTATTAATTCCTGAGTTTTGCAGCCAATCCAATTTCAGAAATTACGTCACATGTATACCCCTGTAAACCCCATACAAACTAAAACCAATGATGCTAATTAGTTACAACCACTAGTGGATGTATACTCTTCTGATACAACCACTAGTGCTTGCAACTAATTAGCAAATTAGCATCTCAATATTCCAAAGGGATTCTATTTATTCATTTCACAAGTTGTTTACAACACTCGCGTCCTTGTTGTATTGAATATACAATCACTTGCCTTCGGCTCGTGATTGTATATTCAATACAACACGGCCGCTCGTGTTGTAAACATTATTTAAAACACTCATTAATAATTCATGAAGAAAACACAAAAGAAATCATGACCGTGAAGGAGGTTGTATATCTGATACAAACCACACGTGGTTGTATCAGATTCTTCTTCTTCTTCTTAATTCTTCTTCTACAACCACTAGTGGTTGTATATCAGGTCACTATCTCCGCTCTAAAACATTGAAATTCAGCTTTTTCTGAATTAATCTGAACAAATATTACTCATATTAACATCAAAGACTCGGCGTGTTTTAAGCTGTTTACAACATTCGCGTCCGTATTGTATCGAATATATAATCACTCGCCTTCGGCTCGTGATTGTATATTCGATACAACACGGCCGCTCATGTTGTAAACATTACACATATATATATATATATATATATATATATATATATATATATACGTGTGGGTTTTGGTCTACGAAACGCAAAGAGTGCTCGATAACATATAGTTAGAGCAAATATAGATTTTCGCTTACCTCAAAAGTCTGCTACAGGCTGTTTCATCTAAAAAAGAATCTTCAGGCAGATGGCAATTTTCGAAAACAGGGGGTGCTTATATCCTTTCTGTCGCGGAACGTGGGAGTGTGGGGGTGAAACAATACATGCATTCATGGCTTTGTTGCGCTGTTCGCGCGGAATTTGTTTCGATGACGACATTGACTGATAATTTCTGCTCTTTTGTTGAGTAAACGATTCTTGTTTTTATCTTTCAAAATATAAAATTTTTCTTCTAAACATAAATTACATCGTTTTGAACCTCCCGTGTACGAAATAGAATGTTTTAAAATTTGCCAATTAATACTAAAATCCTTATTGTTTTCTTTCAATGCCCAAATATATTTCGAAAGTTCGGTGTCGTTTGCATGCTTTTTATGCTGAAAAGATTTAGTGTGGTTGGCCAATCGCTCTTTGAATGTGGTTGAAGTCATGCCAATGTAATTCTTGATCGTGTTTGTGTTGTTTACTGTGACTGTTGCTTTGTATACTATGTCCCTAGTCATGCATTGTTTTCTAAGTGGACAATTCGTGTTTTTCTTTCAATTGCAACTGCTAGTGTCCTTATCCTGTGGCATGTTATTCCTAGATATGTGTGCATTGTGTTTAGTGATTATTGACTTAACATTGTTCATGCAGCTGTAACTTACTTTGACTGTGTTTCTGTTAAAAATCTTATGGAGCTTGTGGTGTGGTGGGAAGTGCTTGTCAATTAGGTTTAGGAAATTACGTCCTATGTTTGTGCTTACACCCTTGCTAAAAGGTGGGTTGAACCAAGTGATGTTGCGTTGCCTATTCCTGCGTGGTTGCTGTGCTGTGTGTTGAGTGTAGCTAAGATCATGATCAAAGTTGCTGTGCCTAAGTGCGTTCTGATATATGGGTGCAGATTCCTGAAAAACTTGTTCATCTGATGAGAGAAGTGCAATGCGCTTGTTGATTGATGCAGGTAACTGTCTTGTGATGCTTGGTGGGTGGTTAGAGTGCTTATTTATGTAAAGCGGATCGTCATTGGGCTTCCTATATAGGGAAATTATGGAAATTATATTGTTAAGGTCGAAAGTTACATCTAAAAAGTTTACTATGCGTAAATTTGATTCGGCGGTAATTTTTAGGTCAAACTGCTCGAAAATTTTGTGGAGTTCTTTCCTTGTTTTGTCTGCTAAACGTGCTGATTTACTTTTTATAATAGCTAAACCGTCATCTCTATATAGGCCAATGCTTTCTTTGCCAAATTTCTTACTTAGGTGACTTAAAATGAAAAGGCCTACTAACTCACAAACTTCCGCGCCGTCGAAACAACCCATGGTAACGTCAAACAAACTATTGCTATCTTTTTTTATCCATGAAATTCCGGTATTGAAAAGGAGAGATTTTCTACACTGCAAAAAAAGCATTTTCGCAATTGAGTAAAATTACTCAATTTTTGAGTAAAATTACTCATTTATTGAGTAATGTTGAAGTCTTACTCAAAATATTGAGTAATTTTACTCAGACAGAAAATGCATGAGTATTTCTACTCAGTCGTTTGAGTAAATGTAAACTCACGTATTGAGTCAAATGACTCGATGAGTATTTCTACTCAAAGACTTGAGTAAGTTGACTCACGAACTGAGTAATTCATCAGTTTAACTTTACTCAAATCCGCGAGTAAAGCAAAAGTGAGTAAAGTTACGCATTTGTTTGAGTAAAATACCAGTTTTACTCAAATTCTGAGTAAAGTGAAATGTTGAGTTAGACAACTTACTCAAGTCTTGAGTAAACTAATTTCAATTTACTCAAGGCCTGAGCAAAACAAAAGCACTTTACTCAAACTCTGAGTAAACTGAAATATTGAGTAAAATACTTCACTCAAACACTGAGTAAAGTGAAATATTGAGTAAAATACTTCACTTTACTCAAGTCTTGAGTAAATTGACTACACTTTACTCTTGACGTTACTCAAGGCCTGAGTAAAACAAAAGCTCTTTACTCAAACCCTGAGTAAACTGAAATGTTAAGTAAAATACTTTACTCAAACTCTGAGTAAAGTGAAATATTGAGTAAAATTAGTAACTTTACTCAAGTTGAGTACAATATATTACTCGAATTCTCAGTAGTGAGCAATGGTTTAAGAGTGAACAATGAAACATTTTATCATAATATAAATACTGTATAACATAATTATATACAGTAAATACAAGCAATGTTTACTATATGTAAAAACTACAGTATATGTAAAATAAATCTATTACATCTTAAAGTTCACAATATACTGTTCATAGTCTTCATATTCATTGCATACAGTCAACTCTGTATCGTAGGGCAACAAATCGCTTGTCAGTTGGTATTACAGCCAAACCTTTATGCAGCCTTTATGCTGTCTCGAGACTCGCTTGAACAAACACTCAAAATGCGGCTGGGCTTTGTCGTCACGGTGCGGTGGCACAACGCGTTTTCAACAGAACTATAGCTTGTCTCACGTTCAATATCTTTACAGCCTTCATGAAAACATAAATTCTTCTTATTATATAATACAATGCGGTACCTATATATAGTCCTTAATTATCCAAAAAACTTTCTCTCTTCCCGTAATTTTTTTAGATCATTAATAAGAGCCTTGTCTGAATTAATTAGCGGTGATTTCATTCTAATGGTCATCATGTTTTGCGGTTTATTTGTATTTTATTCTTTGTGAACTGAAAAATTATGCGTGGGCAGTGTTAAAACAACAATCGAAATATAGTAAGGCTAGATATACTGCCGAAACAGAGATCGTTTTCTCTCTGACGATCTATATTTCGATTAAAACTTATAAGTCAGCTGTTAGGCCTGTTTTATACGGCGTGCTTTTCATGTGCCGAACCAAATAGGAGAGATTAGGTACATGATAAGCACGGCGTCTAAATCAAATAGGTACGGCAACTTTTATTTGGGTCGACCATTTGATTAAGTTCGACTGAATTGGTCGTACTTAATGCATTTGGTGCGACGTTGGTTTAGATCGATTTAGACGGCGAACTTCTCATGTACCGTATCTAATGCATAAATTATTAAAATATATTTTCTATATTAGGTTCACAGGAACACGAAACGGTATTTGGTGCGACCCATTTGGTTCGCCGTATAAATTGACTGCCGTGCTAAATAGATTTGAGTCGTCCCAAATTACTATTAGATTCGGCACATGAAAAGCACGCCGTCTAAAACTGGCCTTAGGTCTGTTTATTTTAAAGATTTGATCCTTCAGTCTATCAAATGACACGCGTTTCGCCATTGGCACTTGGCTAATACAAGAGCTGAAGATTTTACAAAACCGGGCAACGATAGTTATACGTTTTATTTAGCGTGTAAGAACTATCGTGTTAACCACGCCATATTTCTTATTGCTCCTAACCAAAACGTGGCTTAAACTGACAACCTGACTGTCCTGACATCCTTTATTTTCTTTCATTCGACGAATCTTCAATCACCAAGTGGGGTTTTGCCAGGATGCGATGCAGCCTCTCTCCTCCGCAGAGGCTCGGAGGGGCAGGCGTGCGGGTGAGGGAAGACGCGCTGGGAATGATGGGAAGAGGGAAAGAAAATGAGCCTCTGCCAGATAATGATGTCAATATGGCGCCCAAATTCCGTGATGGACTAGGCGCCAGACTCGGGATTTCATTATATAATCAACAAATCTACTACGCAAAAGTCGGAAATCACTAAACTGTGGACAAAAGACACATTTAAATCGCTGATACTTCTCAACTCGACAATGTTACTGCAACACAAGGACAGGATTTTCCGGTTTTGAATTTATGCAAATAAAAGTATAAAACAAACGCTACATGAGAAAGTTTATCATTCATCAAAGGACGAACTGTTGTAAACATAGATCTTACCATTATGTCGTAGAAAGTTAGCACCGAGAATATTTCTAGCGCTGTTCGTCGGCTTTGTTTATCAAGTTAATACTTAATCAGGAGTGGAAAGCTTCCAGGCAGTTGACAACGTTCGATGAAACGTTTGTCAGTCTGGCAGCGTTTCGAATTTTTCGACCCGTTCGGCAGGTGATTCCATAGAAAAATTCAGAATAACATCCAGAAGTACATTCTAGCCTTAGATCTTGAAGAAAACAATGTACTTCGTGCAAACTATCGTCGCTGTCTGCCATGACCAGAGAACCGCGGATTTGTCCAGAGAACGGCACATTATCTGGCAGAGGCTTCTTTTCTCGTTTTCCGTCTTCCCAGGGTTCACCGCACGCCTCTGACCTTACGCCCACGTTTCTTCCACTAGCGGTTTTCCCTCGTAGCACGTAGCTACTTCATGTTAGACCTCATTATCCACGCAAAGCCTCTGCGGAGGAGAGAGCGATGCAGCGATGACGTTGGTAACGCTACACTCTGGTACTTCAACCAATCATTGCATCCGAAAAACATCCGCGACAATTGAGAACATCCGTCGATCACTCTTTTTAAATCTGCCGCGCTACCTGACCAGCACGAATCGGCGTCACGGCGTTGGTTTCATTCTTTCTCTGCCTCCCATCTTGACAGCATCTAGTAAAGGTTCGAGCGCGCGTTCTCTTGAGAAGAGTATAACGAATACAATATAGTGAAGTCGATTCAGGAAGTCCAAGAATGGTTAGTGGGCAATGGATTTAAAGAATATTGCGACGTATTTAAAGGTATGTCTTGTAAATATCTTTGAGAAATAACTAACTTAATGTAATGGCTATTTGGCATGGTGGATCTATTGGGAGCAACTTGCATGCTCTGACTGAACGAATCGGACGCTTAAAATATTGTAACAAAACCGAACAGACAACTCAACAGTTGAAACACAACTCTTAACTTTGAGAAAGTGCAACAGACATTCAATGTAGCTATTGATATACCAGGCGGAAAGCGTGGTCTGGTCAAGAAGATAATTGCCCATTATTTGCTGAGCAATTATCTTCTTGACTAGACATACATTCAATGCGTATCACTTCGGATTTGTGCCAGATTTTATTTTATACGGGGCTCCAAAATTCAGCGCGTAGAAAGTTCTCTCGTCGTTCATTTATACGAATTTTGAGTCATTCGTAGTGGAGAGGTATAAAAATACTTAGCTGTCGGGTTCAAGTCTTATTCAATTTTAACCCGCTCCTGAAGAAATATTCTCCGTTTATTTCTTTCCGTACTAATTTTTCTGCTCTTTTGTTGTAAGTTTAGACTAGTACTAGCAATACTTTCAAACTAGTGTGGATTTGTTTGCGAAGTCTTTATGAATGGAAGAATCGGTTATAAAAGAAGAAAATCGAAATACATTGGTGGAAAGATACTCTACTACCCAAATTCAATTAAAACGTTTCGGGTGTTACTTATATGTGGAGATATAGAGCCAAACCCTGGCCCAACAAAACAAAGCACTGAAAGAAAATCACGCTGGAAATATCCATGTGCAGATTGTTCAAAGCCGGTTAAAAACAATCAGGATGGAATTTTGTGCAAGGACTGCTCTCAGTGGTATCATGCTAACTGTGCAGGTATTTCGAAGAAAAGGTTTAGCTCATATTATTTACTACACCCAGAGGATGAATTTTCTTGTATTAACTGTTCGATAAATAACCCATCAGACTCCTTTTTTGAGGAAATACAAGCCGAAGGAAATCATATTAATCATGCTCCGCTAACACAAAATGCAAATCGAGACCTGAATAATACAACTAATGGAGTGTTGGAAGACAATGAGTTTAATGCTTCGCCGAGCCGCAATGAAAACAAATCGGGTTTAGAACAATTTCTTATTGAGAGAAAACGTCAACCTAATAAAGCTTTGATTATTCATATGAATATTAATAGCTTGCAAAATAAATTTGACGAATTGAAAACTCTTAACAATCAAATCAAATCAAGTATTATCTTCATCTCCGAAACAAAAATAGACGAATCCTACCCAAATAGTCAGTTTAAACTACGGGGCTACCATCTTTATCGTCGAGATCGCGTAAAAGGTGGCGGAGGACTAATTGCTTATTTTTCATCAACGCTTTCATCCAAGCAAATAAAGCTCCCGAAAAAGTATAAAACATGCGAAGTATTAGCAATTGAGACGAAATTAGGCAATAACGATACTTTATTTGTTGGAATTTATAGACCACCAAAACAACGTAGTGGGGGTTGTTGTTCGACGTATATAGAGAAGGTTGAAGAGGAATTAAACGATATTGCTATGTGGGCATCTCTGCGGAAGCAATCGGTAGTAATAGTTGGCGATTTGAACATTGATAAACTGAAACCTAAAACGAGGGAAGGAAAAATTCTAACAGACCTCGAAGACGTACACAATTTTCAATGTATGATAAAAGATCCCACAAGAATAACCCAAACATCGGCCACGCTTATCGACGTAATATTAACTAATAAACCTGAAATGTTTAAGAAATGTGGAACGGTTGACCCAGCATTAAGCGATCATCAGTTAATATATGGAATTATGAAAGACTTCGTGCGTCAATATAAACCCAAAGTGATTACCTTTCGAAGTGATAAGAACACTAATTTGAATCGGCTTAATGAAGATTTAAAGAATGCCCCTTGGCATTTAGGAGAGATTTTTGACAAAATTGACGATCAATACTTACACTGGAAAACGATGTTTGAAGAAATAATACAAGATCATATACCACTAAAGAAAATGAGGGTAAGAGAGAAAGATGTCCCATACATGAACTCGGAATGGAAAAAAGCTATAAGAATGAAAAGAAAATACACACAGATATACGCCAAGCATCGTACACCCGAAAACTGGGAGTTAAAACGAAAGTGGAGAAATATTGCAACGAATGAGAGGAGGAAGGCTATTAAAACGTATTGGAAAACAAAAGCTGATGAGTTAAAGCTAAAGCCGAAAGAATTCTTCAAAACATTTAAGCCGTTCCTTAGTGACAAAGTTAAAGAAGACGGTAATATAAACATAAACATTGATGGAAAAACAGAAACAGATCAAGCAAAAGTAGCCGAAGAATTGGCAAGTTATTTCTCCACTGTGGCAAATGATATTGGTGGGAACAGTGTAATCAACTTGCAAGAATGTGACTTCGAAGATCACCCAAGCCATCGCATCATAAGAGAAGCTAGAGAAAATTATAAAAATTATAAAGCAGACTTTCACTTTAAACAATTTGAAGTCTCTGAAGTTCAAAATCAATTAAAGAATTTAGACAAGAGGAAAGCAACTGGATGGGACTCTATCTCACCTAAGATCCTAAGTATGACTGCGGAAGGAATATCTCAATCATTGACATCACTCTATAATAATTGTATAAAACAAGGAAATTGGCCAGAGATGTGGAAAATGGGAGAATGGGTCCCAGTATTTAAAAAAGATGATAGAAGTGAGCGAAATAATTATAGACCAATTACTATATTGATAGTAATTGATAAAGTATTTGAATCTCTTTTAGCCCGACAAATCACAGAATATTATGACAGAATATTATATTATAAAATAACAGCTTACAGGAAAGCTCACAGTTGTGAATATACATTACTTGGACTAACAGAGGAATGGAAACAAGCGTTGGACAAAAAAGAATATGTAGCAGTATTGTCTACGGATATGAGTAAGGCATTTGACTCTCTTCATCCAAAACTTACGATCCAAAAGCTTAAAAGTTATGGGTTCAACGATGATTCGCTAAAGCTGATTCGCTCTTTTTCGATAATAGAAAAAATAGAGTTAGACTTAGCAATACAACAAGTGAATGGAAGGATATTAAGCGAGGATGTCCACAGGGGTCGTCGTTAGGTCCGTTATTATGGAACATGTTTCAAAATGATATGCCACTACAGATGAAAAATCCACATTTGTATCTATATGCTGACGACCATCAACTTTACACCATGGGTAAAGAAATTCAAGGAGTAAAAGATGATTTGGTTAATGATATGGTAACAGCATCAAATTGGTACAAAGAAAACTTTTTAAGAGCGAATCCTGAAAAATTTCAAACGATAACGTTAAAACCAAATCGAACAAATGATAATGATATTGATGTGTCTCTTAGTATTGATGGTTACCAAATACCTAACAGAGAAGATCTTAAAGTACTGGGAGTAAACCTTGATGAAATTCTTGATTTTAATAAACATGTCACGACTGTGTGTAGAAAAAGTAGCAGGAAAGTTGGGGTGATATTACGTTTACGGAAGTTAATTCCTACATCTGCAAAGCTACAACTTTACAAGTCTGCAATCTTACCGCATCTTACGTATTGTCACTTGGTGTGGCACTTTTGTCGAGCTTCAGATAAAAGAAAGTTAGAGCGAATTCAAGAGCGAGCCCTCAGAGCAGTATATAATATAACTGACTCAACTACTACGTACCAGCAGCTACTCAATCGTGCTAATCTCCCAAGTTTAAATAATAGAAGACTTCAAGATACAGCGATATTGATGTACAAAATTAAGAACAATTTAAGTCCTGTTCACCTAAATGAAATCTTTATAAAAAATATTAATCACTACAAACTGCGAAATGCAGATTTTAACATACCGCGATACAGTACAGTAAAATACGGTAAACATTCCCTAAGATACTATGGCCCTTATATATGGTCTAAATTAAACAAAGAAGATAAAGAGAAACCTAGCTTAGAATCTTTTAAAAGGAATATTAGAAAACAGGACTTAGAAAGCATACTGGATAATAACTGCAGAAATTGTATTTTATGTTCAACTTAATTATTGTTATTTTATTTATTGATCTATTTATTTTTATTTATCATATTGTATATAGGTGTATTTTAAGAAATATTCTTGATAGTTTTAATTGGTAAATTATTGTAAATTTTGATCTAGTAGTATAAATCGTATTTTAGTCTAAAACATATAAATAGTGTCCCCAATTAGCTGTACATAGCTAAATACATTGACACTTAAATAAAGTTATTCATTCATTCATTCATTCAGTAAATCAAAGAACCAATCAAATTGTAGACAAATTAAATTAAAACCGCGCGCGAACCATAGCCATATATTAATAATAGAAATCAAAATACCGTATTGCAATGTTAGTTTTACTTTACTGTCGAAACATAGATGTTTATCACTTTGTTTCAAGCGCAGGTTCTTAGTTAGAGGGAAGCATTTCCATCTCATAAAGGCCAAGGGCCTTTTACTAAGAATTAACAAAGATCAAGTGCCTTTGCTCGAAATGTTAGTCAACTGTATTCCATGTTCCAACAGTACACTGACTTTGGTATATTTCATTTTGAATTTAAACATTATGTCGATGCAGACTCTATTGTTACTTAATCATAACAGCACTAAACATGCTAGTTGATTGTAGAGTTACAGTATGCTGAAGCTTATTCTGTTTTAAATTTATACTAATAAAGAGAACAAGATTGATGGAAATTCCTTAACTGTTCTACCTGAGAGAGCACTTGAGCTCATGATACCATTTATTGGAGATAGGATGAAAATTGAAATTCCTTCAGGCCTTGCAGAAGTTAAATGACCAACAAAACAACACAACAAAAAATCCAGAGAACAATGAGGAAGATTCTTAGCACTAATAGCCAATGACAACAATGAGCAAAGCAATGTCAATGAGGGTAGTGATCAAGGGAATGATCATGAAGTCAGGTTTGTGAAATTAATTATTATAAAATAACTAGAAGTTTTTAGAGACCCGGTTATTATTTATGGGGTGTAGCTGTTGGGAAAATCATTTGTCTGAATTCAAAAATTTTCATGATCCAGTCTATCAAAAAGCAAAAATTCTATAGCCCATCCAAAAGTGAGATCAGTGAGATCTCTTTTTATTACAGATCAGCTAAATTTGTGCGATCAGACTGTCCGACATTTTCAAACTGAAATGTTTTATCATCTATATAAATGATGACATTAATTTTTGTGACTTTGAAAAATGAACATTTGTCAAGGTCAACTTTTAATGACCTTGGATAAATTTTATCTGATCTTGTACACCCCATACACTGTAAATGGCCAGTCACTTCCAAAAAGATGCTTACACCTGTATTTTATATGTCCAATATATGTATGTGCCAGCTTTATTTTGCAAGCCTGTAAGTGAGTGATGCTAATTATCCAGGATTAAAGCCACCTATACATTTTGGTATGTTAAATAAATGCAATTTATTTGTTGTTGACAAGATGGCCGATGGCCATCTTTTACCAGCACCTCTTTTGGATGGCATACTTCTGTAAGCCACCCGATAAAGAGGAGATACATAAATTTGTAGCAATCTGCAATGACCTATTTTTTCGAGAAGAAAAAACATTTCAACAATTTTGCACTATAAACTGAAGAATCAAATACAATGTATTGTGTTTAGAATTTGAAAAGTAAATGAATCAGTCCACTTAAAGATAATTTTGAATTTAAGATGCAGTGTGATTATTACAGTACAAATTTCTTGAGAGCAAAGGGCCAATTAATTTGATTGGAAATAATTATAAGATTTGAATTGGCAATAACTAAATAGACATTGTAGATATAGTGGCTTGATCCTGCACTGGCAGTGTTGTTTATCAGCTTTTTGGGAGGGTGGCTAATGCCGCCTTTTACCATTAGCTCATCCAGGTGGCCCTTTTTAAGGAGCTGCCTGTAGGTGGGTGCTGCAAAGCCAGGATTAAAGACACCTATACATTTATGTTGATGCAATTTATTTGTTGTTGGCAAGGTGGCCTATGGCCGCCTTTTACCAGCACCTCTTTTGGGTGGCATACTTTATGTAAGCCGCCCGACAAAGAGGAGATACATAAATTTATGGCAATCTGCAATGACCTATTTTTTCAAGAAAAAAAAAACATTTCAACAATTTTGCACTATACTGTAAACTGAAGAATTAAATATAATGTGTTTAGAATTGGAAAAGTAAATGAGTCAAGTCCACTTAAAGATAATTTTGAATTTAAAATGTAGTGTTATTATTACAGTACAAATTTTCTTGAGAGCAAAGGGCCAATTAATTTGATTGGAAATAATTGTAAGATTTGAATTGGCAATAACTAAATAGACATTGTAGATATAGTGGCTTGATCCTGCACTGGCAGTGTTGTTTATCAGCTTTTTGGGAGGGTGGCTAATGCCGCCTTTTACCATTAGCTCATCCAGGTGGCCCTTTTTAAGGAGCCGCCTGTAGGTGAGTGCTGCAAAGCCAGGATTAAAGACACCTATACATTTATGTTGATGCAATTTATTTGTTGTTGGCAAGGTGGCCTATGGCCGCCTTTTACCAGCACCTCTTTTGGGTGGCATACTTATGTAAGCCGCCCGACGAAGAGGCGATGCATAAATTTATGGCAATCTGCAATGACCTATTTTTTCAAGAAGAAAAAACATTTCAACAATTTTGCACTATACTGGAAACTGAAGAATTTAATATAATGTGTTTAGAATTGGAAAAGTAAATGAGTCAAGTCCACTTAAAGATAATTTTGAATTTAAGATGCAGTGTGATTATTACAGTGCAAATTTTCTTGAGAGCAAAGGGCCAATTAATTAATGATGGGAAATAATTATAAGATTTGAATTGGCAATAACTAAATAGACATTGTAGATATAGTGGCTTGATCCTGCACTGGCAGTGTTGTTTATCAGCTTTTTGGGAGGGTGGCTAATGCCGCCTTTTACCATTAGCTCATCCAGGTGGCCCTTTTTAAGGAGCCGCCTGTAGGTGAGTGCTGCAAAGCCAGGATTAAAGACACCTATACATTTATGTTGATGCAATTTATTTGTTGTTGGCAAGGTGGCCTATGGCCGCCTTTTACCAGCACCTCTTTTGGGTGGCATACTTTATGTAAGCCGCCCGACAAAGAGGAGATACATAAATTTATGGCAATCTGCAATGACCTATTTGTTCAAGAAGAAAGAACATTTCAACAATTTTGCACTATACTGGAAACTGAAGAATTAAATATAATGTGTTTAGAATTGGAAAAGTAAATGAGTCAAGTCCACTTAAAGATAATTTTGAATTTAAAATGTAGTGTTATTACAGTACAAATTTTCTTGAGAGCAAAGGGCCAATTAATTTGATTGGAAATAATTATAAGATTTGAATTGGCAATAACTAAATAGACATTGTAG
This sequence comes from Corallium rubrum, assembly GCA_964035015.1. NCBI lineage: Eukaryota > Metazoa > Cnidaria > Anthozoa > Scleralcyonacea > Coralliidae > Corallium > Corallium rubrum. The sequence continues at coordinate 13,472,049 of OZ036004.1, forward strand.
ATATAGTGGCTTGATCCTGCACTGGCAGTGTTGTTTATCAGCTTTTTGGGAGGGTGGCTAATGCCGCCTTTTACCATTAGCTCATCCAGGTGGCCCTTTTTAAGGAGCCGCCTGTAGGTGAGTGCTGCAAAGCCAGGATTAAAGACACCTATACATTTATGTTGATGCAATTTATTTGTTGTTGGCAAGGTGGCCTATGGCCGCCTTTTACCAGCACCTCTTTTGGGTGGCATACTTTATGTAAGCCGCCCGACAAAGAGGAGATACATAAATTTATGGCAATCTGCAATGACCTATTTTTTCAAGAAGAAAGAACATTTCAACAATTTTGCACTATACTGTAAACTGAAGAATTAAATATAATGTGTTTAGAATTGGAAAAGTAAATGAGTCAAGTCCACTTAAAGATAATTTTGAATTTAAAATGTAGTGTTATTATTACAGTACAAATTGGAGACCTTTGAATAAGCTTATGAATTATTAATCAGTTTTGGGAGGTTGTTCAATGACATTTATTGTTAGAAATTTTTAAAGATATTTTAATGAACATTAGTATATGATCCACTTTTCAAATTCAAATATATATGAAGTAAATCTGGCTGTTTCTTTTTGTGTAGATGAACGTGCTGAACTTCAGCTGAAGTTAGTAGCAATGCTTTTGCAGCTCGGAAAGGACAGACTGGGCATAATGATTTTGTCCAGTTTATATCTGTAAGTTTTCGTTTTTCTTTTATTGACATACAAATAACTCTCACAAACCAAGTTAATCAATTTTGTAAACACAGGCATACAAAGACTCCATTGTGTTACTTAGAGAAATTTGATAGAAAGAACTTAAAGTGCATATAAACCCTCCACAGTTTTTAGTTCCCTGTTTAGAAGTCAGAAAAACAGTTGTAAAGCTATTTTACAGTTTTTGATTTGGTCGTTTTGTTTCCAAGATATATCTCTTTGAACATTGGCAAAATGTCCTATTCGCTGGAAATTGCCGCAAATGCTATTTGGTCAATATTGAGACTGGAACTACTTGATGTTATGTCATTTCCTCATGAATTTCATTGTCAACAATGTTGTCCCAGTCCCAATATTGACCAAATAGCATTTGCGGCAATTTCCAGCGAACTGTTTTTCCACCCTCTAAACAGGGAACTAAAAACTGTGGACCAAATTTGGTATCCATTTAGAGAGGTGTCCACCTTAGAGAGGTGTCCACCTTAGAAGGGCTGCCCCAATTGCATGGGAATCACAACTGAGGTATCTCAATCAATGCATCAGTGCTCTAACCTCTCAGAGTGCCAATGCATTGATTCGGAAGCTTCAGGTTCGATTCCTGGTTTACACTCTCTTATAATATTGTATATATATATATATATATATATATATATATATATATATATATATATATATATATAATAACACAGAAGCTTGTAAACAAACATTATCTACTATGTTCAACGATATTTATTAAGTAAATCTACAGTATTAGTTATTTATTTTATTTCAATTTGTTGTTGCAGGATGAAGAAAGTATTGAAGAGATAGTGGCCCAATGAAAGTCCCTTCCCTAAAATTATCGTACAGGGCAGCGTAATGTCTGCCAATGAGATATGTATTGCTGCCGATTACAAGGTTTTGCTTAACATAAATGGAGGTATTATTGAGGCATGTCTAGGTCTTTTATCATCATATTATGTTTTTATGTTTAAATATCCAAATTTGCTGAATAATTTTTTTGGTATTTACAGAAATGTATTTTAAATGTGCATGATGGTAACGATTGCCATTGTAAGCTTTGTAAATAGTTGAAATAGTTAGCCCGATTATATAATTGTACCTCTCTTTATTGACACTTGGTTGTGCAAAGACATATTATGATTATATTATAGCTTAATATCTTTAAACATATTAAACATTTTAAAAGTGAAAGAATAGAATATTTTTACTGGGAGTTGATTTTGCTTAATATTTGATTAAATGTCTGATTTACTCAAGATTTTGAGTCACTGTGGGTGATTTGCTGTGAGTCAATTGTACTCAAAACTGAGTAAATTCACTCATAGCTTTGAGTAAAATGTTACTTTACTCAAGATTTTGAGTCACTGTGGATGATTTGCTGTGAGTCAATTGTACTCAAAACTGTGAGTAAATTTACTCGTAGCTTTGAGTAAAATGTTATTTTACTCAAGAATTTGAGTCACTGTGGGTGCATTTTGTGTGAGTCAAATTTACTCAAAATTTGAGTAAATTTACTCATAGTTTTGAGTAAAATGTTACTTTACTCAAGATTTTGAGTCACTGTGGGTGCATTTTGTGTGAGTCAAATTTACTCAAAATTTGAGTAAATTTACTCATAGTTTTGAGTAAAATGTTACTTTACTCAAGATTTTGAGTCACTGTGGGTGCATTTTGTTTGAGTCAATTTTACTCAAATTTTGAGTAAATCTACTCAAAACTTTGAGTAATTTTACTCAATATTTTGAGTCGCTGTGGGTGCATTGTTTTACTCAAGATTTTGAGTCAATATACTCAGGGATTTTTTGCAGTGTAGCGTGTTTTATTATTGAAATATTGTTTTCAGTTATAGTAGCCAAATTCGAAGCCCAAGATAATGCTTGGTCCAATAGTTTTTCAGAAATAGACGGATAGAAATCGACAATGTCGAACGAAATAAAACTATGTCTGTCCTTATCTTTTATATTGCCAAACCACTCAATTACTTGTTTTGTATTTCTCCATTGGTTTAAATTCAGTTTTTGTCTCAAATTAGAACTAATTTTGTTCAAAATCACCTTACTTAGTTTTCCGGATTCGCTTTTAGCGGGGTTAATTAATCGGCATTTTGGATTGTTTTCGAAATTCTCTTTGTGGTCTTTTAAAGATATAAATGCTTCGCGTTTTTTCATTTTTTCAATTTTGTCGCGGATTCCTAAACTGTTCGAAATTTCTTTTAGTTCCGAATCAATTTCATCTATAGTGTCCTCGGATCCATGCTTATATGTTTTTGTGATGTTGTCATGTAGGAGCTTGTTGTATGTGTCGAGCGGGGTTTCATAAATGTTCCTAGTTTTGTCTGCAAAAATGAAAATGTTGGGAGATGAATTAATTTTCTTTAAATCGATAGCCAAACATTTCTGAAACTGGTTCGTATATGGCCGAAATTGTATATTTTCGATGAGTTTTATAAGGTCGTCTTCGAAAGGTTTTATTTCCGGGATAGAAGGAGGTGTCTTGTTGGACGCAAGGCCGAAAGGGTTGTTTTGGTTTTCTCTCTGTTTGTTTTTAAGAAAGAAATTGGCTTTCCATCGTATGATGTATGAGATGGTATGAGATGGTATATGACGTATGAGATGGAAAGCCAATTTCTTTCTTAAAAACAAACAGAGAGAAAACCAAAACAACCCTTTCGGCCTTGCGTCCAACAAAACACCTCCTTCTATCCCGGAAATAAAACCTTTCGAAGACGACCTTATAAAACTCATCGAAAATATACAATTTCGGCCATATACGAACCAGTTTCAGAAATGTTTGGCTACCGATTTAAAGAAAATTAATTCATCTCCCAACATTTTCATTTTTGCAGACAAAACTAGGAACATTTATGAAACCCCGCTCGACACATACAACAAGCTCCTACAACATCACAAAAACATATAAGCATGGATCCGAGGACACTATAGATGAAATTGATTCGGAACTAAAAGAAATTTCGAACAGTTTAGGAATCGGCGACAAAATTGAAAAAATGAAAAAACGCGAAGCATTTATATCTTTAAAAGACCACAAAGAGAATTTCGAAAACAATCCAAAATGCCGATTAATTAACCCCGCTAAAAGCGAATCCGGAAAACTAAGTAAGGTGATTTTGAACAAAATTAGTTCTAATTTGAGACAAAAACTGAATTTAAACCAATGGAGAAATACAAAACAAGTAATTGAGTGGTTTGGCAATATAAAAGATAAGGACAGACATAGTTTTATTTCGTTCGACATTGTCGATTTCTATCCGTCTATTTCTGAAAAACTATTGGACCAAGCATTATCTTGGGCTTCGAATTTGGCTACTATAACTGAAAACAATATTTCAATAATAAAACACGCTAGAAAATCTCTCCTTTTCAATACCGGAATTTCATGGATAAAAAAAGATAGCAATAGTTTGTTTGACGTTACCATGGGTTGTTTCGACGGCGCGGAAGTTTGTGAGTTAGTAGGCCTTTTCATTTTAAGTCACCTAAGTAAGAAATTTGGCAAAGAAAGCATTGGCCTATATAGAGATGACGGTTTAGCTATTATAAAAAGTAAATCAGCACGTTTAGCAGACAAAACAAGGAAAGAACTCCACAAAATTTTCGAGCAGTTTGACCTAAAAATTACCGCCGAATCAAATTTACGCATAGTAAACTTTTTAGATGTAACTTTCGACCTTAACAATGGAAATTATAGGCCCTATAGGAAGCCCAATGACGATCCGCTTTACATAAATAAGCACTCTAACCACCCACCAAGCATCACAAGACAGTTACCTGCATCAATCAACAAGCGCATTGCACTTCTCTCATCAGATGAACAAGTTTTTCAGGAATCTGCACCCATATATCAGAACGCACTTAGGCACAGCAACTTTGATCATGATCTTAGCTACACTCAACACACAGCACAGCAACCACGCAGGAATAGGCAACGCAACATCACTTGGTTCAACCCACCTTTTAGCAAGGGTGTAAGCACAAACATAGGACGTAATTTCCTAAACCTAATTGACAAGCACTTCCCACCACACCACAAGCTCCATAAGATTTTTAACAGAAACACAGTCAAAGTAAGTTACAGCTGCATGAACAATGTTAAGTCAATAATCACTAAACACAATGCACACATATCTAGGAATAACATGCCACAGGATAAGGACACTAGCAGTTGCAATTGTAAGAAAAACACGAATTGTCCACTTAGAAAACAATGCATGACTAGGGACATAGTATACAAAGCAACAGTCACAGTAAACAACACAAACACGATCAAGAATTACATTGGCATGACTTCAACCACATTCAAAGAGCGATTGGCCAACCACACTAAATCTTTTCAGCATAAAAAGCATGCAAACGACACCGAACTTTCGAAATATATTTGGGCATTGAAAGAAAACAATAAGGATTTTAGTATTAATTGGCAAATTTTAAAACATTCTATTTCGTACACGGGAGGTTCAAAACGATGTAACTTATGTTTAGAAGAAAAATTTTATATTTTGAAAGATAAAAACAAGAATCGTTTACTCAACAAAAGAGCAGAAATTATCAGTCAATGTCGTCATCGAAACAAATTCCGCGCAAACAGCGCAACAAAGCCATGAATGCATGTATTGTTTCGCCCCCACACTCCCACGTTCCGACAGAAAGGATATAAGCACCCCCTGTTTTCGAAAATTGCCATCTGCCTGAAGATTCTTTTTTAGATGAAACAGCCTGTAGCAGACTTTTGAGGTAAGCGAATATATATATATATATATATCACTAATGTTGTAACTAATTAGCATCATTGGTTTTAGTTTGTATGGGGTTTACAGGGGTATACATGTGACGTAATTTCTGAAATTGGATTGGCTGCAAAACTCATGAATTAGTAATGAATTTCACAAATTATATATATATATATATATATATATATATATATATATATATATATATATATATATATATATTAACTTACTGTATATCGTTGTTGGTTGTTCGGTTGCCACTTGGATACAACAGCTTTGGCTAGCTTTGCCTTTGACAAAATTGTTGGTAGGTTTCAAAAATTTAGCACCTGTTGCATTGGCAGCCGGAAAACATCATATTCCCTTATTGGGAGTGAAATTCAGACATAGAAGTAGAAGATTTACTGTAGCAGCAGTTGGTAGTTGGTTCCAGATATGTGATATAATATTATATATATATATATATATATATATATATATATATACACGTCTAGCCACAGACCACAGACCAGTTTAGTAGTCGCCAACCGCGCGTTCAGGCGATCTGTGATCTGTGGCTTGACGAAACATGGTCAGGCACATAATAGAAACATCCATGTCGCTGACATAGCACTGTAGTGGTACGGTTGCGTTTACGCATCCTTTAGACGCAGAAATCGACGAAAATCTGATCCGTGAACAAAAATCTGGACGAAAATCCACCACAGCAAAATCCGACGACAAGAACGTGGGGTAACATGAATTATTATATGGCAGCAGCGCTGAGAGGTCCGAATACGGAAATCCTGTAATTTGATTAAGCCGGTTTTCCACTAGGCGACTTTTTTCGTGCGAAGCGACTTTTTCTTTTGTCTCATGAGCTCTGAGCCGAAACTAATCAGAAATCTATTGAATTCGAACAAAAGAAAGTCGTTTCGCGCGAAAAAAATTGCCTAGTGGAAAACCGGCTTAAGTTCATAAGCGGTCGGATATTTCCCGTATCCGCCCGCTCAGAGCGGAAGCTGCCGTTCGGGACCGTAAGTTAATTTTATAAACAAAATGGCAGTCATGTCAGTATATCGGCAACAAGATTGATTATAATTTCAGAACTACTCATTGTTGAAATGTATCGTGCAGGTATGTTGTTAGAAATTTTATAAGCTTTCATTTGATGTATAGTTCGAGTTCCCACGTTTTGTGAACGTTTTTAAAATGTCCAAAACGTTCGTAACATTGTTCGTAATAATATAACATTTACTTCTCACAAGTATTAGATCCGTACTAAAAAAACATCGGTCCGATATTTCACTAGTACAGACCTCACGCTCGGTCAATAAGTAGTTAGAAATCCGGCGGCAACAATATCGGCAACTGACGATATGTTTCAAACCGTGCTCAAGTTTCACAAGGCGGTACATTTAACCATAATGCTTTGGGATTTCAAATCGGTTCAAATAACAACTAAACATTGTTTATGAATATGACACTAACATTGATTAAGACTACGTTTACACTATCGAGCAAAAGTTTCCGGATTCGTAAATGCTTCCGGATTCACTTCGTACCAAGTATTCGGATTCGTTAGGCGTTTACACTACAACAGTATTCGCAGATTCTGCCCTTTACACTAAACTTGGAATTCCTTTAATTCAGTTAATATGTTGACCATGTTGGTTCCACCGCAACCTCACACGACTACGAGCGGAAGAGCATCCGAAGTCATCGGAATAACCGTTCACACTACGTATTGTCTCGGATTCAAAAGTGTTCGGATACGAAGTTTCTACATTTTTTTCCGGATTCGAAATCTCTGGATACGTGATCAAACCGGAAAGTTTTTATTCCGGATTCATTCTTTTGTGTGTAAACGGCAAAACGAATCCGGTACTAAAACGTTCCGGATTCGTCACGAATCCGAAAACGTTTGCTCTAGTGTAAACGGGGTCTAAGTAAGTCAGAACTTCATTCCCACCAAAATTGAGCAAGAAATAATATATATTGTGCGCAAAGGATTGCGGTTAAATGTACAAGTCGCCATCTTTTCGGTACGGTCAATTACGCTTAAGATTACGTTTTACATATGGTTCATTCATCACGTAACACGATACTTGCTTGTTAATACCACGACCCGTTCTCCATGTTATTTCATCTGGTCGAGTCCTTCTGTGATGTTTCTAGTCCCTGCCTTTCTGTTCAAAGGTAATGTTCTCCTCTTGCATATTTCGTAGTTCTTGCATTCTGTTGTCGATAATTTCGCGCATGATCTACAGTGAAAGGTCGTAACAACAAAGCAAATTACTGGACACAAAGAAATAAACAGATAAAAAAGCAAACAGATACAGAGAGATACAGACCTACAAACAGACAAAGACGAACAAACAAATACAGAGACAGACAGACAGACAGACAGACAGACAGACAGACAGACAGACAGACAGACAGACAGACAGACAGACAGACAGACAGACAGACAGACAGACAGACAGACAGACAGACAGACAGACAGACAGACAGACAGACAGACAGACAGACAGACAGACAGACAGACAGACAGACAGACAGACAGACAGACAGACAGACAGACAGACAGACAGACAGACAGACAGACAGACAGACAGACAGGCAGGCAGGCAGGCAGGCAGGCAGGCAGGCAGGCAGGCAGGCAGGCAGGCAGGCAGGCAGGCAGGCAGACAGATTTATTTAGGTTCGGAATTTCTTCAGTAGCAAAAAATTGCTTTACAAGAAAGCCGAGATTATTCATAAAAATACATAATATATAATAAGTTGATCAATTTGAAGAAGCAAGCAACGAGCGAAATTGTTTGAAATTTTTTAAATAGATGGTTTCGTAAATCACGTCACTTGACAAGGCCCTATAAGCAAACATGTTTTTCAAAAACTCTGTGAGTGGTTTTGGTAAGACGAATGACATTTCTTTATTTCATAGTGCATAGGTATTATTTAATTTAGATATATTAAAATGGTCTCGTAAGTAAGAGAGTGCCAATACTGCAATGTTATTTAATTACTTACACATTTTTATTGTCATATGTCCAGCACGTGATTGACATAATAATAATAATAATAATAATAACAATAACAATAACAATAACAATAACAATAACAATAACAATAACAATAACAATAACAATAACAATAACAATAACAATAACAATAACAATAACAATAACAATAACAATAACAATAACAATAACAATAACAATAACAATAACAATAACAATAACAATAACAATAACAATAACAATAACAATAACAATAACAATAATAATAATCACGAATATTTATACAGAATAAACCTTGTCAGTGCATTAAGCACTATTATTAATGAGGTCCTGTAAAAATAAAGACACAATAAATTTACATATTACTTCTACTACTAAGCTACTATATGTTTATAAAAATAGAAAAAATACAAATGTTAAAATAGGCAGTTTCAGTTGGTAAATTATTAAAAACTAAGGCAACTAAAAAATAGAACCTTCCAATTTCACTATTTGGAGTTGAACAGATGAGCTGTTATTTCTAGTATTACCAGGGTTAAGTCACGTTGGCCTGAAAAACAGAGAAAAATCTTCTCGACGTTTCGAGCGAAGGCCCTTCGTCAGGAGAAATTAGTAAACAACTCACATGTGGTCACGCGTATTTATAGCAGAGCTACAATGGGAATCACGTGAACACATGTAAGCCAATAAAAACAAAGTAAACAAATAAATTAATATGTAATTTTAGCCTGTGTGCAGGTGCTGACCAACCTTTTTCTGATGATTTAAATAGTAATTTATAACCTGTTTCTTTGCCTATTTGCAGGTAGCTGACCCACAAATTGGGTCAGCACCTGCACACAGGCTAAAATTACATATTAACTTATTTGTTTACTTTGTTTTTATTGGCTTACATGTGTTCACGTGATTCCCATTGTAGCTCTGCTATAAATACGCGTGACCACATGTGAGTTGTTTACTAATTTCTCCTGACGAAGGGCCTTCGCTCGAAACGTCGAGAAGATTTTTCTCTGTTTTTCAGGCCAACGTGACTTAACCCTGGTAATATTTGGATTTCAACCGTGGCCGACGCTGTCCTAGAAGCTTTTAATTTGTTATTTCTAGTGTTTTTCTCATAACCTCGTCACCTTGGCTACAGACAAACAGACAGACAGACAGACAGACGGACGGACGGACGGACGGACGGACGGACGGACGGACGGACGGACGGACGGACGGACGGACGGACGGACGGACGGACGGACGGACGGACGGACGGACGGACAAACAAACAAACAAACAAACAGGTAGACAGACAAAAACACAACAAACAGAAGTACGCAGACATACTTACACAACCAAATATAAGATAAACTGTTGTTTAAAAATGTAAACTTACGTCCGTTGGGGTTCTCTTAGTTATATGAACATTTTTTGCTCGATAAGATTGTCTTCTTCTCTTGTAATCTCTCTGTTCTGCTAGCATCTCTAATTTAGACTTAAACTGTTCTCCAACTCCTATAAGGACAACAATAAGGGGAAAAAATGAATGAACGAAGAAACAGACGGATGGACCAATGGACGAACGCATGAATGTATACATGAGAAATCCTTTTCTTCCTCTTTTTCTTTTTCCATTAAAGAAATAAAAATGAACAGAAGAATGAAAAGGAAAGGAAAGGAAAGGAAAGGAAAGGAAGGAAAGGAAGAAAGGAAAGGAAAGGAAGGAAGGGAAGGAAAGGAAGGAAAGGAAGAAAAGGAAGGAAAGGAAGGAAGGAAAGGAAAGGAAGGAAAGGAAAGGAAAGGAAAGAAGGAAGGAATGGAAAGGAAGGGAAGGAAGGAAATTAAGGAAAGGAAAGGAAGGAAAGGAAAGGAATGAAGGAAAGGAAAGGAAGGAAGGATGGACGGAAAGGAAAGGAAAGAAAAGGGAGGGAGGAAGGAAGGAGGAAGGAAGGAAGGAAGGAAGGAAGGAAGGAAAGGAAAGAAAAGGAAAGGAAAGGAAAGGAAAGAAGGAAAGGAAGGAAGGAAGGAAAGCAAAGCAAAGCAAAGCAAAGAAAAGGAAAGGAAAAGAAAGGAAAGGAAGGAAGGAAAGGAAAGGAAAGGAAGGAAAGGAAAGGAAAGGAAGGAAAGGAAGGAAAGAAAGGAAGGAAAGGAAGGAAAGGAAAGGAAAGGAAGGAAGGAAGGAAAGAAAGGAAGGAAAGGAAGGAAGGAAAGGAAGGACGGAACGGAAAGGAAAGGAAAGGAAGGAAGGAAGGAAGGCAGGAAGGAAAAAATGAAAAAAAAAGAATTAAAAGAAGGAAGAAAGAAAGGAAAGAAAGAAAGAAAGAAAAGGAAGGGATGGAATAACTAAATGAATGAATGAATGACCGAATGAAGTATACTGCTAATTTATACACAATTACTTAGTCATTGGCCGTGACAAAGCACTGAGTCAACAAATCTAACGCTACTAAATTAAAAATTATAAAAAGATTGGGTCACCAATAAACGTGGGCGATTAAATAAGTATAAATATACAAATATAGAGTCACAACTTAATGTGCTGGGTATCTCCCCGGTATAGATTATCGCACAAATTCTTTATTAACTTCTGATACTAACCTTTCGGTGCATCATCGGCCATATTCACATCACCTTCGGACTGTTCTCCTTGAAGTTTTCTTTTGGACTTTGCGATCTAAATGATAAAAAATATTCAGTTATTTTCAGCCAAAGTCTCAAATTAAAGTTAACCCTTTCACTAGTTCACTACTAGACTTCTTCTCTCGACGAGTAAACTCGACTGGCGTTAGCCAAAGTAAAATATTAAAAGGATCCAACAGTAGTGAAAGAGGTAAAGTGGTACTCTGTAAAAATATTGTTGGCAATGACTTTTCATAATGTTAAAAATGTTATGGTATCTGTAGTTTAGCTCTTTGTATTTTGGAGCGCCCATTAAAGTGGCCGAGCTTGAGAAGAATGACTCGAAGAAGCTTATGACGTCATAGACTCAATAACAACAATGACTCTTTTGTTGACAACAATGATCTTTTATTTTTGTTGAGTCTATGACGTCATAGGCTTTCCTCAACTCCTTCTTCTCAAACACGACCAATTTAATGGCGACGCTCCGAAATACAAACTTCGTACGTAAAATACATGCAACTATTGAGAACTTCGAAAGGAAACTTTGCACAATTACCAACTACCATAATATCTTTAAGACTATGCAGAAACATTACCAACAATATTTTCATCAGAGAACCATTTTAACCCTTTACCGCGGGGCACGGTTGCCATTTGGCAACTTATTACTTTTACTCTGGCCAACGCCAGACGATTTTACACGTCTGCCCGGTAAAGAGTTAATGACCGAGAACATTATTAAAGGTGAATCACAGTTCTTACGGCACATGACAAAGTTCGTTTTCTGTGGCCACCGCTGACCATCAACGGAACACCTTCATTAACAATACATTTCTTACCTCGACAACGTGATCGTAGCTGCGCAGTCGTTCCTCAGGCGTCTGTCTGAATCGTAATACTTCTGCCGGTATATCCGGTTCTAATCCACTCGCGTCTGTATAAAGATAAAATCGGGTTACTAAACCGAACAAAACGTTGCGAAGTTGTAACTTTCAAAAAAATACCATTTCGGTGAAAAAAGTGACGGGAGAAACACGACCTGAAAGGACTTCATCTGATGATATTATATTTAAGCAATTTGTGACACTAAACTTCCTTTTTGACGCTGTACAAAAGGACACATTTCTATTCGATTTTTTTTTTTGCATTGAAAAGTGAAGACGTTTAAGGGGCTGTTTACATGAGCCGAGCTATAGCCCGGCTAACCGGGCTGACTCGTGTCACGAAATTTTCCCCTCGGCCACAAAACGAGATTTTAATCAACGTTAGGATTCATTTACATCTAAACTAAACCAATTCTTCTTTGTACATTTAGTTTATGCGAGCTTCAAAACCACAGTGAGGTAATAATCAATCGCGTGAGCCCAGTTAACTGGGCTAGCCCGGCTCATGTAAACAGCCTATAAGACGTCTTATACTGTAGTTCAAATTTTACGCGGTTTTTCTTTGTTATTCTGACCTTCGGTCATTTGACCAAAACTCAGTCTGATCAACAAAATACACTGAAAATACTACTTTTTTGTCGTTTAGGTGTTTTTACCTCGATTTGAACCAAAAGCCTGAATTATTTGTGTTACCTAACCCTAACCTTTATATTCTAACATTTTGACTAAATGTAAATTCGAAAAAGATCAAGAACTGCAAAGAAGAAACTAGAGTAATAAGGATTCGGTTTCAGGGTTTGCCAAACTATTGGTAAAACGCAGGAATTGCGTTAAGTCCAAAATTTTCCCGGAGGTTTAGCAGTTGGTTTCAGTGGCCGAATCACCGAATGGTCTAGTTACAGCCTTGTGGCAACGTGATATATGCGGGTCCAAATCCTGTCGGTAACTTACTTTGTTTTTCTTTCAGTCTTCAAGTTTTACCTCCAATTTGTTTTGGTTTAATTTTTAAATCTTTGTCTTTTGTAAGATTTATGTTTAGGATCAGGACTGCATGACGCATAATTGTTAGGATTTGAAATTGAATTTTGTGTGATCTTCCCTCCAGTTTTGTAATGTCGGACGAATAGCGTTTAGACATTGGAATCCAATGTTGAGCGAATAACCACGGTTTTTGTTTCTTCTTTGTAGTTTTTTATCTTTTTGGGGTTTATAACGTTTAGTCAAAATGTTAGACTAGAGGTTCGAAAGCGACTTGTAAGACGCTATTTATAATAGGTCGGGTCAGTGTATAAGCTTGGCGGTAAACTCGGTTTGTGATCAGGGTTAGAAAGCCACTTGAGTTGTAAGACAATATAACAACCTATAATAAGCAACAGACGGTAAACACGCTAGTCGGTCATGATCACGTTTCTTGTCGGAGTTATAAAGTGACACAAATATTCACGCTTTGGGTTATAGTCCAGGTAAAAAACACCCAAACGACGAAAATTATTATTTTCAGTGTATTTTTTGTTGATCAGACTGGATTTTGGTCACGGTGCTAAGCTTGAAGGTACCCTGATGGTGGCAACGACCGTTTACGTTGAGGGAAATCAGCGACTAAATTTCCCGAGGCAAAGGGGAAATTTAATCGCTAATTTCCCGAAAAGTCATGGTATTAGTTTGTAATATTATGATCGCCGAGGGAACCTTTGAGAATCTTACCGACAGGACATTTACACGGTTGATCAGAGAAGTTGCATCTAATTTTCCCATGCATGTTGATGAGGGAAAATATATGTAAGCGGGAAATTTAGAAGAAGACAAAGGATGTCTTTGCCTTCTAATTTTCCCTCATCAACATGCACGGGAAAATTAGAAGACAAAGGAAAAATTTCCTTCTTGCATGAGCAATGAGGGAAATACGAGGTTTACATTCTCTCAGAGAACAAAAGAATCTGAGGCGATCAGATCAAGGTATTGTGTTATATATACTGTAAGAGTGGTCACAAACAAAGTTTCAGTCATTCAATTTGTTTTTGAATACCACATTTAGCTCATTTAAACATTATAAAAACCGAGAAGTCCTGAGTGCAAGCGAATCGGCAATTTGAATTACAAAAATTACAACTATATGGAAACACAAGTGTTGTGAAATATCGCAAACAATCGCTGATCAATCGCCGACTGAATTACAGCAATTACTAGAAATATGTTAACACAACAACCCCTCGCCCTCTTTTACACGAATATTTGTTTCGAGTTTCGGTGTGACGGGTTTTCTTCTATTAAGGATGTTGTTCTGCTTTATACGTAAATTTTGATTTGTTTCTGTACTTTTGCACGGGATATACGTATCCAAAAAAGCCTTTTCAGAAGTATTTTTGCCAAGAACAAATTATGTTGAAGTTTTTTTGTCAAGAATAGGTTTTTGTTCCCAGTGCCCCACAATCTTTACCGCGCAAGTGAACGTACCATGCATAGAAATAAATATTCAGATCACAGAAATTTGTTCACATATCCCGTTTTTCCACGCGTGTAAAATGACTCCATGCGTGTCAAGATTAGCACCCTCACCGGGCTCCAGGCCTTCGACCCTACGCCCGGGCTCGGGGACAACTATATGGAAACCAGGCTTAAAGGCACAGTGTCACCATGACGCAAACTTGAAAAACTTCGTGGACAAATTCAAGTTCACATGATTAAAATTATGGTGAATATCGTAAAACACGATACACGAGTTTATGAAATAGCTTCTCAATCGTCTATTATAGTAGAATTCGGAAGGGACTTGGTGATATTGGTGCATATTAGATTAGACAATGGTGTATATTAGTACCCAATAGTCTCATGTTGAATTTATATTTAAGAAATGTGGTAATAAACGGTCTTTTGTTGTGCCGTTTATTACCCGATTTCTTAATTATGAATTCAGTTAGCGCAACCTTTACCAGGTTTCAGAACTCATACGCATGATCAAATATTTTTCTTTCATTGGCTAACCATAGCTCATGAATTATTAACGAATTTGAGAAAGTAAAGTAAACGAACGTGCCCAGAAAGTGAGCTTGAAACCAAAAAGTAACTATGTCCCGTATTTATATTAATCGCACTTAACAGCAAGACGTTTAATTCGTGCAGTATAAATACAGCCAATTACAAAATTTAAAAAACGAACTTTCTTCGAATTTTGGCATCTCCCTTCCACCCCACCTTAAATAATAATTGTCCAAAATCACACCATTGCCTTTTATCGAAAGCTCTGTCTATTGATAACATGGTTACTTATTATCGGTAACTATCTTCTTAAGGTGGCTCCACACAGTTTCTTGAAAAATGGAAAATACAAGTTTGAGAGTCGAAAACACGTGATTAAACAATTCGGGAAAAGAATAAAACTAAATGTTATGCATAGTTAAACAGTCTGACAATCAAAAATTGTTACTATGGCAACAATGACGTCTCAAAATGGCTGCCAATTACCCTTCAAACTAATTTAATTCGAAAAAAACTTTTGTGACCCCCAATTCTTTTTTCATTAAAACTTTTCTTGAAGTATGAGTAATCAATTGGCCGATTTTAAAAAAATTCTGTAGAACGAAATTTTTTAAAAATTACCTGGTCGGCCAATTGATTACTCGACCAATTGATTACTCATACTTCAAGAAAAGTTTTAATGAAAAACAAATTGGGGGTCACCAAAGTTTTTTTCGAATTAAATTAGTTTGAAGGGTAATTGGCAGCCATTTTGAGACCTCATTGTTGCCATAGCAACAACTGTTGCTATTTATTTGGTAACAGTTTTTGATTGTCAGACTGTTTAACTATGCATAACATTTAGTTTTATTCTTTTCCCGAATTGTTTAATCACGTGTTTTCGACTCTCAAACTTGTACTTTCCATTTTTCAAGAAACTGAATGGAGCCACCTTAAATAGCTCATGAAACAAAAATATAGTCTGCCTTATTTGAAAGAACATTTGAAATGACAAAGTAACGTCTTTTGCGGTTCATGGTTAATTCCTCACTTTGTTCTTGAGATATTTCAGTTGGCTTAATATGCAAATTAAATATTTGACGTCACATGCACATAATGAATCATCGGAGAACGTTATATATCTTTGCAATTATTAAAGTGCCCATGAAACGAAAGTTAAGTTTGTCTTATTTGAAAGAACAATTAAAATTATAAATAAAGTTGGTTTAGGTGACTAAATTCCTTGCTCGGCGGTATTGGGTGGAAGTCATCCCACTTAAGCCGCGTTTACACTAGCGGCCTAGGCCTGGCCTGGGCCAAGTGTGACCCGTTCACACTGTGTGGCCAAGGTTTGGCGGCCGAAGTAAACAAGCTCGTATGTGTATACAATTTTGGCGGCCTTGCACTACAAGCACCAGATTTAGCATCCTTATCTTTACAATTGCAATATTTTTCTCTGAGATGTTTGATTTTTGACAGGCATTGTTTAGCATTTCGCTTAAATCCACTATCCGCCATGCCTTCGGCAAGCTTCTCGAATACCGCATTGTTCCGTTAGCTGTGGTTTTCTAGTTGTCCTTGCACGTTTGCATCACTCCAAATTAAAGCGTAACAAGAAGCTTGGTTTCGATATCCGACCAAGTGTTTGCCATGAATACAAATGAAAATAATTAGAATAAAAATGTCTTGAAACGCACGAGCCGCAACTTATTATAATCGTTTTCCCTCCGATTCTTGAATCATGCGTCTGACCAATTTTTATCGTGGGCGCTTATTACCATGGCAATACGGCCTGGCCTAGGCCGGACCCAGGTAAAACCCGTTCACATCAGCATAAACGAGGCCCAGGCCAGGCCTAGGCCAGGCTCAGGCCAGGTCCAGGCCAGGTAAAACCCGTTCACAGTTCACACCATCAAAAATCTGGGCAAAGGCCAGGCCCAGGACGTTAGTGTGAACGGGGCTTTAGACCCCGTTTACACGATGTCGGTACAATTTGAAAACGGAACAAAATCATGCCGTATGCAAATACAGCATATAACATTTCATGTTATTTTTGTGCCGGTATCGTGTAAACGCAAGGCCTAAATGGCATGATTTTGTTCCGTTTTCAAATTGTACCGGCATTGTGTAAACGGGGTCTTAGAATAGCAATGATATATAACCTTTTACAATAAGTCATTATGCAAATGTGTCATTAACATATGTTTAATTTGCATATCAGAAAAATCTAAAATATCTTAAGGTGGCTCCATACAGCTTCTAGAAAAATGGAAAATACAAGTTTGAAAGTCCATAACACGTACATAAACAATTCGGGAAAAGAATAAAACTAAATGTTGTGCATAGTTAAACAGTCTGACAATCAAAAACTGCTACCAATTAGATACCAACAGTTGTTGCTGTGGCAACAATGACGTTTCAAAATGGCTGCCAATTACCCTTCAAACTAATTTAAATCGAAAAAATCTTTGGTGACCACCAATTATTTTTTTCATTAAAACTTTTCTTGAACTATGCGTAATAAATAGGCCGATTTGAAAAAAAATTCGGTAGAACGAAATTTTTTAAATATTAACAAACATGATTTTTCCAAGAAAAAAATTATTCGTTCTACAGAATTTTTTTAAAATCGGCCTATTGATTACTCATACTTCAAAAAAAGTTTTAATGAAAAACAAATTGGGGGTCACCAAAGTTTTTTTCGAATTAAATTAGTTTGAAGGGTAATTGGCAGCCATTTTGAAACGTCATTGTTGCCATAGCAACAACTGTTGCTATTTATTTGGTAACGGTTTTTGATTGTCAGACTGTTTAACTATGCATAACATTTAGTTTTATTCTTTTTCCGAATTGTTTAATCACGTGTTTTGGACTCTCAAACTTGTATTTTCTATTTTTCTAGAAACTGTGTGGAGCCACCTTAAAAACCAAAAAAAAACCCGAAAAACTGAAAGAGATGTTACTTTGTCATTTTAAGTGTTCTTTCAAATAAGACAGACTTAATTTTTGCTCCCCAGGTACGTTATACATGTCATGTTCAGGTATAGTCTAGAATACATATTCTTGGGTAGAAAATAAAATAATTGTATCTCTGAGACTTACTTGACGCGACTGAAACAACTGATGATGATGATTTGTAAAAAAAACACGAGCTTGGACAAACATCCTAAATACGTTAATAAATAGACAAGTTATTCATAAACGAATTGAATAAGCTTTTGTTATTCGTTTGAAAAAACTTCAAAATTTTCAAAAAACAAAACAACACAAAAGATCGATTTCAAAAGACAAAGAAATTGTTACACTTGTTTGCGAGGTGTTACGCTTGGTTGTGAGATGTTACACTTAGTTGTGAGATGTTACAGTTTATTGTGAGATGTTACTGTCCACTTTATACTTGTAAGATGCTACAGTTGGTTGTGATGGTTGTGAGATGTTACAGTTGGTTGCGAGATGATACTGTCCACTTTATAGTTGTAGTTGGTTGTGATATGTTACACTTAGTTGCGTGATGTTACACTTGGTTGTGAGATGTTACACTTGGTTGTGAGATGTTACAGTTGGTTGTGAGATGTTACACTTAGTTGTGAGATGTTACAGTTGTGGTTGTGAGATGTTACACTTGGCTGTGAGATGTTACACTTAGTTGTGAGATGTTACACTTGGTTGTGAGATGTTACACTTGGCTGTGAGATGTTACACTTGGTTGCGGGATGTCACAGTTGGTTGTGAGATGTTACACTTGGTTGTGAGATGTTACAGTTGGTTGTGAGATGTTACACTTGGTTGCGTGATGTTACAGTTGTGGTTGTGGTTGTGAGATGTTACACTTGGCTGTGAGATGTTACACTCGGTTGCGGGATGTCACAGTTGGTTGTGAGATGTTACACTTGGCTGTGAGATGTTACACTTGGTTGCGGGATGTCACAGTTGGTTGTGAGATGTTACACTTGGTTGTGAGATGTTACAGTTGGTTGTGAGATGTTACACTTAGTTGTGAGATGTTACAGTTTGGTTGTGTGATGTTACACTTGGCTGTGAGATGTTACACTTGGTTGTGAGATGTTACAGTTGGTTGTGAGATGTTACACTTAGTTGTGAGATGTTACACTTAGTTGTGAGATGTTACACTTGGTTGTGTGATGTTACACTTGGCTGTGAGATGTTACACTTGGTTGCGGGATGTCACAGTTGGTTGTGAGATGTTACACTTGGTTGTGAGATGTTACAGTTGGTTGTGAGATGTTACACTTGGTTGTGAGATGTTACAGTTGGTTGTGAGATGTTACACTTGGTGTGCGTGATGTTACAGTTGTGGTTGTGGTTGTGAGATGTTACACTTGGCTGTGAGATGTTACACTCGGTTGCGGGATGTCACAGTTGGTTGTGAGATGTTACACTTGGCTGTGAGATGTTACACTTGGTTGCGGGATGTCACAGTTGGTTGTGAGATGTTACACTTGGTTGTGAGATGTTACAGTTGGTTGTGAGATGTTACACTTAGTTGTGAGATGTTACAGTTGTGGTTGTGGTTGTGAGATGTTACACTTGGTTGTGAGATGTTACACTTGGTTGTGAGATGTTACACTTGGTTGTGAGATGTTACACTTGGCTGTGAGATGTTACACTTGGTTGCGGGATGTCACAGTTGGTTGTGAGATGTTACACTTGGTTGCGTGATGTTACAGTTGTGGTTGTGGTTGTGAGATGTTACACTTGGCTGTGAGATGTTACACTCGGTTGCGGGATGTCACAGTTGGTTGTGAGATGTTACACTTGGCTGTGAGATGTTACACTTGGTTGCGGGATGTCACAGTTGGTTGTGAGATGTTACACTTGGTTGTGAGATGTTACAGTTGGTTGTGAGATGTTACACTTAGTTGTGAGATGTTACAGTTGTGGTTGTGGTTGTGGTTGTGAGATGTTACACTTGGCTGTGAGATGTTACACTTGGTTGCGGGATGTCACAGTTGGTTGTGAGATGTTACACTTGGTTGTGAGATGTTACAGTTGGTTGTGAGATGTTACACTTAGTTGTGAGATGTTACAGTTGTGGTTGTGGTTGTGAGATGTTACACTTGGTTGTGAGATGTTACACTTGGTTGTGAGATGTTACAGTTGGTTGTGAGATGTTACACTTAGTTGTGAGATGTTACAGTTGTGGTTGTGAGATGTTACACTTGGCTGTGAGATGTTACACTTAGTTGTGAGATGTTACACTTGGTTGTGAGATGTTACACTTGGCTGTGAGATGTTACACTTGGTTGCGGGATGTCACAGTTGGTTGTGAGATGTTACACTTGGTTGCGTGATGTTACAGTTGGTTGTGAGATGTTACACTTGGTTGCGTGATGTTACACTTGGTTGTGAGATGTTACACTTGGCTGTGAGATGTTACACTCGGTTGCGGGATGTCACAGTTGGTTGTGAGATGTTACACTTGGCTGTGAGATGTTACACTTGGTTGCGGGATGTCACAGTTGGTTGTGAGATGTTACACTTGGTTGTGAGATGTTACAGTTGGTTGTGAGATGTTACACTTAGTTGTGAGATGTTACAGTTGTGGTTGTGGTTGTGAGATGTTACACTTGGCTGTGAGATGTTACACTTGGTTGCGTGATGTCACAGTTGGTTGTGAGATGTTACAGTTAGTTGTGATATGTTACAGTTGGTTGTGATATGTTACAGTTGGTTGTGAGATGTTACGCTTAGTTGTGAGATGTTACACTTGGTTGTGATACGTTACGCTTAGTTGTGAGATGTTACACTTGGTTGTGAGATGTTACACTAAGTTGTGAGATGTTACGCTGGGTTGTACGATATTATACTGGGTTGTGAGATGTTACACTTCATTGTGAGATTTTACAGTTATATAGTTGTGAGATGTTACATTCGGTTGTGAGATGTTACACTAAGTTGTGACACGTTACGCTTGGTTATAAGATGTTACACTTGGTTGTGAGATGTTACACTTGGCTGAGATGTTACACTTAAGTTGTGAGATGTTACACTAGGTTGTAAGATACTTGCATTTTTCAGATCAACACCAAGGTTTCTTAAGCGACACTTGCCAACATGCTTGTCCAAATAACAGGATTCCATCACATGACCTTCATTTACAGGACACTGACAAGATTTAACATGTTCCTAAAATTTAAGATAGCTTTTACAGTACCGTCCGTGTATATCTTATAATCTTAACACGTTTGCGTACGCTACGCGTATGCTATATATGCTACGCTTTCATACACGTATATGCTACGCGTATCCTACATGTATGATACACATTTGCTACACGTTTTGTGCCTGTATATGAGCTAGTTGCTGAAAGCACAACATTCAGTTTGTCGGATGTCGCGTGACGTAGGATGTTGATGAAAATGTTTGTCAACTGTGACATGGCTATTCTTTTTATACCGCGGAACCTTATTCTTAACAAAATGAAATGCCGTATCATACGCCTCAAAAATGCCTAGCATGCGCGTAGCATAGACGTGTCATAAGTCTAGAAAAATGCCTAGCATGCCGATGCGCGTAGCAGACTTGTCATACGCCTAGCATCGCGTAGCAAACGCCTAGGAAACGCTTAGTATGCGCGTAGCATACACGCGTCATACGCCTAGAAAATGCCTAGCATGCCGATGCGCGTAGCATAGACTTGTCATACGCGTAGCATAGCCGTGTCATACGCGTAGCATAGACGTGTCATACGCGTAGCATACGCCTATAGGAAAAGCCTACATACGTGTAGCATAGACGGTGTCATACGCGTAGCATGGTAAAACTTTTATTTTACTACGCTAACCCCTACAGCAATACATAGCTGATTTCCAAGGGGGGCGTAGTTTTTAAAAAAAAATCACATTACATAATCAACAAGATGCCTGGTCAGGCGTTCACTCGGGCTACGTATACGGCAAATCACGCGCAGGTTGTCACATGCAATGCTAAGATTTAAAGCCGCCGTCTAAACACATTCAGGTCACAGACAAAAGTCAAAACACAATCCAATCTGCGATAGAAAACGCAATTTGCAATACACAAAACACGATTGCATGCCTGTAACGTATTTCCACACATGTACACAGCGTTCATATGTCGAGTCTCCTCGGGTATTATATATCAACACAGCTAGCGACATTACTGACCAATATCAAACTATGTCTGTGAACACGCAAAACACATCCGAGACGAGAAAGACTTGATCAGACTCTGATCATCAGACAGTAGGAAAGCTAAGAAAGAAAGCATTATTTCCACACATGTACAGCGTTCATATGTCAAGTCTCTTCGGGTATTAAATATCAACACAGCTTCATGTATACGGCGTGTGAGATCGTAAGCGTATATAATATCAAGATACTTGCCAGCGACATTACTGACCAATAACTAGGTCTGTGAAAATACAAAACACATCCGAGAGGAGAAAGACTTGATCTGACATCAGGAAAGCAAAGAAAGAAAGCATTTGGCATGCACGCATCAGTTTCGCAAAGTCTTATTATGTTTGTCTTCATCGAGACGGCGGAATAAGTTAAATGCGCACTTGACTTGAGCCTGCGCTTTTTGATTAGAGGGGCCTGCGGAGTAGGCTAAGAGCGTGACATAGAAGGAAAAAAAACAAAACAAAAGGTCCGCTATGCGTACATGTATCTGCGCAAATCCATCACTGTGAGAATCATGTCAAGATCCTGTGTGATCTTGGAAAATCTTGTAAGATCTTAAGAAAAATCTTAAGATTTTTACACGTAGATCTTATAAGATTTTAGCGAGATCTTATAAGATAATTAAAGAGAAAGTACACGTTCTCTGACCTTAATAATTTTTTTGTCATGACTCATCATGACTCACAAAAACTGTGGTAGATCACACTCACAAGTTTACTATAAGTCACGTTAAAAATACTTAACCAGTTTATCAGCAATATCCCCTGTCTCCGAAATGTTTTTGTGCAAAACTTTGTCGGAAATATAGAATTTAACGGCTAACTGCTGGAAGATATATCCCAATGGCCAATAATACGGCTACGGAGACTGACATGAGCGCAAATATCAAATTGCATTATTTACGCTATTTACTTGGCCTACGGTCAAACGCGGTCATATTTAAAGTAAATCAATCGTCTGTAGGTTTGTGCCATTTGGGAAACTTGCACGGTTAGATAGAGCGTTAAATTCTGTACAACATATGTGAATTAGAACAAATGGTATAGAATAGCAACGGAGAAAAATATATCAGTTGAACTGAGATGAGCGCTAGTATCAAATTGCATTATACGGTTATTTACTTGGCGTACGGTCGAACACTCGAACGCGGTCATATTTAAAGTAAATCAATCGTCTGTAGGTTTGTGCCATTTGGGAAACTTGTACGGTTAGATAGAGCGTTAAATTCTGTATAACATATGTGAATTAGAGAACATGGTATAGAATAACAACGGAGAAAAGGCTATTTGAACTGACATGAGCGCAAATATCAAATTGCATTATTACGCTATTCACTTGGCGTACGGTCGAACGCGGTCATATTTAAAGTAAATCAATCGTCTGTAGGTTTGTGCCATTTGGGAAACTTGTACGGTTAGATAGAGCGTTAAATTCTGTACAACATATGTGAATTAGAACAAATCGTATAGAATAGCAACGGAGAAAAATCTATTTGAACTGAGATGAGCGCAAATATCAAATTGCATTATTATCGTATCACTTGGCGTACGGTCAGACGCAATCATTTTAAAGTATCCCTGAATCATACTACTCCAATCATACAGCATTGCAAAATTTGCAATTGACTTTCTTCGAAAATAATGTTCTTCGTCTCGCTCCTTAGTTCATACAACATGGCGAGGAAATATAAACAGTCACTACTGCACACATTATAGGTCAGCGGTTACACCAAAAAGTTAACACACAAACAAACACACAACACGATAGCAATATATCTGCGCGTTGCGCAGATACAAAAACGAGCCGAAACCTAGACTCGGCCTACCACAGGTAGCCCGAGTAATTAAGAATTAGTTACAAATACAAAACACTAGAATTACAACATGCAGAATAATTAGAGTTACAAATACAAAATATAAATAAAAATAAAAATATCGTAACTTGAGGAAATATAGAGTTTCATTATATACATAGCGAAAGAAATAAATAATTGACTAATTTGGCCAGGTGTTACAAGATTGGTTTTAAAGGCAGCAAGCGATTCCTTATTTCGTAAATCATCTGAGAGGCAATTCCACAGTTTCGCCCCTCTATAACTAAGACTCTTTTTAAGATAGTCAGTCTTAGGTTGGGGCAAATAGAGTTTTGTGGAAGAACCTCTCAAGTTGTAATGCCGAGAGGAAGGCGTTTCTTGAAAAATGTCAGATAATCGTTTGGGTGCTAGATCATGAGTTATTTTATACATCTGGCTTGCTACAAACTGAGTCCTTCGTTCCTTTAAAGGCTTCCATTGGAGCTCAGCTAGAGCAAGTTCAGACTGTCCATGTTCATTTTTACGACCCATGATTATTCTAGCAGCCCTATTTTGTAATTTCTGTAAACGATCAGAAAGTGTCAAATTAATAGTGTCCCAAACTTCACAACAATAATCAAAATGCGGTAAAACTAGTGCATTGTAGGCACATATTAACGTGTTGAGATCAACATGAGATTTTAGTTTTCTGACCGCCCCAATTCCGGATGAGATCTTTTCGGAGATTTCTTCAATTTGCTTATTCCAAGATAAAAACTCATCAATATAGACCCCAAGTGCCTTTGTTTCTTTTACCCTCTTAATTGGTATGTCACCGACACACACTTTGGGAGCGAGAAATAAGTTATTGATATTATATCTAGATCCGATTAATAAGTGTTCAGTTTTGACAAGATTTAGAGATAATTTATTTGCAGAGAGCCATTGTTTAACATTTGAAAGGTCATGATTGATGGCCACCTCTGCATCAGAAATTGTTTCGCCTGAGGCAGTTAATGTTGTATCGTCAGCAAACATTCTTGCCGACGAATACTCCAGACTGTCTGGTAAATCGTTTATATAAATTAAGAATAGAAGTGGGCCAAGAATGGAACCTTGAGGAATTCCACACCTAACCATCTTTGTGCCGGATAATACACCGTTAACTGAGCACATTTGTGTTCTGTTTGTTAGATAACTTTTTAGAAGATTTAAGGCTAGTAATTCCATGCCATACATTTCAAGTTTCTTAAGTAAAATATCGTGGTTTATAGTATCAAAAGCTTTTTGTAAGTCAAGAAATACTGCGATGTTAATTTTACCTCGGTCCATATTAACAAACAATTCATTTGTGCTATCTAAAAGGGCAGATGCTACGGAATGAAACCGTCTAAAGCCAAATTGTCGATCGGATAGCAAATTGTTTGAAACAAAATAATCATATAATTGTTTATATAGTATCTTTTCAAAAACTTTACTAATAACAGGTAGAATGGAAATAGGGCGATAATTATTAAATAAGTTTCGTGTACCTTTTTTGTGTAAAGGCATAACTCTTGCTATTTTCCATTCAAATGGAACAGTTTCATTGAAAATTGCTGTGTTAAAAATCTTTGTTAACGAGTCAGCAATTACTGGAGCAGCAATTCGAATTATTTTGGCAGGAATTTTATCAATTCCAGTAGATTTACAGGCATTTAAGGACCGAAGAAATTTATCTACTTTGGCCACAGAAACTGTTTGAAATTTGAAAACACTTGTTGTTTTCGTTAAATAATCCATAAAATTCGTGTCACTGTTTTCAATAGTATTGGCAATATCGGGTCCAACATTAGTAAAATAATTATTAAAGGATTCAGCTAATTCATTTGAGCAAGTGATTTGTCTGCTCAGTGAATTAATACAATTTATTTCGGTGAAGAAACCGCTAAGTCTCCAGCTGCATCCAAAACTGTCATACGCGTAGCATGGCCGTGTCATACGCGTAGCATGGCCGTGTCATATGCGTAGCATAGATGTGTCATACGCGTAGCATAGACGTGTCATACGCGTAGCACACGCCTAGGAAATGCCTACATACGTGTAGCATAGACGTGTCATACGCGTAGCATATAGACGTGTCATACGCGTATATAGCATACGCCTAGGAAATGGAAATGCCTAGCATACGTGTCGTACGTCTAGCAAATGCCTAGCATACAGTAGGCGTATACAGTAGCATAGACGTGTTCAACATACGCGGCGCGCGCCTAGCATACAAGTATACCATAAACGTGTCATACTGTACAGTTCGCCTAGCAAACTCCTAGCATGCGCGTATCATACGCGCGTAGCCTACACATATCATAGTTACGCGTGCCATACGCGTATCATGGCAGTGTTTTGGAATTGATGAGTAACCAGTGGGACATTCAGAATCGAGCCATTTATCACTTATGCAAATCAAAATCATTTTCACCAATCTACTGTAAGAACTGCAGTATTATCCAGTAAATATCAGGTAAAATTTCACCAGGTACCAAACACTGTCGAACGGGCCCAGGCATCAGCTATTCACGAACATGGATGTTTTCCAAAAAGTATCTTACCAGGATGATGTACATGTCATGTACAGTGAAGCTTTTAAGCAACTCGTAAAGTTGATCGACTCTACCATCAATCAAC
This sequence comes from Corallium rubrum, assembly GCA_964035015.1. Classification (NCBI taxonomy): domain Eukaryota; kingdom Metazoa; phylum Cnidaria; class Anthozoa; order Scleralcyonacea; family Coralliidae; genus Corallium; species Corallium rubrum. Next base: position 13,498,598 of record OZ036004.1, read on the forward strand.
CTTTTTGCAGATCTTAAGGTAAGTTACATATAATAGCTCCATTATTTTTCTATATGCTACCTGTAAAGTCTGGTATACACAATGAATGTTCCTTCATTCAACACAGCACAGATTTTCCATGGATAGTAAAAAGACTATTTTACTATCCATGGATTTACACACAATTATTATGCAAGAAAATAATTTTAAAAATCTGCTATAAAAGCACCAGCTAAACAATCCATCTCGGTGCAGCAGCTGAAAATCAAGAATAGCACACTCAAAATGCAGTAAATGCCCATTCAGAGATTGAAGAATTCAAAAATTTTCCAGGGGAGCATTACCCCCTAGTATACAGCACTGTAGACACCAGTACAGTCATCACAATTTCTCTGGCTACACTGCAGTCAGTATTGTATCTGGATTCAGCACATCTGTAGCTTTCCCTTTTGAAGATTTCCAGTGCCTATTGCTGGGTTGCACGTGCTGTAATTGCAGCCATGTTGGTTGCTACTGTACTGTAGGTACAAAAAGATATTGTATTAGATGCTATTGAACTACCGAACAACATGGCCACTGTGTCTTTGTCTTCTATAAAATCTCAAGGGATAATCGATTGCAGCCCATCAATAGGTTCAGAGCTCTGAAGTATATTATAAATCTAATCCGGGGGAGGTGATAATTTGAAATAATTACTTCCATTTTCAAATAGGTACAATTATAGAATACCAGACCAATCCAAAGGTCATGGGTTGTGGCTACCTAGCTACGTTACTACGCAGTGATTGCGATGTGACAACGTAGCTACTGACTTAACTTTCCTGTATATATTTAAGAACAAACAGGTCGGTTGTGGTCAGGTGTTGTGACCTGTCAAAAGCTCATAAATTTTATAGATGCTGAGGAAATATGATTTTAATATATATGTTCCAGATATGTAGCACCTCTCATAACTCATAAGGTCTGGAGCGGGTTTTTTTTTGGTGACATAAGCATTAAACAGGTGAATGAGAGGGCCAGATGCAGACTATTCCCACTGCATCATCCATGCATATGAGGTCAATCTGGGTGTCACAGTTATAATGAATATAAACGATATGCCCGATTAAACAGATTACCCATTATCGTAATTTTACATGCTACAGTGTGAGGGGGGTGGCAGTGGGGATCAGGTTATTGTAATTTTCCATACCACAAACTTCCTAGATTTGTGATTAGGCCAGAGGTGGTTGGACAAGTACCACGTGAATATCTCGACCAATGAAATGGCTTATTTTCTCATCGTTTGATCGGCTGAAAATTTTGCATTGGACTTAGAATACCGAATATTACGCTATTGTCATTCATTTTTTTCTTTAAAAAAGCAGCGATATCGTTTGATATATTGTTGGACTATCCATATCTGCAGGATTTTGCAAGGTAAATGTATTTTTCTACTTTATTTTGATGGTTTATGTAGGTCGTGTCGCGCTAAGCGAAGACCCCACTTCCGGTTTTTCAACAATCTTCAAAGCAAAAAATCTCGAATTCCCATGGTTCGAATTCTCTAATTTTTGCGTAATAAGTTGAAGAAATGTCTAATCTTGGATGCTATGGAGGCGATCCCCAGCGATCCCGGCACCGTTTTCGAGATATTCGCCGTTGAACCGACCATGGTATTTCGGCTTTCGCTAAGATGGCGCTTAATGAATTTAAGAGAGTCTTTCGCCACTAAAGTTTGTTTTCTCAAGAATTTTGGAAGTTTCCTAATATTTAGAGCATTATTCCTTAGAGTAAGTGTAGAATGAGTGGTGGACAATTATTAAAGAGTAAAATTTGATATTTGTCTGTTTTTATGCTCCAAAACGCTGTATAAAAACACCATCATTCTGAAAAAATTGTATACATATCACCATAGGCCTACATGGCCTACATACATTTGTAATTATTACAGAATGTACTGAACTTTCTTAAAGATCTGCTATATCTGTATACAGAACTGATACGTATAGCTATTTTTCATTTATTAAATAACATTGTGTTCCATGACATCAGTATTATTAAAAATGTATGTGTGGATTATTTGTAGTTTATTGTTAGTCATTGTTGTTGTGAATATAAATATATTGTAGTTGTAGTATTTTTTGCTTAGTATTTAATAGTAGCTAATTTGTTATAATTTGTTGTTCGTATTATTTTTCAGTATACAAATATATATTATTCCTTTTGCCAGTGGTCCCATTTCAACTGAGTCAGTGATAGAAGCAAGCTGATGGGTGGGGAAGTGTACACTTTCAAAAGTCCCTTGATGGCCTTGAGGCACATGTCTTCTGATGAAGAGCTTTTTTGTTGCAAAAGGGGCTCTAACCAAGTGAGGGTGGGGTGGGGGGTGTTGGCATGTGCCCCTGTGTCCACCCCTGAAGTGAATACAATAGTTAGGCATTGGCTGTACACTACAGTCGACTCTTAAGACATGAAAGGGTTAATAATTCCATCTCACATCCCATTTTTTACAGGAAGTGAAGATATACAGTACAGATGTCAGTGTTGGAATAACTTACTTTGGTGGTGTTCAGACTGAGCGCCCAGGCACAAGCACCAGTCTGAACAGGATTTTTACAATGATAAATTGATGGATTCTCTTTTACTAAATAACATTCAAATAATATGTAGTTTGAAGTTTTGCATATGTTGTCATGTTGTATAATTACATAAGACAATGCATAATAATTGTGGACATAACTAATAAAATTTTACAGAAGTATTATCTTGCATATTATTGATACAATCCAAATGCTGGGTCTCAAAGTCTAATTAAATGCCTGGATATTATTCATCCCTTTGCCTTTGAGTGCTACTGCATGTACATACTAATAAACAGTGAACTATGTCTCTAAAACAGACACCCTTGGACTGGACTTTGTCTGTCTTACAATAGTCCATTCACATGTCTACCTTAATATAGTAATTTTTCTGATGCCCTCTCTAAATGTGCCAAAGTTGACGTTTTCTTGGCAGATGGGGGTGGGGGTGGGGTGCATCACTGAAAAATGTTGGACCAATGTTAAAATGTTGACAATGCCCCTGATTGAATACCTGTACGGTATCAGTATCAATACAGTAGTGCTTTAGAAGTAACCAAGATCAATATTGAGATAAAATATTTTAATTTTATTCAAGTTCCTTATTTACATATATGTTGAGGATACAGGAAATACACTTTATTTGATAAAATAGAAATATTTGACCAGTTATATACCAAATTTATCAATAGATTTTGGAGGAAATCCAATAAATTATCTCGATTTTGAATTCACCTTAATACAAAGAAAAATACAAGATTGTTATTGAATAATAAATTTAAGCTAGCTTTATTCACAATTTTATAAAATTTGGGATACCAGTACACTAAATATAAAGGAAACAAGAGTGTTTTATTAAAAAATTGAACATCCTCCCCGCCCTCCCCACCCCCCCCCCCCCCTTCCCCCCCTTCCCCGGATGATAGTTGTATCTGGTTGAACCAGATAATTGCTGCAACAATTAGAAGTTTACAGTAATATTGCAGAATGCAAAACATTAAACCACGGAAAATGCATCCATCATAAGGTTAGAATGGGAAGAATTTGAGAGGGAAATCATTAACCACTAACAACAAATAATGTTGATTTCTCACCTCGTTTTTCTCAGCTCGTGAGTCGGTATAAACGAATCACACGTTGCACAGCACAACCAAATCCTTCTTTGTTGTAAATTTCTAATTTGTTTCTGATTTGTTCCATTATTTGTAACATAAAATGCGTCGAATTCAGTGGTCGAATCCGAATGAACTTGAGCTATCTTGAATGCCCATCCGCCATAACGCCATTCTCACGAATATACGCCAAATAAAGCACAATCTGATCATATTAATAGTCTATGATAACCACGAATTGTTCTCGTATTTTGCTGACCATCAGATTTATCAATTCTGGATCAACTGTGACGAGTTTTCAAACGTTTTTGCGCATCTAGTCCACCGGGCAGAGTACATTCCTCGTCTGAGGTCAGAGTAGAGTGATACGCCCACGCAAAAATGAAAGCCAGCTGACCATGATGCTTTGCGCGGCTTGTCCAACCTCCTCTGTGATTAGGCTTAGGATCTATGGTTCCATTGCGTGTGTGTGTGGGGGGGATGGGGGGGGGGGGGATCAGGTTATTGTAATGTTCCATACGACAAACATCCCGGATTTGTGATTAGTCATTAGGGTTAGGTTTCATGGTTCCATTGTATGGGGGTCAGGTTATCGTAATTTTCCATACCACAAATGTCCCGGGTTTGTGATTAGGGTTAGGGTCTATGGCTCCACTGTACAGGTATGGGGGTCAGGTTATCATAATTGATCTTGTGTTGATCAAGACTATTTTGAGAACCCTTATACTCATACAATTTATCAGATCTTTAATCATTTTCACTTTCTTTATTTTTCCTTCAATTATTTCAACTTTAATTATTGAGTCATATGTAGCCTTGTAGCCACATAACCACATAGGCTTGTAGCCACATAGCCTTGTAGCCACATAGCCTTGTAAGCATGTAGCCACGTAGCCATGTACAGTAGGTTCGTAGGCAGTGTTGTAATACAAAGTGCGTAATAAGATCATTTGAGCAGTTTTGTAGCTGGATGGAACAATTATGGAAGCTTTGGATTGGCTTGCTATTCTATAATTGCTCCTTCAAATATCATTTGCACAAAGAAGATTGAGATTGAGCCAACACTCAAGATACTTGGTGTAACCCTGGATAAGATGCTTTCGTACAAACCCCATGTCACCAACATGTTAAAAAAAGCATACTCGAAAATTGCTGCTTTGTGCAGGATCAAGCATCTTGTTCTGTCTACAACAATGATTACACTCCACAAAAGCTATATACTACCAGGTATATATGCCTCAGGCTTGTTTAATATCGTTCGTAAACATCTTCCTGATGCACATGGATACGCTGATGATACTCAATTGTATTTCTCCTTTAAACCACATCCTATTGAGTCCCAGCATGCTGCGGTGAAGATAATTGAGGATTGCATCTCCGAGGTTCGGAGCTGGATGGTTTCTCATCTTCTCATGATTAACGACACCAAGACTGAGTTCTTGATCATCGGCTCCCGGCAGCAACTGTCCAAAGTGCAGATCGACAAAGTCATGGTTTGGCGAGTCCGCCATTAAACCTGTTAAAGCCGTACGCAACCTTGGTGCATGGTTTGATTCCAACATGTCCATGAATACTCATGTTGGTAAAGTCTGTAGTAAGGCATTCTTCAGCCTCTACAACATCAAACAGATCAGAAAATTCCTTACGGAGGAATCAACGAAAACTCTGGTACACGCGTTCGTTACATCTCATGTCAACTATTGCAATTCGCTTTTGTATGGTCTCCCCAAGTACCAGTATGAGCGCCTACAGAGAGTACTGAATGCTGCAGCATGCATTGTATGTTTGGTTCCTAAGTTCGACCACATCACCCCTGTTCTAAGAAGGCTCCACTGGCTTCCCGTTCAGTATCGCATCACCTTCAAGGTTCTGCTGTTGGTTTACAGGTCTCTGCATGGCAATGCACCAAGTTACCTCTCCCAACTCCTGAAGGCTAAGCCTACTGGTCGCTATGGTCTGCGCTCGAACGATCAAGATCTGCTGATAGTTCCTTCGACTACCCGCAAGATCCTAGGAGACAGATCGTTTGCTAAGGCCGGACCAACACTCTGGAATGGCCTCCCCATTGATATTCAACAGTCATTCGACAGAGAAGATTTGAACAATCACTTACTGTATATTATTGGGTCATTCCAGAAAACATCCACACCTCCCCCATGGAGGAAATGTGAAGTTGACCCCTCCCCCCTTTGGATGTCCTAGACTACATTTTACTATTATCAGAAGTAGATTTACCCCCTCCCCTCCCCTCCCCTCCCCTCCCCTCCCTGGATGGCACAAATTTCCTCTGTGGGGGAGGTACAGTATGGATCTTTTCTGGAATGACCCATTCTTTAAATGTTTCAAGATGCAAGGTCCAAGTTATATTTCTGATCTTTTTACTCCTCGACTTACACCTTACAACCTATGTACTGTGGTTTCCGGTCTCAATGTTAATCAACCTACTTATAATAATCTTAATACATATATAGATTACATATATAATATATATATATATAATAATCTTTATCACATACTTGTGCCTTTATCAGGGTGATAACAGCGGGACATAAAAATGATATGTCCCGCTGTCCCGTATCTGTCCCGTCATATATCCCGCTGTCCTGCGTTGGGTCCCTAAAACATGATACAGGCACAAGTATGTGATAAATAGGTTATCACATTATTCGTGACTCGGTATATCAGTTTTATCGCTTTCAGGATGATATTGTAATTGGCCCTCGTTCGCTGCACTCACTCGTGACAATAACAATATCGTCCCTCAAGCGATAAAACTGATATCACCTCGTCCCTCATGTGATAACCTATACATACATATATATATATATATATATATATATATATATATATATTATATTATATTATATTATATCACATATCTGGAACCAACTACCAACTGCTGCTAAATCTTCTACTTCTATGTCTGAATTTCATTCCCAATAAGGGAATATGATGTTTTCCGGCTGCCAATGCAACAGGTGCTTTATATTTGGGCCCGCAGTAATTGGCTTTTGCTGTTGCGGTGTCCCTGCCAAAATGTTTTCGTTCTGTATAATTAAGTTTGTAATTGTAATGTGTAACTGGCAAAGCTAATAAAATAAAAAATAAAATAAATAAAATAAAATATAGACCGTACTGTGTAATTGAATTACTATAATTATTAAATAAATAGATCTTCATAATTATCGATATTGCTCCTTATAACTATTATTGTTAAACCTTAGTTTATAACTGTTATTGTTATACCTATTTATTACTTGTAATCTATTTATTTATATTTATTTTAATGGTTGAGCGTTTTCAACACGAGCGAGGATGGGCAATCACTCCCCACGTCCATCGACAATAAATAAATAAATATTGTATTATTGTATTGTATTTGTCCTTATAAAGTCAAATACCAATAATCGTTCTGGTAACAAACAACATACCCTTAGACCAAACCATACCTGACTGGCCAACACTTCTTTATCCCAACCAAGAGACTTTGCAATGCCATCGAGAAGTCTAGTGGAGTCATTCAGCAAAGATGAGATTTCATTGATCATATTTACTCGAACTAATGAAGAGCATTTCACGTCCATTTCACGGTAGAACTGTTAGAAATGTTAGTATTATCCCCCCCCCCCCCCCCCGGCCTTGCCCAATTTCTCCAAGTTCCCCCCGTCGTCCAGGTTCCCAGGCCTCTTTTACAAGCGAAAGACGAAATTGTGACGTCATATCACGGGAATCACAGGCAGTGTTGCCAACCTTGGGATTTTATCCCAAGATCTTGGGATTTTTTGAAGGAGTTGGGATTTTTTTGGGATTTTTTTCTCAGGGATTCAACTTGGGATTTTTCTTGGGATTTTTCCAGAGCAAACAGTTTCGTTTTAAAAAGCTGATTTCAATGTTAATTATTATTTTTTTTAGATCATAGCCCCTCGTTCTTTATGTATTCGTTTGATTTAGACAAGATGAAGTACTCTATCCAAATGAAGTATCACTCATACAGTGGGCTCAGATTGCTATATGTCAAACGGCGATAGAGACCTGGGAACTAGTCAGTAAATGAAACTGTGAACCTTGGGATTTTTTGGTAAAAAATAGGGAATCTTGGGATATTTTCAGACCTTTATTGGGATTTTTACGAAACTTCACTTGGCAACACTGATCACAGGGCTTCTCGATCTCTGAAGGCCGACTGAATCATTGTTCTTCGTTCCTCTGTTTTAATTTGCTGAAAAGCTGGGAAAAGGAAGAGTAAGATGAATGAGTTAGGTAAGAGGTCATTAATGATATATTTTGTGAAATATTTGTTTCTTTTATTGTTCTTCTGTTTTAGATAGTATTTACTCGTTTAAATACAGAATACTGTCGTGAGTTTGAATAGCATATCCCTTGACAGACTCTGTCTGAATGTAGAAATTTTTGGAAATTTACGGTGCTTTTTGAGAAACGCAAATGGAAGTCAATTAAACCACACAGCATTCAGTTCAGTGTTATAAAAAGTTAAAAACTAGTTAACTAGAGCATGGTCTCGCCATACAACTGATACAAGAAGCTTTTGAATTCATTTTCACTTTCAAATATGCAACTTCCGCTATTTTATATTCATTTTAATACTTCTTTATTTACAAAATATATAGTGATACCTTATTCAAGATTGTAGCTTTTCTTGCTTCCTCTTCATTGCTTCCTCTTCATTGCTTGTACCTAAAACTGAACATTTTTATGTATAGGTAATCATATGATAGCGAGTACTGCAAGTGATATTTGAAAATTTTGCCAAAATTGCACGAGCTGTTAGGTGAGTGCAATTTGGCATAGTTTTCAAATATCACGAGTAGTGTAAATCCTTAATTGTACGAGCAAAATCATATGACAAAATTATATGCTTTTAATTATAATTTATTATATGCATGACAAAATTACAACACGTACACTTTATACTCACTCACGTCTTGTTTCATTACTTGTTCTCTGTGCTCATTTGAAAATATTTACATGGAATTTTTAGTTCATAGTGTACCACAAGTTGTTGGAGATGTGAAAAGTTTCCATTGCAGAATTGGCTGCCATTTTGAATTTTTAATCCACAAATTTTTACAATTAATAAAATAATTGTACTCCTCTCAACCAATCAGAATGTAGTAATTTTGTCATGAATATAATAAATATATATATATATATATATATATATATATATATATATATATTTAACAATTATTCACCGAAGTGGAGGTGAATAGTGCTGGATATTCTCCGAGCCGCTTCGGCGAGGTGAATATCCACACTATTCGCCGACACTGAGGTGAATAATTGTTTTAGCATATACCTCATAAATGAAATAACAAGTTTAACATTGTTAACTCATATTTTTCGGTATTTTATACAAGACACGACCGCTAGCAACTTGGACACTTGGTGTATCGATATTTGTCGACAAAACAGTTTTTTAATACAACTTTTGAATATATTAATGGCTAGAAAATTGTAAAGAAACATACCTGGGGACACTCTTCTACCTAATTTTGTTGACTTTTCTCGTTATTCTACTACATCAGCCTTGTTTATCAACAAAATCTCCTGCCTCGGTAAACAAAGCAAAACTGGCCGCCATCTTGTTTTGCCCGCAGGTGAATAGTGCAGGATATCCCGAGCTAGAGGAGCCAATCAGATTGCGTGAAAAGCACTATTCACCTGCGAGGTATATGCTAAATATATATATATATATATATATATGCAATACTCACTACCCTTGTGGCAGTTTGAGCGCTCTGGCCCAATACCACTTCACGCTACATGTATATAGATATGTGCATGTCCATATATATATATATATATATATATATATATATATATATATATATATATATATATATATATATATATATATATATATATATATATATATATATATATATATATATATATTGGAAAAATTTCATTCAGAAATTTTGGGTTGGCTGTTGGCACCCCCCCCCCCTACCTCAAGGCCTCAATTATGACATGATAGTTACATGTGTATGGCCCTGTAGCCCAGTAATAATGTATCCAGTAGCCATATATCGACTTATCCAGTAGCCATGTACAGTGTGGTAGCCATGTATCCAGTAGACATGTACACGTATCCTGTACTATGCAGTAGTCATGTATCCTTATGTAGCCATGCATCCTTATGTAGCCATGCACCCTTATGTAGCCAGAAATCATGTATACAGTAACCATGTACTATGCAGTAGCCATGTACACGTACTCTGACTTATGTACTAGTAATCATGTACAGGGTGTGTGCAGTAGTCTTGTATTCTTATATATCCAGTAATCATGTATGCAGTAGCCATTCCTTTACTCTGTAGCCAGAAATCATGTATGCAGTAACTATGTAAACTTATATTTAGCCAGTAGCCTTGTATCGTTATACTGTATAGCTATGTATCCTTATATAGCCAGTAGTCATGTACACAGTAGCCATGTATCCAGTAATCATGTATGCAGCTACAGCCATATACATGTATCCAGTAGTCATGAATACAGTAGTCATGAATACAGTAGACATGTATCCAGTAGCCATGTATCCAGTAGCCATGTATCCAGTAGCCATGTATCCAGTAGCCATGTATCCAGTGGCCATGTGTTCAGTAGTCATGTATCCAGTATCCATGTATCCAGTAGCCCCATGCATCCAGTAGCCATGTGTCCAGTAGCCATGTATGCAGTAGCCATGTATCCTGTAGTCATGTATATACAGTAGCCATGTGTCCAGTAGCCATGTGTCCAGTAGCCATGTGTCCAGTAGCCATGTATGCAGTAGCCATATATCCTGTAGTCATGTATACAGTTGCTATGTCTGGAACTACACACGGTTTCTTAGTATTCGAGCTTGGCCATTGTCTATACCAAAGTAAACGTCTTTGCATTACACCATTATAATGAATTAAAATGCTCCTACTTTGTATTTTTCTTCCTAAAGTCTCTATCTTGTTATGGTTTTCAGAGTCAAAATGGGTCAAGAGGACAGTGAAGCACCGCGAAAAGTTTCACAAACTGTTTCAGCTTCCGCCTTCCAAGATATCCAAAATTGGCACATTTAACGCCTGCTTTGATAGGGAATTCAAGATTGGCGAGGGTCGCGACGGTACATGTGTCTACATTGGCCTCTCAGACGATGGGAACGAGGTAGCCATTAAACGTATGTTAACCCACGCTTGTGAAGATCTGGCTGAAAACGAAAAGAGAATATTAAATATGATGAAGATGGAAAAATCCGAGCACATCGTGAGATACCGCTATTGCGAAACGGACGAAAGATCTACTTTCACTTATTTAGTCCTAGAGCTTTGCGAGGAAACATTAGCGGAGTACGTCGCTTCAATCAGCCAGGAGCAACTACATCGCGAGGCTCCTCGCTTAATTCGTGAAATACTAAACGGACTGCTGGTACTTCACGGTACTGGCGACGTCGAGAAAATTCTCCATATGGATTTGAAACCTCGGAACATACTGGTCGACATCGAAGGACGCATGCGCCTGGCGGATTTTGGCGTGAGCCGGAGACTCAGCCAAAATAGTTCGACTGTTAACACCGGCGGCAAAGATAAAGGTGCGAGGTATTGGCGAGCCCGGGAGTCCGTGCCCGAAGATGACGATGATGCAATAGTGAAATTCAAAAGGAAATCGGATATCCAGGTGGCCGGGATGGTTAGTTATCACATCCTCACGAAAGGTGGTCATCCGTTTGGTGCTGTGTATAGTCGGGTGAGAAACCTGATCGACGGCAAACCGGTTGACTTAAATCCAGAGAAACTACCCGATCCCGTGGCCAGAGATTTCTTATCGTGGCTACTGCAACACGAGATCGCAGACCGTCCTTTCGCCGAAGAAGCGTTAATGCACCCTTTCCTTCAGTCGCGCGAACAGCAGTTTGCGATGTTGGTGCGTTTCGGGAATGAAACAGAGATCAAGGATAAAGATCCGAGTTGTGTTCTATTCAAAGAACTTGACGAAGATGCTTTACTGAGTAATATAAATTGGAAAGGTAAAATTGATCACGACGTCCTCGAACATATGGAAAGATGCTGTAAATACGATAACAGCGTCGCTGCTTTGTTAAGGTTTATGCGAAACGCCAACGAACACCGAAACGACAAGAAAACTCCACGACAAGTGAAAGAGAAACTTGCGAATCCCGCCGATTATTTTCTGACAAAGTTCCCCGTTTTGGCTGTGGTTGTTCATAGAGTTGTTAGAACAAAGGTGGCGTGGAGTACAAGACCAGATCTGAAGGGCTTTTTTAAACTTAAGTGAACTGTTGAGAATATAAACAGCATTGCTATTCTTCAACAAAGATGAAATTTGGGAATCGAATCCAAGTCTCCAAACCTACGCATCGTTGCTCTGACCATTGTCGTTCGAGGTGATCCGCTTTACCTTGTGCAGATATCTGTATAGAGATTTCAGAAAAACGGCAATGCTGTCCTGACCGTGTCTCGATACAGTTCAGTGGTCAGAGCGCCCATGCGTTGATTCGGAGGCCTTGGGTTCGATTCCAGGTTGGGGCAGTGAGATTTTTCGTATTATTATGGTTGTCTATTTGTTAAAGTTCTTATGCAACGAAATTTTAAAGTTTGAGATAATATCATCAAGGTAATATTTGATATCGCTTCTTTTGACTGTGAAAGTTAGGACGAACAATTATAAATGAAGTTTCAACGTGCTTTTCCCTCTAAAAATTAAGACATCATTAAAATAGTTGGCATAGTTGCACAACTAATGACATCTCTCGATGATTCCGATTGGCTTCTAAGTTCTAAACACTTGCCGCGTGAACTTAACGAGAAAATAAAAGCATTTTGTAGGCAGATACTTCGAATTTCATAAAAACAATTCACGAACATGTTTTTGGTTGTCGAAAATCGACAATATATTCGTAACCACTATAAAACGACTAAGGGGCTGTTCATATATGAGGCGGGCTACCGCGGGCTGATTTTAAGTCACGAAAATCTTTCTATGACTGCAAAAAAGAATTAGAATACTTTGTGTGCTATACTTACAGAAAAAGGAAGGCAATTTTGCTTTGTTAAATCACTCTGCATTTCTCAAATAGTCGTATAATAAGATTTTCGTCTCTTAAAATCAGTCCAGTAACCAGGTCAGTCCGCCTCATATGAACAGGCTCTATGTATATTTTAAAACAAATAACTCGGTATAAATCAATTTTACACACCTTTGTGAACACTTTTTCCCAAGAGATTGTTTTGAACAATCGAAATATAGTAAGGTTAGATATACTGCCGAAACAGAGAACGTAGGAGTCTAACGTTTCGAGCGAAGGCCCTTCGTCAGAGAGAACAACGAAACGTTAGACTCCTGCGTGCTCTGTTTCGGCAGTATATCTAACCTTACTATATTTCGATTGTTGTTTCTGCACTGCCTACGCAGCATGCTACTTTTATTACACTATTTGTTTTGAACAGTCTGTTTGATAACAATAAGAATTCATGTATGGTAATGTCATTTATAGTAACAGAGGTTGGTAGACGTTCGAATCGTCAAGCTCAATTACTCAGAAAAGATTAGATTTCTAAGCCCCAGACCTACATATCACCAAGCTCGCAAACGTACCACATGCATGCACTATATACGTACATGTATACGTACAACTTATGATGTCGTTAGTTGTGGAATAAAGTTTCTAAACTTTCTGAACCAAAAGTCTGTTTTCAAACGTTAAACAAACATACTTTCCTTTGATTATTTGCCCTGAAAATCAAAAGAAGTAATTTCAAACTTTACGTTAATGTTTTTTGTCCAACTTGAAAATTACGTTGAATAAGCACTATAAATATATTGTGGTTATTGTAACATCTTAAAAATATATAACTTTGAATTAGATTGTAACTTCTAACCCAAACAAGACAACCAGAACGAGAATTGGACAGTTTGAATTGAAACTTGTAAATACTGTAGTAATACAAAGTATATTGCCAAGCAAAACTTATCATTCTGTTGTAACTAGAATAAATACTTTCCTACGGTACGTGGTGTAGGAAAGTATATTCATTGTGGTACTTAGGTACTGCGTCAGACCCTGTGGTCAGAAGAGCACTTACATAAAGAGCAGTACCATGCACGTTGCTGAAGTCACTCGGTTAACAGTGTTGGTCATCAAACTTGTGCTGGATATTCACCGAGCCGCTTCGGCGAGGTGAATATCCACACTATTCACCGACACTGAGGTGAATAATTGTTTTAGCATATACCTCATAAATGAAATAAGTTTAACAGTCTTATATTTTTCGGTATTTTCATACAAAGGCACTGTCACAGCCTCGATTATCTTGGCGTACTCGATATTTGTCGACAAAATAGTTTTTACAACTTTTGAATATATTAATGGCTAGAAAATTGAAAAGAAACATACCTGTGGACACTCTTCTACTTAGTTTTGTTGTCTTTTCTCATTATTCTACAACATCAGCCTTATATATCAACAAAATCTCCTGCTTCGGTAAACAAAGCAAAACTGCCCGCCATTTTGTTTTGCCAGCAGGTGAATAGTGCAGGATATTCCAAGCTAGAGGAACCAATCAGATTGCCTGAAAAGCACTATTCACCTGCGAGGTATATGCTAAAATGTTTTATTAATAAGTCATTGCTTTCAATGTCAATAGCAATCAGAGTTATCGCTTACAATGTCAATAAGCATTCCGAGTTATCGCTTACATGCAATGTCAATAAGCATTCCGAGTTATTGCTTGCAATGTCAATAAGCATTCAGAGTTATTGCTTACAATGTCAATAAGCATTCAGAGTTATTGCTTGCAATGTCAATAAGCATTCAGAGTTATTGCTTGCAATGTCAATAAGCATTCAGAGTTATTGCTTGCAATGTCAATAAGCATTCAGAGTTATTGCTTGCAATGTCAATAAGCATTCAGAGTTATTGCTTGCAATGTCAATAACCATGAATCAGAGTTACAGTACTTCTTTAAGCAATCAGCTTATTGACATTGAAACCCTCGAGGCACAGGAGAGAACCCACAACTCTACTCACAGGAAGCTAAGGTGGCACCCATGCAAGTTCTAATCCCGCTGGCTTAACTTCAGCAGTGAGAGGCAACGCGCTAACAGCTTGTGATAATTTGTACAGTAAATAACACACATACAGAGTTTTTAATTGAGTTTTTATTTCGATTTTTACTTTTGATTGCAGTCGTATAAATGTAACTATAGGTATACGTATGTTTTTGTCTCCTCGATAACCCTCACAATTCACGTAAACCAGGCCGAAATAGAAGAACTACTATTAATTAACAAATATATAATAATACATGCATAAGTGCAAACCATCGATAACTTTTTCAATAATTCCAATTACCTGAAAAATAAAAAGGAAGACCATGTTTAGTCACACCATATTTCCTCTTGGGTCCCTCGAATAAGCTCGCCCTTTCCATGGAATAAGTCCAATTCCCTTTAAAATAATCTTCTTCAGATAAGCGTCTTCTTCGGAAGACAAGTGTGATATATAAGTAGAACAATCAAAGTACTTTTCAAGTCAGACTTCTAAAGTCTATAGATAAAATGTAACTTATTCCTGCCCAAGCTGGCCAAAAACGGTCCCCTTATTGTTTTACTCTGTCTATCGCAAGACAATTTTACTCGTCCTAGGCGGCAGAACCCTCAGACATCCTAGGCAGCAGTGAGTTAACTGGTGATTAACCCATTTCTGCATGAGCCAGACAAAAACGATCCCTTTATTGTTTTAATGCAGATGATTTTCCGTCCCCTCTTATAAAGTAAACGCTCTTATAGGGGCCACTAATTCTGAAAGTAGCCCTTCCCCGGTTAATTTCGCGATTCTACGGTAATATCATTCTGAAAAATACAAGGCCTGTTGCGCTAAAGCTCAGCTTGAAAAAAACTGCTGTAGCAAAACACGCTTGGGAATATGACCACTGTATAAAATGGGAGGATTATTCTCTTCTGGCTAGCGACAAGCATTTCAGTCGAAGAATCTATTGAAGTTTTAAAAAATCCTACGATTTCACAGAAGAGTCCGCTATTGCGGAGCTTTCTTCGGCCACAATCCACATCACACAATACTACACCACACAACACCACACCACACAATACTATACACCACACAATACTACCCCACAATACCACAACACATGCACAATACTACACCACACAATACCACGACACACAATACTACACCATACCACACAATAGTACAATACTATACTCTATACTACACCACACAATACCACACCACACAATACCACAACACATGCACAATACTACACCACACAATACTATACACCACACAATACTACCCCACACAATACCACAATACATGCACAATACTACACCACACAATACCACAACACACAATACTACACCATACACAATAGTACAATACTATACTCTATACTACACCACACAATACCACACCACACAATACTACACCACACAATATCACAACACACAATACTACACCATACCACAGAATAGTACAATACTATACCCTATACTACATCACACAATACTATACACCACATTAAACTTATATTCATGGGTCAGGTACGTAATGATACATACCTGAACCTCATCCACGGCAAAAACCGCATGACTTGGAGCAGTTAGTTTTCATATATGTGTAGTATCTACTTTGCCGTGAACAGTGTATCCTCCATCTTGAACATCGTTCGTTTTTATCGACACATGCAGAACCTGTAAAACATAGAGAATCAAACATAATAATTTTAGTGGGCATTGTGGTGTATTTTGCGAGCTAAAATGGGCTAAAATATATTTTAGCTGATCTGAACCTATCAGTTTTAACGGTTCTATTAGTATTAAACTCACTATTGGTTTGTTGTTTATGGAATTGTATACTTTTCTTGTCAATACTTTGGAGCAAAGATTGTTTTGATGATAAATGTTGCGTTTTTCTGCCAAGTTACATTTAAGTTATGAGTTTGTAAATATTTGTTGCAATGAAATACACACCGACGCGAAGGTGGCAGTGTTCAAGATACTGTCTTTGATTTTCTTCTAAATGCCCACTAAAATTATTAGAATAGTAATACGTCGCTCGCCTTGGGCTCGGGCTAAAATGAGCCTGCAAACATCAACTCTATTGTTATATTCTACCGTACATCGTGAACTTTATAAACTTATCACCAATCAAAGACAGAATTCATGTTAATCGGGTCTATGCAAAGAATACGTACGTTTCACTCATCACCATCTCTAGAAATTGATGGGATCCCTATTAATCAGGTTTCCCATACAAAGTCTCTTGGTGTACATAGTGATGAGAATCTGTCTTGGAACGTACATATTAATAAATTATCTAAAAGAATTGCTTCAGGCATTGAAGCTCTAAAACGTGTAAGATCTTTTGTCCCTGATACGACGCTACAGTATATTTTCAATTCGTTAGTTCAACCACATTTTGATTACTGTTGCGTTGTTTGGGATAATTGTAACAAAACCCTCGCTGATAAGCTTCAAAAATTACAAAATCGTGCAGCCAGGGTATTAACATTTTCTAGTTATGACACTAATGCTGATCTTCTCCTTGAGAAACTTGGCTGGAGGAAACTTGACTCCCAGCGAAAATTTCAAAAAGCTGTTATGGTCTACAAGTCACCTAATGGGCTTGCTCCTAATTATCTGCGTCCCATGTTCACGGACCGTAGCAGTGTAACGAATTACTTACTCATTGAGAGACACCGAGGGCAAATTAGCTATTCCTAAGCCCCGTACTAACTACGTAAAAAATAGTTTTAGTTATAGTGGTGCGGTGCTATGGAATAGCATTGAGTTACGTAAGGTAAATACTCTGGGTGTATTTAAATCCGGCTGCAGTAGCTTCTTAAATTCTTAACCTTCCATTGCACAGCACTCGTGGAAAGCAGGTATTTTTAACTTAGTATTATTAGGAATATTAGTATGGTAATTTGAAATTTAGTGAGTGTATATATTTGAACTGTAATTTTGTAATTTAGGTAGTGTTTGTAAAATCCTGATGAATTTACCGTGGTTAAATAAATAAATAAAGTTATTACATTACATTACATTACATTACAGTACATTACATTACATTACATTACATTACATTATTGATGAAGTGTCAAATATATCATAGTTAATTCTTGGTTTTCATCTGACGTCACGGCGGCCATATTGGTGCACCGAAACAATGAAATGGCAGCCATATTGGTGCACCATCTTTATCCTATATGAATTTAACTCTATTCTTACTCAAACATCTCGTATTGCTTCACCACCCCAACGGGGCCACCGATCACGTGAGTGAAAACGATCCATAGAAAATAAACACGCAATACTACACAACACCACACAATACTACACCGCACAATGCCACACCACTCACAATTCTACACCACGTCACACAATACCACACCACACAGTAGCACATATACAAACATACATACAAATTTTATTGCCACGTTCCCAATGGCCAAGGGATTTTCAGAGACAAATATATCACATCACACAATACTACACTACCACACCACAAAATGCTACACCACATCACACAATAATACTACACCACACCACACCACACCACACAATGCTACACCACATCACACAATACTACACCACATCACATCACATCACACAATGCTACATCACACAATAATACTACACCACACTACACAATGCTACACCACATCACACAATACTACACAATACCACACCACACAATACTACATCACACTACACAATGCTACACCACATCACACAATGCTACACCACACTACACAGTGCTATACCACACCACACAATGCTACATCATTCAATGCTACACCACACCACACAACACAGCACAACAAAACACAACACAATACTACACCATATCACACAATAATATGCTACACCATATCACACAATAATACACCACACCACACAATACCACACCACATAATGCTACACCACACAATACTACACTACCTCACATAATACCACACCACATTAAACTTATAGGGGTCAATGATACATACCTGAACCTCCGCCACGGCAAAAACCGCATGATTTGGAGCAGTTAGTTTTCATATATGTGTAGTATGTACTTTGCCGTGAACAGTGTCTCGTCCATCTTGGGCAATATCTATTTTTATCGTCACAGGAACCTGTAAAAGATAGAGAATCAAACATTCTACCGTACATCGTCAACTTTATTAATTAAGTGTCAAATATATCATAGTTAATTCTTGGTTTTCATCGACGTCACGGCGGCCATATTGGGACACAGAAAACCATCTTTATCCTATATGGGAATTTAACTCTATTCTTATTCTTCTAAAACTCATTAATAATTCATGAGGAAAATTCAAAAGAAATTAAAGTTTAATCAATGTCTGTTTACGCCGGTACAGAACTGATATATCAGTGTCTGTAAATGTGATACAGAACTGATGTTTTATTAAACAGTTCTGTATCACATTTACAGACACTCTGTAAATATGATACAGAACTGTTTAATAAAACATCAGTTCTGTATCACATTTACAGACACATATCAGTTCTGTAGCAAGTGTACAGACACTTCGCATTCAACTATCTTGAGTGAGGTACGCTGGTATCGTCCTCATACAAGATGAAGATGCAAACATTCGTTGCCCAACAACATTTGTTGAATAACAAATGATGATCAGTATGGCCATTTATGCCACGTCACTTGGAATAGAAAATGTGGGACTAATATTAAATTAAAGCGCATGCTCGTATCACTAATTTAATATTCGTAGCCTATTAAACCTTACCTCGAAGGTTTATCAGCTGTTAACATGATTTATTTTTGTTTAGTTACCTTAATAGGCGTTTTAGAAGTCATTTACAGAATTTGTGTCCGTTCTGTATCGGGATACAGGCACTCGGCTTCGCCTCGTGTCTGTATACCCCGATACAGAACGGTCACTCATTCTGTAAATAGTACAAATATAATTTCGTATTGTTTCACCACCCCAACGGGGCCACCAATCACGTGAGTTAAAACGATCCATACTAAATAAACACGGTTTGGAAGCTCGACAAAACTCATTGTTTTAGGTTTTTGGGTTTATGGGAATTTTTTACTTTTACGGTTACTGAACATATTGTGTTTTCTGTATAATGAAGCAATCATCCAATAGCAACGTTTGGGTTCAATCGCAATCTCGTTCCCAGAGCCCACCTTCCCCTTACCAAGCGGGCGGGAAACGAGAGACTCTGGGATAATCCGTTCACGCCATCACAGGATTTTTGTTATCCGGAAGAAGAGTTATATAGAGTTCACTGTGTTCATCAGCCAATGAAATATCGATGTGAAACGGATTGTCCCAGAGTCTCTCGTTTCCGGGTGGGGAACGTGGGCTTTGGGAGCGAGATTGGTTCAATCGCTAAACCGTACTGTTTAAATATTGATAAACCTAAAACAAAGCACAGGTGGCGTGTGCTGTTAGGGCGCTGCCTCTCACCAATAGTTAAGCCCGGTTAGACGGGGTTAGTACTTGGATGGGTGACCGTCTGGGAATGACCCCGTTCTCGAGTTTGGAACTCATGTGAGTAGAGTTTAGTTGGTCTCTCCTGTGCTTCGAGGGTTTTTCGCCGGGTTCTCCGGTTTTCCCCCCTCAATAAAATCAACACCTAGGTCTCAGTTGTAATCCGTGGCTGTGCTGTGTTGTATGGCGGCTGCTTGAAGCGCCTTTGATAAGCCATCTGTAGCTTTGTAATGCGCATTTGATCATATCCACATGCTAATTTGCGCAATAGAAATATTAAATCATTAAAACATTAAATGATTTGTACACCTTCAGGTACCTTTCAATTTGAATCGTAAGTAATTCGATTGTTAACTGTGTTGAAGTTTGCCGTAGATCACTTGAAAATCTACATGTTCGGTGTTGTGGAAGAAACACATCCACACGCTTCATATATATATATTAGAGAGATTAAGATTTACGTAAACGGGAAACGTGAGATAGCCGTTTGACGTTCGCGAGCAGATCCAAGACGGCGGCTAAAAAGAGATATTTGAATTTGTCGATGAAAAGGTTGCTTTTTCGTGCTCGTTTTGGTATCTATGTTTGAAAACATTTTGGGATCATTATTAATAATATTTGTGTTGTTTCTCTTTTCCTTCGTAAAAGACGTGAAATATTAGAAATCTTGACTGTAAAATATGCCGTTTGCCGTCTCCGTGAAAACAGTCGTCTTGGCGTTGGAACGGCGAAGTGGCGAACCCCAAACGGCTGACAGGGAAAAAATCGTCACGTGATCTTCTCTATCGTTTGCGCATAAATCTTTTTTGTTAAGCTTAACTTAAACGGAATGACCTACTTACAGATTTTTAAATAGAGTAAGTTTACAAATTGTTACTTTTTATTCAATTTTAACAAAATCGTACCCAGGGCTTTTTGCCTCCGCGTCGGGAGGTCGGCGAAATGGCCCTGGCATCGGCTGCTGACGTGACACCCCGAATTTTGGGGTGTTATGGCAAGAAAATTTATGCGGTCTTTGTGTTTTGTTTTGTTTTCATAATACGTATACATGAATAATAACGAGAGAAATATTTAACGCTCTGCCGACTCACTCATGTGAACCTTTATCATAAAAGCAACTGGCTAGCATTATTCATCATGGTACCCCCCACGATTATCTGGGATACATGTAAATGTCATAAACAAACATATCTCTAATGTTGTTCTTGACTTTAACCAACGCTATCGTTCCATTGGGTAAACTTTGCAGAGTGGATCTATTGCAATTCAAATTTTCATAAAAAAATTATACTCTATCTGAATATTAATCAAGTTCTTAAACCGGCCAATCAGATAATAGAATCGACCAGCCGATGCCAGGGCCATTTTCGCCGACCTCCCAACGTGGTCAAAATGCCCTGGGTACGAGGTTGCAATTTTAAATATATAATTTTCAAAACTATGTAAATATAGCTACTATGTAGATAAACACTACGTAAATTAGTGTTGAAAAACCTTTCGAGGAGCTTCTAATAAAGCTATGTATGTATATATGTTTCCCGTTTTAATCTCTCTATTACAGTATTATGCGCGTGTGACGTCAAAATGTTTAATTTGCATATCAAACAAACTGAAATATCTCAAAAACGAAGGAAGAAAACAAAAAACTGCAAAAATGTTACTTTGTCATTTTAAGTGTTCTTTCAAATGAGACAAGCTCGTATACACTTAAAAATACATCACACCTACCTCCAGTTCCTCCCCCACCTCCTCCACCTCCTCCAGTCTTCCGCCCTGAAACGAAAGTACAATTACGTTTAGCTTATATGTCACTAGTTGGCGAAAACTCTGCAGCTTTTTACTTCCAGCGTTCTCGTGATCTCGATTCACTGGTGAAGGGCTTTGGATCGAAATGTGTACACGTTTCTCTCTAAAATCTCGGCGTTGTGGTGTTGTGTTGCGTTGCGTTGCGTTGCGTTGCGTTGCGTTGCGTTGCGTTGCGTTGCGTTGCGTTGCGTTGCGTTGCGTTGCGTTGCGTTGCGTTGCGTTGTGTTGTGTTGTGTTGTGTTGTGTTGTGCTGTGCTATGCTGTGCTGTGTTGTCAGTGCTCTTTACTAATACGTACCATATAAAGACTGTATACCACGGATATCGTCAGAATGTAATCTTAAATTTGGTTGATATCCATTATAGGATGGCCACATGATTGATCCTCTGACGTTTGAGTGGTACAAACCAATAGCGTGACCAATTTCGTGAACAGCAACTGGCAAGAGGTGAATACCTCTTCTACTCTCGGTGTATAGTTCATCCTCATCAAAATGAAGTATGCCAGATGTAGGCAATCTCGCATGTGCAAGAACTCCTCCAGGTCCATCAAATGGTGCCCCATCGTTGTGGTAACGTCTGGCAAAACTGGTAACATATGAAGAACAGAGAATTACTGCCAGCTCTCCTTACTAAGGTAAAGAGTAGCGTTATATATTATATATAATTATATATATATATATATAATTTTACTCTTTCTAACGCGGAGAGCCCTCGGTAGAAAAGGAGTTTTATTTCAGATTTTACGCGGTATTCTTTGTTATTCATAAGTCATTATCTCCCGTACAAATTCAATTCAATTGCTCAATATTATAAATGTATGTGGTCTTTATCTGTATGCGCCTTGGGAAGTATGTGGCTTAATGCCTCGGTTCTCGGCAATCAACTCTTACAAAGAAAACGTTAATTTTGCGGATATGATTAGTCCGCTTAATTACTGTCCGAATTGGTCTTGACTTTAGTATATTTTATTCTAGCTAACGAACGCCAGATTGTAACTATAGTGTTTTAGTAAAGAAATGGCTGTGTTGTACGCGAATATTGTAAGTATTACTTGCGATACGAATGGAATTGTAAACGTTCGTATTCGTCGATAATCTTAAAGATAGAAATGATTTTTGGTGGGAAAATCAAAAGAAAAGTTCATGTAAATCAGCAGGATTTTGTATCGTATATACAACTTCAACTGGTTAAACATTCATTTCTTTCTGTCTTTTTATGAATCTATATCACCGCTATCTGTGCGTGCGTGCGTGCGTGCGTGCGTGCGTGCGTGCGTGCGTGCGTGCGTGTGTGTGTGTGTGTGTGTGTGTGTGTGCGTGCGTGCGTGCGTGTTTTTATGAATCTATATCACCGTATTCTGTGCGTGCGTGCGTGCGTGCGTGCATATGTGTGTGGTGTGTGCGTGCGTGCGTGCGTGCGTGTGTGTGTGGTGTGTGTGTGTGCATGTGTTTGTCCGCTTTTATGTTCTCGAATGACTCGAAAACCGCTGCGCGGATCACCGCTAAACGTGTTCCATTCCCCACAAAGCTATTGTTAGTTTGACAGAATAGCATTAGGCGCATCGAATTGGACGCTAAGATTCGGAACGAAAATGACGAAAAGATTTTTCTTCACCTTGGCCGCCTGGCGCTGGCGTCTGCGTTGATACCGCATAATCAAGCAAACGGCTACATGATTTCAAATGACCAGCAGGTCTACTTTGATTGTAACTACAGAAACGAGTGTACCGGCGCACGGTTTATACCCTTGACCTCCACCATGTTTACATCAGTTATTAGAAATCATGCGTCATAAAAAATGCGACAAATTAACCTCCCAAGGTGGGGTCCCGCCCCCACTATAGTAAATATATATTGAGTATTATAAGTAAGAGATAAAGTATGAGTATGCAAGTGAGCCGTGGTAAATCAGATACACGCAGATCGGCTGCGAATGCTTTATTGTACTTATCAAATCGACGCATCTAAATAGCCATGGTTTCAAACTATTTTCCAAGTGAGTGATTTTAGCTAAGTAAATTGAGGAATCAGGACGAATCTGAATGCCATTTACAGATATTGATTTAATTCTGAATTTTTCATGAATTTGAGAAGGGTACTTACAGTATCGTGAAGTCGCTCCTTGTCCTGACTTCTCTAAATCGCAACGGCGTCACGGCACTCCAGTAGCTAAATGCTCTCCTGAAGATAGCCCGAACCCTATTGGCATGAAGGTCGTTACCCGTGTTTATAAAACGATACGTCAGATCAGTCTTTCTCCATTTGGAACCAGTTTTAAACTGGAGAAAACCCGTTTGTCCGTCCGAGTTCCCACATCGAGGTTTTCTCATCTCAGTCATCGTGGCATTGTCCAGTACTCCAGTTTGCTTAAGATGGAAAAAACTTTGGAATCGTTTGATTGCGGCTTTTTCATCGTAGTCGGACCGACCAAGTGAGGCGTATCCAAAACTTGTCAGATAATTCTAAAAGCAATTAATATTATCAAGTTGTCATTGAAAAGAAAGAAAAAAATATATAAAAGTTCCTATCCCTATAATACACGGATCACGAATCTCGACTGCGCATCAGAATGACGCGTTCTGAGTCGGGATAAAACTTAATTAACTTTATAGCATCAGGCTAAAGCTGCAGTTTTCATTTGCATTTTCATTACATTTCTGAACTCATTGTACTGAATTCCTCAGCCTAATGTTATAAGTTGAAATACGTTTTATCCCGACTCAGAACGCGTCATTCTGATGCGCAGTCGAGATTCACGATCCATGTATCGGAAACAAACAAAATTCCGATCCCTACGCAATCTTGTACCCAGACCCTTCTCACGCGAGTCGCGTGGGCCGCGCCCGTCGACCGCGTGAGAAGGGTCTGGAACGAGATTGATCCCTACGCGATTGGAAACAAACAAAAAACTTCAAAACACAGCTTTAAAAAGCTTCTATTTCTTCAATATATATAACTGAAATGAATGACGACGAACATTCAATTCTGAAAGTAAATTATGGTATCCAGGCGAGAAAGAAACGGAAGAAAATAATGCTAGTCCAGCATCTTGACGAAGTAAAAGGAAGCGAAGACCAGGAAATAAATGCGGCGGATTTTGTCATAAACAGTGTCATATAATAAACTACTTAAGGTAGTACTGGAGGCTGAAATCGAAAATTTTTAAATTCGCTTTTAAACATGTTTTTGACAACATTTAGTGGTGTAGAACTCGAAAAAAATACTTAAAAAATTTTTTGAGTTCAGGTGGGGTGGGGAAATGAAATTTGATCTCCATATTAACGATTTTTAATGGTCGATTGTGGCTTCTGTTTTGAACTTTATGAACTGAAACAAAGAGGACTTGCTTTTCATACCAATACGAAGATTTAATCTCGGAGTCCGCAATCAGTCGATTAAATGTCGCTGACCAACACGCATTACGTTATTTGGCAAGATAACATATATTCAAACACTTCGCAACCAAAATCTTTGAAGCGGACTCCGGCGGACTCCGAGATTTTTTTTTTATTATAGACTTGTGCACAATCAGGCCAAATTTTCATCAATTGATTGAAAAGA
This sequence comes from Corallium rubrum, assembly GCA_964035015.1. Classification (NCBI taxonomy): domain Eukaryota; kingdom Metazoa; phylum Cnidaria; class Anthozoa; order Scleralcyonacea; family Coralliidae; genus Corallium; species Corallium rubrum. The sequence goes on from OZ036004.1 coordinate 13,524,123, forward strand.
GAAAAAGATATTGTGGTTTAAATCATTACACTGATGAAAATTCATCAAATTTTGTCCATATTATGTCAAATTACAGCTTTTTGGGCCTCTCATGTTCTGACGAGCCGTCGGTGAAAGGTCAGTGGTAAAAAGTTCTAAGTTACCCCCAAATTAGGGCAAAAAAGCACTGTAACCCCTATTTTTAGTGTAACAAAATAGCGCGGGAAACGGGATTAACCAGTTCGCGTAGCAACGACGCATAAGGTGTCGGTGATGACATGCATTGAACTCAACAAGCAGTCAGCATGACGCTGATAATGAGGTGATACTTCTCGAAGTAATAAAATCGAGCGACATGGCTGGGAATATGAACGACTCGAATGTTGGCAAAGATCTGAATACTTCGCGAGCAGTTGGAGTTGGATCGAGGCTGGATTTCAGTAGCGAGAAGCTTATTTCTCTAGTTGGTCTCTCCTGTGTTTCGAGGGTTTTTCGCAGGGTTCTGCGGTTTTCCTCCCTCCGTAAAATCAACACTTAGGTCTTAGTTTATGTCGTGCACTTTTAACATGAGCCTCTGGCTCGGATGATTGGGCGACCACATCCTGTGTTTACGACGTTAAATAAATCATTACTCATTACTCATTACTCTCAGATGGGTTTTAAGCGAGAGAGAGAGTTTTAGTGGTGGACAAAAACTGACTATTATATTTGATATTTGAAGCAATATATGATACACGAGGAGGAGTGTTTCATCCGGATATCCAAACACAGAGATGCTTGTTGAAAACCGAGGCGAAGCCGAGGTTTTTGAACAAACTTCGAAGTGTTTGGATATCCTGATGAAACACTCCTCCGAGTGTATGATATAACATCTCAAACAAATCAGTATTTTAAGAGAAAATCGGGGTAAAAGTTTGCTTAATTTATGTAATTTCTTCCTCCGATATCCAAACCACCGACACGGTACTGATTTCCTTTGTGTTTTCCTCATGAATTATTAATGAGTTTGAGATGGTAAGATATTAAACATCGAGACGTATTAACGTCGCGCAATAACTCAGTAACTCAAGTTCAGTCAGAAAATGTGTCTGAACCCTAGACAGAGATTGAACCTGCAACTTTCTGATGATCTCAATAATTAAAATACTCGAAGAATGTTTCTTATTAGTCGCAAACATTGTGTTCATTATTACCATTATGGTTCTTACCTGAGCTATCTTCGAGTCTTTTGATCCATTTTCAGCGTAAACCGTCCAGACGGAAAGCAGAAGAAAGCACAGGGCAACTTTGAAATCCATAACTGTGATGGTGAAATTACTCTTAGTCTGCTTGCTCACTGACACTTGATGTGGTTGTGAACTCAGAGCTTTTCGAGCGTTCTTTTATACCCAGGTCGTTCTGGGTTGGCCAGCTGGCGTATCCATATGCGGTAACTTCCTCTTATTACTAATGAGGGGAAGCATTTCAACCCTTCACAGTTGACCTTCCCTGCGGACGAGAATTGTTTCCCGTTTTACGGTAAAAGGGTTGTTCCCCACCCCCACACACTGCCTCCTGATTAACATAACTTAGTTTTGATTTTCTCGGCTTAGCCCGTAAGGCTTAGGCAACGTTTTTTTACTACTTCAATTAACTTCCTGAAGCTATTCAAACACTCGCAGTAATCGACTCGCATTTAACGAGTTAATGGACGAAGTTTCACTATAAATGGACGAAGTTTCGAAATATCGAAGTGGCTATAAGGTCCGGTATCCGGATATCACGCTTCTCTCTGACGAAGCCTTCGCTCGAAACGTTAGACGCGTACGTTCTCTGTTTCGGCAGTATATCTAACCTTACTATATTTCGATTGTTGTTTCTACACTGCCTACGCTACTTTTATTACACTACCGGACCTATAGCCACTTTGATATTTCGAATCTTCGTCCATTTGTAGTCCATTTAATATTAATTCGATACGACGTTACAGCGTCGTCTAAAACGAACACGCACTTTAGACGTTCTATCCGTCTGATCACGACGGATACAAGAATTCAACTCCCTAAACGTCGCACATGCAATCGTCGCGTTCAGGCCTGGACCTCTCCCCGTGTTGAATAAAATTGTTTGGGCTGGCATTAGCCAGAATAAACCTTAAAGACTCGTCGTCAGGCTTCAACGTGTTAATTCATTAAATTAAATTCGTCTGAATGCAATGCGACGATTATTTGGGCGACGTTAACCAGGCCTTATTATCAGATCTAAAACACTCCGCTATCGTTTGTTGTTTTTTTTGGCTGATCAACACAGCTTGTACAGCAAACAACTGACAGTCTGACAATTATCAGTAATTAATCTATTGTAAAGTCGATACTATCAATAACAATAGGGGAGTTCAAGGTTTTTTTCGCCATATTGCAAGGGGTGCAAAACCATTGGGGCGAGCGCGCGGCCATGCCTATATATCCTTGTTAAAATCATGGCGAAACTCGCGAAGCAAGAAGGATATCGCTTCGGGTTTTGTCGAATTCGTCTTTAATCGTCGTTTGGATAGCTTTTCTGTGGTCTGGTATGTTCGTTCTTTGATTTTAGACCATTATCGCTGATAACCAACGCGTAGAAACGCTATAATACGAAAGTTTCCTCAACTGAAGGGTGGCTGCGCTGTTATGACGGGTACGTCGACTGACGATTTCAGCAACGCATTGTAAAACTTTATCTCCAATTCTCTTGTAAATCACTCGAACTTCAAGCGTATAGTAACGTAAGTAACCAGAGTTAATCTTCGTCATCTGAAGTCTGAAATATCCTCTTTCTCGTCATCAAACAAAGTGTATTTATATAATGTATATCTCCTCGCGTGTTTACTTCTATATACACGTTCTTAACTGGCATATACAGGGCAAAATATAGTTAAATACAGTTTAAGTCTAACTATTAAGTATAAAGATAGAATCGTACATATTGATTGTATTTTTGTCGAATTAAAAATCGTGTAATTATTTTGAAGAACGAAGCAATTTTATTTGGGAAATTTGACACCATTGGCGTTGAAGGCTAATATACGGATATTCTAGACAAATGTTTGCTTACGCCAAGTTTCTGCCGAAATCTGGTGATTTGGCCGCTTATTAAGGACCAAAATTTTAAGATAATACCTCTTCACCCAACATAGACTGCGTTTGTTGTTATCGCAGTATCCCACTACACAGCGAGGCGTTTTGTCTCTGCTATAAAAATAGACAAACAGCCGCGTCCCTCTCTCCTCCGCAGAGGCTTCCATCTGGTTAGTTGCAGGCAATTGTCGCAGGCGCGCGGGCTATCGTAAAGCGCGCGGGGAACGTCGCTCGCGCGTCTTCTCCCTCGCCCGCATGCCCGCGCCTCTGCGGAGGAGAGAGGCCGCGTCCCTTGTCTGCCACAATGGCGCAGCCACCCCTCAGTTGAGGAAACTTTCGTATTATAGCGTTTCTACGCGTTGGTTATCAGCGATGATGGTCTGAAATCAAAGAACGAACATACCAGACCACAGAAAAGCTATCCAAACGACGATTAAAGACGAATTCGACAAAAACCGAAGCGATATCCTTCTTGCTTCACGAGTTTCGCCATGATTTTAACAAGGATAAATAGGCATGGCCGCGCGCTCGCCCCAATGGTTTTGCACCCCTTGCAATATGGCGAAAAAAACCTTGAACTCCCCTATTGCCAATAGTTAAAACTATCGATAGTTTTCAATAGTTCTATATGAAAATTATCAACTGACTTATCCATGAAGTGTGCAAGGTGTTATTTTACCAAATGTAGATTTTAAATACATTTCAGATAAGCCTTCTATATGCAGACTCCTCCACTTTCAGATTAACTCTGATACCACTACACTATATTCATTATTCGTTGTATAATTAAAGTGCATATACGAGAATTTTCATTTTTTTTCTAAAAATCGGCCGTATGGAGACGATTCTAACGATATATAACCAGGGGCGCCGGAAGCTAGTTAAGGCGGCGGGGGCAGCCATATAAAAAGGGCACTTTTTCTCAGCATTAATTTTTGCATGTGGTAATTAATATTCGCGAATTTTGCTGTATAGCATAAAATAACCAAAAGCCATTATATAATAAATTGTACATATAAATTGTACTATTTACATTTAAGAAAACATGACATCATAAGTTGTATTATACATAACATGCATGTAACAGACGTTCGGTGGACGTTCGTCAAGCTCAATTACTCAAAAAAGATTTGAGCCCCAGACAGGGTTCGAATCTGCAACCTTGTAATGACCAGTTAATGATGTTAATCAAATGTCAGCCAAGGTAAAACATGACATCCTTAACGAAATCACAAAACACCCACCAAGTTAAAAAGGCCTGCATGAGCAGAATTAAGACAGAAGTAACCCAAGGCAAAATTAGTTTGCTGCCTTCCCGCGGTCTGAAGCAATAAACTAGCTTGTAAGACATTTTCCATGTTAATACAACAGTAATCTAATACAATAATACGAATGGCACTTTCTGTAGAAAACATTCCTCGTACGGAAAAGGGCAATTGTTGCCCCCGTGCTGCCCCCGCACCGTGAGGGCAAGGGGGGCAGCTGCCCCCGCTGCCCCCGTGGCTCCGGCGCCCCTGTATATAACACTCCTTCAACGGATGAAAACTTCCCGAGATATTTGGTTCTAAACATGGCGAAAATATGTTTTTTCAAAACATGGCCGGGAGAAAAGAGTCTGAGTCCGAATAAGGCTGATGACGTCAAATCGGGACAAGTTGTATTTGCGACTACAGTTGTTTAGTATACAATTGAGGACGAAATACCTTCGCGTTGTGTTGTACTCGGATGTTTCAACAAGCCAGACCCTAGAAACGGTAGAATACTTCATAGGGAAGTTTACGATGAAGATTGAATACCAGAAGCAATAGAATGATGCCAATGTTAGGATGTTAAGTGCGAACGCAAAGATACAGTATGGCGCACTGTTTGGTCTAAGCATTTCAACTGGCCAGACGGTTCCTTCAGAAACATTGTTTTCAAGACAAGAGAAGCTCTATATCCCGTGGCTAAAAAGGGCTGATGTATATTAGAGAAACCTTAACAAACACGGACTCCAGGTAAAATAACTTTTTTAGATATTTAGAAAGAAAGAAGTGCCGCTGAAAAACCACAACCTTCCAGATCATCTGAATACATCGAGCATGAAAATATAATGAAAACAAAACAAGCATATGTCGTTATGTCGAACATCTTGTCAGCTGCCTGCGCTGATGTCTGATCAAGTCTTTCTCGTCTCGGATGTCTTTTATGTGTTTACAGACATAATTATTGGGCAGTATAAATGTCCCTGGCAAGTATCTTGATATACTAGAAGTTTTTATCAAAAGTGAGTGCTGCGAGTTGCTACCATTTACTATTTCTCAACATGGACGTCACGCGTATAAAATCGAGCCATTAAAGAGTGATGGCGTCAGCACTCTTGCTTGAAGTGAAGAACGGCAATCTATGCAGTTTTAGGTTGTTGATTTGCAGCAATAATATATACGCTTACAATTGCACACGACGTTAAACTTGCAGGTGACACTTGTCACTAGGTAAACATGAAGCTGTGTAATATATAAAAGGCGAAGAGACTTGACATATTGAACCGGCTGTACATGTGTGGAAATAATACTTTCTTTCTTTGCTTTCCTAATGTCTGATCAGGTCTTTCGCGTAGACATAGTTATTAGTCAGTAATGTCGCTGGCAAGTATCTTGATATTATATACACATACAATCGCACATGCCGTTAAAAAAATATTTGTGTTGATATTTAATACCCGAAGAGACTCGACATATAATTCTCGCGTTGCATGAACCACTGACTTTTTTCTCGAGCTTTACAGCTATTTACTGTGGTTAGTATGATTAGGGTTTTCTGCGTATTCGTATCTATAGAATAAAGCTACAGTTTGGAAGATCATTAAAATTGTATTCCCTACGGTGGCCGATAAGGGTCATTCACCCGCAAAACTAAAATTCACGCCAACAAAACCAAAATTCACGCAAACGAAAATTCAATTCACGCCACAATGAAACCGCTGACTGATCGCGGTCTCTTCGACGTTATTCACGCACAAAGTCAAAATTCACCCCAACCAAATCCCAATTCACCCCAACAAAATCCCAAAATGAAAATTCACACCCAGAGTTCGCGCCAACAAATACTCAATTCACGCCACGATAAAACCGCTGACTGATCGCGGTCTCCAACCGCTGGCTGATCGATGCCTTTTTGGCCGCCATTTTTTAGCCTGCAGTGTATGTCATGAAACATGGGGTTTTGCTCAAGATGTTCTGCAGAGTTAATGGCATCGTACAAGTTTTGCCCAGTGTGTGGCTCAAATCAAAGTGGATCAAGTAAGGAGTCCAGCACGACAAGTAAGGAGTCCAGCACGGCAAGTAAGGAGTCCAGCACGGCAAGTAAGTCCTCGAGTATTAAGTCAACACAAGCTCTTAAGTCTAAAAGCTTAGGATACCAGAAGTATCAAGAGATGAAGAAGGAGAAACGGGCAACATATTTTAGATGTGACAAAAAAAGTAAGAAGGCAAATGATGAAAACATGGAGGAAGAAGTAACGGTCAATGTAGGTGTCATGAAATTTGATGGATTGGAAATGAAAGCACAAAGGGGGAAAACCTTTAATATACCATTCAAAGTTAAAAAGGCTTGCACAAAGGAAGAGTTGATGGCAGCTGCCTACGCTAAATCAAGAGCTCACAACAAGCCAGATACAAAAACTATAGAACATTATGAACTCTTGTATCCAGATGCAACAGTTGTGGACAAACTTCAAGAATCGGCTGAACCATTTATACTTCATAAGTATAAGAAAGAGTATGGGAAAGCCTACAGCAGAATTACGTTCTATCTCTGCTTGCAATCAGAATTACAAAGGTATAAACTTTCCTTGTTGAAAGAAGTGGTTTTGTCAAGTGACAGCGAAAGTGAGGGAAATCAACACAAGAAAATAAAAACTGAGCCAACTGGTCTTGAACCATCTACGAGTAAATCCTTGCAAACCACCAACGATGAGCCACTAAAGATTGCCACTCCTTGTGACACTGAGCAAATTGAAACTGATGCAGCCCTGGCATTGGCATTGCAAATGCAGAATGTGGACAACACTTATGCTTCACTTTTTACTGTTGATGATGTCAGCGAGGAACTAGCTGCCAACGAGGAACATGTTCCTGATGAAGAAATTCAAACCTCTATTGCCCAGCAAGAAGATGACCATGGTCAAACATGCCCCACTATTGAAGGTGTTTTGACAGAACTATCAGAGCAAATTGATCACAGTAATATTACAAAATTTAATGTTGTTCGTACCAACATTTTTGAAAGTGCTAAACGGGCTCTTAACCGTAAAAAATTTGACCCACGACACAAAACATCAGTAAAGTTCATGGATGATATAGGGTCATCAGAGGGGGCAGTAGATTTGGGAGGGCCAAAACGGGAATTTTTTACTTTGTTATTACAAAATTTATTGTTTGAGTCTCCACTGTTTTTTGGCAACACACATTCTAGGTTTTTGTCATTGAGCCAAAAATCATTAGAGGAAGAAGAGTATAAATTTGCTGGTGAGATTGTTGCACTTTCATTAGTTCATGGAGGGCCAGCCCCTCGCTGTTTATCATCATTAGTTTTTCAGGCATTGGTTAGTGGACCCCACGGGGTAACCCCAACAGTAGCTGATATGGAAGGTATACATGACATAACTAAACAAGTAATACTTTCCCTTAATGATGTCCAGCCAGAGGAGGCAAACCAATTTATTGAAGACAATGAAAGATTGTCAACCATTATAGATCTTGCAGGGGTATGGAAACCAATAAGAAACAAAGAAGATAAGATAAGCATTATCCATAGTTTAATAAAGTGGTTCCTTTTAGGTAGAAACCAGTGTTCTCTGCAACAATTTCAAAAAGGCCTTGAAATATTGGGAGTGTTGGATAAGATAAAGCAATACCCTAGCTTGTTTAAGTCACTGATGTGTTATTCCCCAAGTACTCTCACTGTTGAGTGCTTGGAAGCTAAGCTAAGCTATGAAAGAAGCCCAAAGGGTTCTAATGCATTTCAGGTGGAAAATGTAATTTTGGGATACTGGGCTGACCTGCTGCAAGATACTGAAGACAGGGAAAGCCAACTTAAACTCAAAGATATTCTTATGTTTGCCATTGGGTGCTTTGAATTCCCACCACTGGGCCTGAAAATTACCATCAGTTTTTTGCACGATGATCAAGAATGCAGATTTCCCAAAGCCAACACCTGCTCTTGTGTGCTCAGACTACCAGTTGTTCAATCCACATATGCTTCATTCAAAGATGATATGACATTTGCTATATTAAATACCAAAGGATTTGGATATGCTTGATAATTGCATATAATATGAACAGTTAACATTTATTATATGACAATGTGAATTAAAAGAATGTGGGCCCAGTTGTTCTAAAGGCGATAGCTCTAATCTTAGGTTAAAATCTAAGTGGCTGTTCTATTTCAGTGGCAGTATCACTGATCTCTGTATAGACTGAGATCACTGGGCAGTATCCTGTTCCTTTATTTTAGATTTTATGGGAAATTCTTTCTGAATTTGTAAATTGTAAGATGTCTGTAAAATAAAACTCCAACTTATATTTGTATAATACAACTCACTATTGTATTTGTAGGAAATACATACAGTACTATACTGTACTATGATTATGCTAATTTCCCTATGAACAACTGAGCCCTGGTGTTTATATTAAGGTTTATGACAACAGTTCAGTTTTTGTTACATTTTGATTCTGTCAATAAATTATGTTAATCTTCTTACAGTAACTGTGTGTAGTACTACTGTTCCTGTACTGTATTTTGACAAAATGCACTTATTTAATTACCTTTGTTCAGCTATTTGTTTTAAAATTGTGTACATATTTAGAGCACTTTTCCAATCAGAAGGTTTTTCTAAGCCTTCTGATGTACAAACATACTCAAAGTAGTTTTGGAAGTCATTATGCTCATCTTCAACAGCAACATGCTGTTTTATTTCTTGAATTTTATCAGCATCAACATGTTGTTTCTGATCTTCACTGTTATGTCTCTCTGGTAAATAATACAATTCATCAGGTCGCCCTGGAACTGTCTCATGTCTTGACGATCGAATATAATGGTTGTTCCACAGAGTCTTTGTGTAATCGAGATCCTTCTGTAGAATATCACAAAAACAAAACCAAATACATTCCTTGTGAAGAATGTTTCCAGATTCAAATCGTCCACTGTCCACAAGATCTTTGAACAGGTTTATCCACCAGGATGATCTACTTTTTCTGAAACATGACCACCATGCCTCAATACGTTGATTTCGCTTTGACTCACCATACCTATAATAATAGTGATGATAACAACTTTATTTCATCAGGGTATTAAGTAACCACATGATTGACAGTATGGCTCATCAATTTGTGTCCCCCAACAACTTAAATATAACTTAGTCAGTGATGCTATCGTGATGTTCTAAGACTAGCTAATCGAGGAATATGCTTTTGTATGAAATAAGTATTGCACCTGAAAATGGCTCTACATTATGGTTTAATCCTAATACTGACAGTAATTCTTTAATACTGGTATGAAAGAATTCTTGTTTACCTAATAGTCTATGACAGTAGAGGAATATAGTTTGTCTACAGTAGTTTCTAATTTTCAAGCCATGTGCTTTACTGCTACATTTGTTGTTTTACTCTGGTCATTCTACTAATTATTATGGTGCACTTTCAATAGCTCTATGTCCATTTGATTTCATTTTCTAACCTAATACTAGAAACTGCATTCCTCCACAAAGAAACTCAGTGATATAACTTAAATATACAATACAGTAATCTGGATAAAAGTTTAAAGCAAACTTACTGATTACTGAAGCTTAAAAGGATTGTGGGGTGGGCCTGTTGATGGTGAAACCCAAGCCTAGCTAAGGGGGTATTTTTCTGATATACCTAGAAAAATTGTGAAAATGTACTGTAAGGTCTTTTGAAATGCCATTTTCTGAATTATGGCTACTTGTAGTCTTTAATAAAGCTTTCCAATAGTCATGATAACCCCTCTACTATGGTCATAAAGTATATTTTAATTGGAATATGCCCAACCATGCCATGAACACAATTATAAAGTATAATTTAAAACTAAGTTCACTATTTAAAAAGGATTATACTAATTATTAATAGGATTGGACAAATGCTTGCCTTACTGGTAATGGTTTTGCATTTTAGGTATTAATTAATTTTTCATGTTAAAGTGAATTTTTGAATTATTATTATGTATTATTTAGGCATTTTTCATTATTAATTTCAAGAACTATTTGGTAGCTGAATATCTATGAAATAATTTATAACAATATAATCACACTTCCAACACTCATTTCATTGGTAAAATGTATACAGTATATATGCTTATTAATTTATATTAAATTTTTCTTCAAATCTCATACCTGTGAGCTTTCTCACCAGCATATTCATCAATAGCATCTGTACGAAAATAGCATTGAGCAGCTGCAACATTGCCATTCTCAGTCCCACAGTCACTCTGCACTATGAGAGGACAACCTTCATTTTCTACAACACAATCCAAGTAGAAACCAAGAACTACAGATGGATCGTTGTTTGATCTTGCAAGGTTCAACCATAATACCTTTCGACTGAATCCGTCCACACACCCATGGATTGGGAATCCAAAATCCTTCAACTTGTCATACCCATCAATGTGCCAAGTGTGATTGGGACCAAGGCTTGAATATACTCTACGTCTTAATTTTCTTCTTTTCCGTAGCTCACACCCATCAGGATCAATTTCCTTCAATAATAATTGCACAAGATCTCTAGGAACGGTTAGGCCATGTCTGATTCTTAGGGAGTTCCATATAGACCGATACCCGAATAAACACCCTGGACCATCTATCTCTCTTCTTATAGCTTCTTTAATGTGGTTAATATCAATCATCTCCTTACTTCTTTTTCCAAGATTAAACAGTTTTAAACGACGCTTCAGAGTAGAAAGTGACATATTGATGTTATGAAACTTGGACATGAATTGCAAAATGCATGAATAAGTATATCCACCGTAAAAATACATTTCAATAATTTCCCTCTCAGTCAGTGCCTCGTGTTGATCACTTACAGCCACACCTCTTCCACATTCTGGACAAAAGTTAAAAAAAATTTCTAAAGCTTGTCCACACTGATGGCAATGGCGATTGTCTGACATATCGTCTAGACGTACTTTGAATACTTTTACTGCTTTAACTCCAAAAACCGCAATACCACAACATAATTTACATTTATATACATGGAAGGCAACGTCTTTGAGATCAGTGGGAAATGATTGAAACCATGTGAGCCAACAATACAATCAGTCAGCGGTTTTATTGTGGCGTGAATTGAGTTTTTGTTGGGGTGAATTGGGATTTTGTTGGGGTGAATTGGGATTTGGTTGGGGTGAATTGGGATTTGGTTGGGGTGAATTTTGACTTTGTGCGTGAATAACGTCGAAGAGACCGCGATCAGTCAGCGGTTTCATTGTGGCGTGAATTGAATTTTCGTTTGCGTGAATTTTGGTTTTGTTGGCGTGAATTTTAGTTTTGCGGGTGAATGACCCTTATCGGCCACCGTATATTCCTGATATGCCATAAATATTACAATTTATCAGTGGGAAAAGTGTTTTACCTGTCAGACCGCAAATTAGTTAAAACATAAACAGACTCTGGAAATGCCTACGGATGAGGCTAGAGATGAATATGTTATAAAGGGATATTAAGGCCCAATTATCCTCAGCTGTAACAGATTTACGTAAAAGCTGTAAAGAGAAAAATATCAGTGGTCCCTGCGAGAAGACATGCAGCTGACAAGGTGCTTGACAGGACGATATCAGACTGCTTGTTTTGTTTTCATTAAATATTCAAGAGTAGATGTAGTTACGGTATGGAAGATTGGGATTTTTCAGTGGTATTTGACTCTTCTTCGTACTTCCTAAATATCTAAAACGTTATTATACCGAAGGTCCATATTTGTGGAAAAAATGCATTAAATTACAATATACAACGGGTTTGTTGATTTCTCACTGCGTGACTCGGATCTGCGTAACTCGGATCACTCGCCCTGAAAGCGCTTCTTGGTCACTTGGTGGTCGTGTGGAGCAGATGCGGGTGGGTAGAACGTTACTATAATACCATCCATTTCTATACACGAGATATAGAGCTTATCTTGTACTGGAAAACTACTCTTCCAGCGAAACCGACGTTGGGAATCGACTGGCTTACAATTGTGTGCGTTTGCGCTTAAAAAGTTAACCCAAAGTTGGCGTCTTTCTCTTGCCTCCAACCTTTAGTGTAAGCCTTCCTGTGAAGTGTTATACCATTCTCTGAGTTTTTGCCATTATCTGGTTTGTTGAAATACTCGAATAAAACACACCGCGAAGGTATTTTGTCCGCAATTGTAAAGTAAACAACTCTAGTCGAAATTACAGCTTGTCCCGATTTGACGTCATCAACCATACTCGTACTCAGACTTTTTTCTCCCGGCCATGTTTTGAAAAACTCGTGTTTGGAACCAAATATCTCGGGCAGTTTTCATCCGTTGAAGGAGTGTTATATATCGTTAGAATCGTCTCAACACGGCCGATTTTTAGAAAAAAAATGAAAATTCTCGTATATGCACTTTAACTAAACCTTTGTATTTAAATTTAATTTAATTTAATTTTAAAAAATGGTGCTTAATAAAGAAACTTGAAACTTACCACGCAATATCATATCGAAGGCCGTAGCGACGTTGGCTATAGAAGAGTAGGCATAAAACTCGGATGTGGATGGCGGATGCATTGGCGAATGAGAAAAGACATTCACTTTGTTTAGGTATAACGCAAACCCATATATAGTCATTCAAAATATGGTCTGGAAACTCAGCTCAAGTCTTTGTTCTAATATTTTTGTTCGCCTTTATGCATTTTGTGAACCCATTGTATTTTAGTATAATGAACGAATTATCCAATAACAACGTTTTAGTTCAATCACTAAAACAAAGGATGTGTAAGTTCAAAATAAAATCGCAGCTCATTATAGGCGCTTTGAATTTTGCTGAGTTTCCAGACCATATTTCTATATAGACTGTGTGGTTTGGTTTTCATGCCGTTTTCTTTCCTTATGTTTATTATTTAGGCTTAGCGATTATCTATGGTTAGGATGTTGGATCGGATTTTACATTGCATTTTTTTTTAGCTTTTGTCAGTGTTAGACATTGGGATCCGGTGTCGGACGAATTAACCCTTTACCGGGCAGACTACCAGGAAGTCTCCACTTGACGAGGAAAATCGTCTGGCGTTAGCCAGAGTAAAAGTAATAAGTTGGCAAGTTGCCCTGTTGCCGAATGGCAACCATGCCCGGTAATAAAGGGTTAATAACTACGGCATGACGTCCACGCAGTTTACGCAGTGCAGTCTCAACCCACGTCACATAGAGTGATAGGGTTTGAATAAAAGCCCTGCAGTGAAAATGGGGTGCGGTTAATTAAACAAAGGTGCGGTAATTAAATGAAACGTAAATCAACGGACGCGATTTCGGTGTATCAGTTGCGCGGAACAATCCTGCTGCCGTCTTGCTCAAATATTACTAGATATTTCCGTTACATCTGTGCTTCGCATACAAACACATTCCCATCAAAAATTACAACATAACAACAGCGATAAAATTATATATATAACCAACAATGGTATAAGTGTTATAAGGCCAAGTAAAAAAAACAACTTATGTTTCTCGTCCAGATTTCCAGCAAAAAGCAGGCAAGCGGGGTCTTTTTTTTTTGTCAAAGTAAGTTTAGACAAAGGTTCAAAGGCTACACAGTACAGTGATAAAATTACCTTCTAAATGAATCTTATCGTCCTTGAATTGAAAAGGTCTTTATAAATGCTTTAACATCCACTCTTGTCTTTAATGCGTGCTTTGATTTTGATGACGTACTATATCACGTACTATATCAGGGCCCTACTGAAAATCGCATTGCGAGTTAGGCCCCCTGTCAAAATATTATGATAATAATAATAATCACATTCGCTAAAGCGCAATTCGGCTTACGTTCGTGAGCGTTCGTACAACGTTCGTACAGCGAATAAGGTTTCTGCTCGAGTATCTTACGCCTTGACCATCACTACATAGTCAAGTGCAACCGAGCTCATGACATAGTATCTGCAAAAACTAAGCTTTTACTTTGTCATTTCAGACAGGAATGATGTCGGAGTTAATCTTGGTCGAGCCGAGTTTTGAATTAATTATTGTCCCGAATCTCGGTAGATTTACGTCATCAGTATTGGAATAATTAATTTCTTGAGCGAGAAGGGGCGGCCGTTTTCTCAGGCTACAGTCAATAAGACTACAGCTAACAAGATCAATAACAAAGAAGCCTTATATCTATCGAGGGGAATTTCACCCGCATTAGCATAGTAAGAGTGCAAAACTTCCTGCAATCGGACTGACAAGGAGTTCCACTTACTGCCGATTTAGGACGAACTGACGCGATTAAACATTTAAAGAGCGCCAAAAAGCTGTTTTCTCTCGAAAAATGAAAATTCTGCTCTGTCGGAACACGCGTGCTGAACTGGTCATGAGATCGCGTGGGATGATTAAAAAATTATCACCACCAAAGACTTGTCTGGAGACTTGGCATATTATAAATAGCGCCTGTGCCAGAAGCCTATTTGCATCTAGTTGATAGATTAATATAGGACCAACATCGCTGCCAACGTCTTGCGCATGCGCGACGTTCGAGCTCGCACCCTCAAAAAAAAGAGCGGGAAAACACTGAAAAATTTGGACTAGCATATACTAAAAAGATAAGGTGGGTAATTTGTGCATGGCTTATAATATTGTAACATATTCTGAAACGACCCCTTTGTAATTTTCTTTACCTTTTTTTAAACACAAATGAATAGTCGAGTCTTACTTAGTCTTCACTCACTGTCTGGTTGTTGCGTAGATAATGGAAGGGGAACTGGATAGGAAACTTAAAACGATGTTACGAAACCGGAAACGATGTTTGCACAACTTGCTATGGTAATTATACACTTATAAACAGCTAATGCACCTAACGAATGGTCCCACATGGCCATGGATCAACCATTGCGGAAATTAAACAAGTGTAATAGCACTTAAGTCAGTAGTGTCTGATTTTATCCATATGGGACCACCCGTTAGGTGCGATTAGCCTCTTATAAAGTGTATAATCCATATCTTTGGCGTTAAACGCAATGGGAGATATCACCATGGAAATTAATGAAGAAAGTAGGACAGATCGGGTACAAAGAGCAACGTTTTCTCTTTTTTTTTTGTGCGTTGGAAGTTCAGTTTCCATCATTGAAGGCAGTGCATTTAGAAGAACAATTATATGTTTTGCTTGTTGATAAGAATGGTTTTCTTGTGACCGGAATCGGGTATTTGAGGAGATTTAGGTTGCGCGCCACGGCAAATCGAAGGCACAACATTTGCGTTCGACATCGCTGTTATCGTAGTTGTGCGCGCTATTGGACGTGGTTTCTATTAGATAGTAAATTACAACTTTAGCTCTTCCTAAATATCGTCTTTTACTATCACAAATGTGAACAATTTGGCCACAAAACTAATATCAAATGGCAGACGTTGTAATCTAACTCTGGGCCACAGTGTCCTACTTTTCCAATTAAGTCGGTATCAACATTTCATACAGAACAATAAATATAAATAAATAATACAAGTTAAATACATCAGGTACAAACTAATGAACGTGTCCAAAAAGGCTAAACACGAACGGGGCCGAGTCCCATGCGAGGTGTCCACCATTACAAAAAAATATAATCTTAAAAAAAAAGAAAACAACAAAAAAAAACAAAAAAACAAAAAAAACAAAAAACAAACAAACTACATAAAGTTACAAAGTTAAATACACTTAAATACGACATGAAGAGACTACGGATGACAAGAACATGATCGACATAACGAAAATGTACATGCGAAGTCAGGAGAAAAAGTTTCACACAATAGCTGAGAGTAAACATGTCGAATTTGGGACTTAAACTTGGGAAGTGGATACACAGGAAGATCCGGGAGTATTTTCACAGCAGCGTTCCATGTTTTTACAAGTCGATTAAAATACGAAGCCTTGAACTTGATGTTTTACAAAAAGGAGTCCTAAGAAATAACAGGGAACAACCCTGTCGTGTACGACTTTCCAGAACAGATGTAAAGTTGCCAATATCAAGATCTACCAGGTTGCGTTTACATTTAATGTAGAAAGTTAAGTCTCGTATCTCTCTTTCGTAGCACAAAGGAAGAAGATCTAGTTTATTTAATCTTTGAACATAGGTAAGTTCTCCTCTTTTTGTTCGGTAATCCAAAGCGTAGCCCGCCTTTGGACTCCTTCGATTTTCTTCATCAAATCACCAGTATGAGGTGACCACACCTCAGTACCATAGGTTAGTTGGGATTTAACTAGTGACAGATAGAGAGTTTTTCTTACTTCTTGATTGGTCAATTTAAAACAGGTTCGCTTCAAAAGACCCAAAATTTTGTTAGCCTTAGAGACGATTTTAGCGACATGTGCGTCCCATTTTAAATCCTTTGTGACAATAATGCCAAGATCGGATTCTGTGTTTGTTCTGACCAATAGATTATCGTATATTCTACAGGGAAACAAACACGGATTTTGTTTCCTGGTAACTGTAAGAACTTTGCATTTAGCCGGTTTAAACTGGAGAAGAGAATTAGAGCTCCACAGTTCAAGATGATTAATGTCATGCTGAAGTGCCATACAATCATCGATCGTTTTTATTGCACGAATAATTTTAGAATCATCTGCAAAAATTGCAACACTAGTTTGGGATGAAAGATATTCGGGTAGGTCGTTTATAAAAACGAGAAATAGAAGTGGCCCCAGAATACTGCCTTGTGGAACGCCAGATGTGACAGGAACCCAAGCCGAGGCGGTTCCTTCAAGAACAACACGCTGCATTCTGTTTGATAGATAATTCTCGAACCACAGTAACAAATTACCACCATGGCGAGAAATAATGGTCACGCATGCGCGTAATGCATGCCCACTTACAAAAATTTTGACTAGAAAATTTCTGCAAGATTAATGGGACTTACACAGAGGATGAGTGAAACAATCGTCGTTAGCAGTGTCAATTTTTAAATTATTTCAAATGTTTCAATCTGAATCGTGCAGTGCGACACATCTGCGATATAAATATCATGAGCGATATGCCACAGATATTAAATCCGTTGCGGTTTTTGATATACTATTTTGAGCACAAGTCTAACATAAGCCAATATGGCGAATACACAAATTGTACCAACCTTGCTGCTCACGTTATCGAAAATCAAACAGAGGTATACTATTTCCGTACAAGTTTCGATCTGATTCGGCTACTATAAGGATCTGTCTTTTCGATGATATTCTTCATTTCTAGCCTGGATTTGTCGTTGTTGCGGTTTTCAATCTCAAAGCTTCAGTATTTTCTGATCATCGAGTGAAGATTTCATCCAACATTGCATAAATTAGTTGTTCTCTTTTCTTCTGAACCACGGAACTGTGACGACCGCACGACATAGCCGGTACTAGTTTAATAGGGCTTTAGCACCGCCCCTATGTCCACCATTTCTCGCCATGAAACACCAAATGATCTTAATTTGCACAACAAAATATTATGGTCCACTGAATCAAATGCCTTTGCTACATCTAAGTAGACCATATCTACTTGAGTGTTTGAATCTAGGCTTTTTCCAATTTCATGCAGAACACCAAGCAACTGGGAGATGCACGATCTCTTGCGTAGGAAGCCGTGTTGGGCGGAATTTATTAACTCGCGAAAAGATGGATAAATGCGGTTAAAAACGCAGCGTTCCATAACTTTCGACACAATAGATAATAGGGATAATTGCCTGTATTTTTCGGCAGGTTCGTTTTCTCCGTTTAAACACGGGCGTTATATTTGCTTTTTTCGAATCATTGGGTACTTCGCTGGTGGTTAAAGTGCTTATGTCACAAAAACATTTTTTTAACTTTTGAGTAGAGGACAAAAAGTTAGTTAATAGGTTCTTTAACATTTTTCGGTTTTCTCTTTTCATTCGCGAGATATGCGGCTCTAAACAGCAATTTTCGTGAGAATGTCGCGTATCAACAAGTCTGGGACGAGCGTGGTGTGACGTAGCTTAAGGGACTTATTAATTTTAACAATAGCTTTTTAGTACTCCTTCACATGTGAATTCGAACCTCCGTCCCTTAAGCTACGTCACACGGCTGTCGCCCCAGACCCTTTTCCGTTTTTTTCTCGGGCGCGACAATTTTTGCTAAAAGCCAATTTTTCAAGGTTTAGAGCCGCATATCTCGCGAATGAAAAGAGAAAACCGAAAAATGTTAAAGAACCTATTAACTAACTTTTTGTCCTCTACTCAAAAGTCAAAAAAATTTTTTTGTGACATAAGCACTTTAAGGATTTATTGAGAAGGCTGCATAGGGTAGGTGCAATTACTTTACGACATTCTTTCAATAAGCGAGAATGAATACCGTCGGGACCAGGAGATTTCGAACAATCAAGATTATTCAAACAATTCTCAACTTCCTCGATAGTAAGTTGAAAGTCAGAAATTTGCATATTGTTTGTAGACACCGGACACAGTAGATAATTTGCATCTGATCTTGGATGAAATACTGAGGAGAAATAGGCATTAAAAAGGTCCACTTTCTCTGTTGCAGTCCGAGCTGTTTTGCCATTATAAGTAATAACATTTGGGGAACTTTTGTTACTGAATAAAGCTTTATGATATGACCAGAAACGTTTGGGATTATCAGTGAAAGAGCTCTGAATCTTATCCAAATATTCCCAGTGTTTTTGCTTAACCAGATCTTTTAAATTCTGAGTGAGACGCCGTAATTTCAATTTTCTCTGCTCAGTCTTTTTGGTGCGGTAGTAACGCAACGCATTGTATTTCTTTCGAATTAGATGTCGTACTTCGGAATCAATCCATGGAGCTGAGTTCTTATCTCTGATTAATTTTTTCGGAACATGTTCTTCTACAGCTGTAATAAATAGATCTTTCCACTTTTGCCAACACTCATTCATGTCAGATTCATCAGATATACACATACTTAGAGGAACTCGAGCAAGGTGCTCACAAAGGCCGCTGAAATCAGCATTCTTAAAGACGTAAACAATACGTTGAACTGGTTTGGCTTTTAAGAATGAAAGTTGGATATCAAAGTCAATCAGACAGTGGTCGGTAGGAAATATATTTGCGGGATGAGTACAAGTAACATTTGTCAATAGTTCTGGTTGATTACTGAAAATAAGGTCCAACTTATTTCCACTTATGTGTGTCGGTCCATTTCCAGCTTGCTGTAAAAAATTGTCACTAATTATGCCGCAGAAGGTTTCCTCTTTGTGACCATTGTTTTGTGTCGGAGAAGGGAAATCCAGAGACCAGTCGATGTATGGCAAATTGAAATCGCCAACGAGCAACAATTTACAGGATTCCTGTAACTTGTCCAACATATCTCTAAGTTCCGTTAGAGTGTCTAAATCGGAATCGGGCGGGCGATAGAAAACACCAAGCATAAACTTTGAGCTATTTAAAGGGAAACGTTCCACCATTATATGTTCAGTATTGGGTCCCTCGAGGTTATGTCTTCTGATAGAGTGTAGACCAGCTTTAACACAAACAAGTACTCCGCCTCCCCTTCTTCCATCTTGACGATCCCTTCGGTAGATTGTATAACCAGGCAGTATTTCTGCATCCGATATATTCTCGCTAAACCAGGTCTCGCAGACACAAATTATATCATAATACTCTGAATATACAAGGTGCTGAAAATTTACGAGTTTACAAGACTTCTGGGCAGATGAATCAGATTCGTCAACAAGGGCTTTGAGGCTCCGCGAGTTCAGATATAGAGTTCTCAGGGTTTTAATACCAGAACTTTTCTGAGGACCAGGGTTAAGACAGACATCTCCACTTGAAACTAATCGTATTATTTGGAAGCTAGAAGTAGAGTTTGGATAGTAGCCAAGTCTCGAAGCGAAGTATCCCTTGCCACGTAAACGGACAATGCGAATAACATGAGTCGAAGTTTGTTCAAATCTTGAAAACGATCGTTCATCTGCTTTGGCACCATCACGACTAGAGTTCCACACATTTGGCCAGGTATTAGGCGAACATAACAGGAATAAAAACACGAACAACAGGGAGCGAACATGGACACATCCGTCCGCCATCCTTTGTGATATGATGAAGTGACACTAGATGAAGACACTAGATCAGAGTGTCGATACGTTTGCTCATGAACAGGTCTTTTTAAAGCTACTTCGTACTTCTTATACACGGGGTCGCCCTAATAATAATAATAATAATAATAATAATAATAATAATAATAATAATAATAATAATAATAATAATAATAATACGAAAAGTATTACAGTCAAACTGAATGGAGGAAATACAGTGAAGGCAATCAACACAGGGGCAGTATCATTATTAAGATACTCTGCGCTTTTTGTAAACTGGACAAAAGGTGAACGGAAAGAGATGGATAGAATGACAAGGAAAATGATGACAAGGAATAGAGCTCTCCACCCAAGGGACAGTGTGTGTCGCTTGTACTTGCCAAGGAAAGAAGGATCGGAGGACGAGGACTAGTTGAAAACTGTGTCGACTTGACAGTTCTAGGACTTAAAAAGTATATGTCAGAATGAGGATAGATTGATAGTAGCAGCTAGAGGAAATGGCAGAACGAGATAATGAAGAGTTCAAGAAAAGAAAAAGAGAAGAAAAGAAAGCGGAATGGAGAGAAAACCCACTGCATGGACAACATCTAAGGCAGACAGAAAATATTAGTAGTTAAGGCTCATGGTTATGGCTAAAGGATGAAAAGATGAAGAAATTAAAGGATTACTGATTGCTTGACACTTGTTAGCACTTTTTGTGTTAATGAACAGAAGAGCATGGGTATGGGAGCTTTCACTGAAAATTTCCAAAAGAATCTGCCGTATAGTACTCGAGCTATAAACTCTCAAACTTTGGCATGGCTAGTTGGGTTTTTTTTGAGAGATTTGGGCTTCACCGTAACTATATGTCTTGTGACTTACCCAGATGAATTATGCATACTAAAGTAAATTGTTCTTATATATGTATAGTTACCATTTGCGTACGCAGTTGGGCTCTTGCAGATGACGTCAAAGTCGCCAGGTTGGGTGGCAACTTCAAAGTGTACTGACGTTTAGTGGAACAGCTCATATCAAAACGATCATGTAATCAATAAGCCGCGACTAAAATAAGTCCAGGGTTGAAGCTAGTCCAAAATAAATTGCGGCTTATTCAAGAATCCACCACTTCAACGCTAAAACCCACGTGTAGTGTCACGTGATGCAAAACGTAAACAAAGTCGGAAAATGCGGACATTCAGCGCGGTGCGTCAATATGGTGGCCACTAAGAGATGCGCTTGGGGAACTTGTAAAAACGATTCTAGATACCCCCATTTGATGGTAAAAAATAAGAATGGCGATCCGGTACACTTTGTTCGATTCCCTGCTCCGAAAAGATTCGTGGATAAGCGACTGCGATGGATTGCGGCTTGTCATCGAGGCGATTCGTTTGTCTGCTCAAAAGACAGCTATATCTGTAGTTTACACTTCGTCGGAGAGAAAGGACCCACATCAGAAAACCCGGATCCCGTTTCGGCAATAGCCAGCAAAGAACAGGTAAGTTGTCTTTTTCTTCAGTATATCGATTGTACTTTTTCTTAGGTTCCTAAGCACTCGATCATTGTTTTGTATTAGACAAGGCGACTTCAAAAGAAACGCAGACAGCTGGTCCGAACAGATCCCGCGAAGAAGCGAAGACGATTGTCAGTAGAGAAAGAGACTGCCCTTTCTCTTTTAAAATTAGCCGAATCTGTTCACAACGAAGTTCCAAAACCAGTGGAGGAGGAATTATCTATTGCAGAAATTTTGGAGGCATTTGGCGAGACTGTAAACCTGGCAAAGCACGACTCAGATTGCAACCTTAAACAGCAAACGACTGAAAATAAAGTACCCTGTACCTCACAATCTCCGTCAAAAAGCGAAACCTGTGATAAATTTACGGATCAAGACGATTGTCTAGAGTTGGCCAAAGACAAAACTACACAGGTATGGCCGTGTAGTCTCTACTAATAGGCCATAAATTAATGTCTCTCGACAGTCGACACCACTGAAAAGTGAAATACTAGCTTGTAAACATTATTGCATCCACTAATTATTATAATTAATATGTAAATTGTTCACATTTTCACGAAACATTAAAAGAAATCTTTTAAGGAAAAATGCTGATGGAGCCTTTGGTATTTTAAAGCAGTGTGGACAGTTTATTTAATGTAATTTTATTTAATATATAATCTCTTTCCGAATAGTCTTATTATAATATAGTTATATTTTGATCATCAACTTTAAATTAACATCTGCATATTTTTATTTCTTTGGTAGACAACCATCTCTGCAGAAGATATACGTCTTTACTCAAATGCAGAATTGCAAAACACCAGGAATTTACGGCGCTATCTATTTATGAAGTTAGTCGAAGATAAAAAAAAAACATACTACTATACAGGTATGTTTACAACTTTATGTTGTCATAGTAATTTACATGTTAAATAAAGACATTTTGTTTAGCAAGAAAAACAAAAATTAAATAGATTGAATTTAAATCTATGTCACCTGGATGTTTACTACAGGTGTGTCTAAGGGATGTCTGGATTTAATCTACCATACAGTCGAGAAAAAAGCCAAGCACTTAATTATGTGGAAAGGGTTCAAGAGAACAAGGAAAAATGCAAAGAAGTTGAGCGAGAAATACACTAAGGTATGGCAAATTAAAAGTAATGCTGTACTAGTTTGTGATAGTAAGTAACAATTTGTCATAATTTATAACTTGCTTAATATTCTTTATTGATGATAATAATAATAATATTAATAATTTATTACCTATATATAATAATAATGTAACATATATATTAATGTCATGGCAATAGAAGCATTCCTAAAATATTGTTGCAATATATTCCTCAAGTTGAACAATTCATTTGATAAGATTTGTTGAAAACCTCCTGTTTTGAATCCTGTTTTGAACTTGATTGGTGTTTGGCAACTAATCCTGTTTCTTATTGGTTGTTTAAAAACTAGAAACCAATCAAATTCAAATCAGGAAGTTAGCAATATTTTCATCAAATGAATTGGTCAAACAGCAAATGAGTTACAAAAATATTTAGGAACGCTTCTATTACCACGACAGTAATAATAATAAAAATATATAATAACTATTACAATTTGTCACCATGCAGACATTAATGTTATAAGTAATAATTAGACATTAACTAATTAGTATTATTTTATATATATATTTGTGAAATTCATTACTAATTCATGAGTTTTGCAGCCAATCCGATTTCAGAAATTACATCACATGTTACCCCTGTAAACCCCATACAAACTAAAACCAATGATGCTAATTAGTTACAACCACTAGTGGATGTATACTCTTCTGATACAACCACTAGTGCTTCTAACTAATTAGCATCTCAATATCCCAAAGGGATTTTTACTATTCATTCATTTCACAAGTTGTTTACAACACTCGTGTCCTTGTTGTACTGAATATACAATCACTCGCCTTCGGCTCGTGATTGTATATTCAATACAACACGGCCGCTCGTGTTGTAAACATTACATATATATATATATATATATATATATATACATACATACATACATACATTATTGTAAATATTGTCTTTCCATACTCCATAAATACAATTTGTGAATAGACTCTATGCAGTATTAACAACTCTAGAATGTTTTGTTTAGGTAAAGCAGTTATGTACAAGTTTAACTGTAAGAGAGTAGCTGGTTTTTACACTGGTACGTCTACGCCACTGTCCAACATTGGTAATGTTGTGTGATTGGTTTGGAATATCTACTGGTAATGGAAGCCAGATATTTATTACCTGGGTATTATTTCTGGAGAAGGAGTTAGATTTTTTGATAAAGTTTGCTACACTGTCTGAGATGGAAGGGATTATTCGGCCAGAATGTTACCAGAAATTGACAAATCTTCGAGCAGTTATTGATTGCACTGAACTTTATATTGATACCCCCTCCCGACCTTCAAGCCAACGCAACACTTATAGCCAATACAAGTCAAGAAACACCTTCAAGATTTTGGTATCACAGTCCCCACTTTGTCATTTTAACTTTGTTTCAAAGGTATTCACTGGGTCTATCAGTGATAAGGAAATAGTGCGGAAATCTGGATTTCTTAATCACCTACAGGAAGGTGATATTGTAATGGCTGATAAGGGGTTTAACATTCAAGACCTTTTAGCTGTTTTTGGTGTCCGTCTAATGGCCCCACCTATCATGGCAAAAGGAAGAATTTCAGCTTGTGCTTCCACATCAACACGAAGAATTGCCACCAAACGTGTTCATATTGAACGAATGATAAGGAAGCTCAAATCATTTCAAATTTTGAAGAGAGTACTTCCATTAACATTTAAGGGATATATAAGTTCCATTGTTAGGGTTGTTGCTTCCTTAGTCAACTTGCAACCTTCTGTCATCAAACCTTTATAAATTTATTATTACTGTATCTGTACTATTAGGATTTGGGGCGACATTTTGTTTGTAAATAATGGAATGTGGCCCAGTGCTTTTTTGCTTTAGATCTTTCATCCTCGGCTTCTTTAGGTGAAAACCATGTATGTACTCTCTCTATGTACTCATATGGATTGTTTTCATATTCATCTAACTCCTATAATCATAGAAAGTTCTTTATCAATATATATATATATATATATATATATATATATATAAGTATATTGGTATAATGTAAATAAAATTCTCTATAATTACCTTCAAAAAGTGTTTCAAGAATGAAACTATATAAAAGCCACAGCTATTACTATTTGGTGGTTGTTGGGGTACCTGAAGAAAAAGATAAAATTTTTGTTTTAAATAAATGTAGGTTGTGGATTACATGCAAAGTGAATATTACTGTATGTACTGTATCATAAAATTAATGTATCATAGTAATTAATGTAGAAATACTTACCTTTAAAGCAACATTTTTCAGGTTTGCATATGTATTTACAATGTTGTTATTCAAACACTGATGTTTTAGGTAACTAAACACAGTAAAAAAAAGTATTACTAGAATTTTCTTATTACAGCAAGAGAAATGAAAAACACATATTACAGGTATCAGCACTCTGAATAGGTAATATGAAATGATGAAAGGTTACAGTTACCTGGTTATCCTACTAATGTCAAACTGTCTAAGAGTCACATCCTAAGTTAATGAGTCAAACAATAGAATATGCCTATAAAACATATTTAATTATTTGTTAGCTGTCAATTAATGCATGAACCAATCAAAATAAATACAGATTACAATACAGGGTTGTTGTGCCAATTAGTACCCTGGTTATTCATGCACCCTAATCAAAACACTACATAATCCTTCATCCCTGCATGAATCTCTATGCAAAAGAATGAATAAATAGAACATGAAGGACATTCTGACAGAAAAGAACGTAACTCTTAAATTGATATCAGTTAATTTACATGTATGCCAAAAAAAACAACAGGAGTGAGTGAAACATACCAGGATGTCAAAACTACCAGGAACCAGTGTTCGCTACATGAAAAAGATATTAAAAATTATTAAAAGGCTATGCAAAAGAATGAATAAATAGAACATGAAGGACATTCTGACAGAATATAAAGTAACTTCTGTAACATGTACATCTATTTACCTGCGTACAATTGGTATGATAACAAAATCATGTGAAAGTTGGTGAGCATTAAAAAACTTCTCCGCTGCTCTGAACCTTTCTAATCTGAATAAAAAAATAATTTTTTGGCATAAATTTATGTTGGCGTATATCCTGCTTTATGGTAAACATAATAACGTACAACGACAATAATAGTAATAGTAATAACACACCACCAACAACAACACAATACTAATGAAATTAAAATAATGAACCTGTCAGTGAAGACTAAACACTGTTACAGTATGTACATCTTTACCATATGTAACACAACAAACAAAATAATTATATAACAAAAATATATTATTCTTTGAAGTGTGCATTCCGTCTTGCTCACCACACAAAATTGAATAAGAAAGGGAATCAATAACTGGAAAATGACATTGAAGCTCCCTATAATTATAGCAAATAAGTAATTGTTATGTATAATATTTACATATAATATTTAATATATATAACATTACATAATACCACTAGACATACTTGCTAATTTTAAAACACCATAATTGTGTTCACAAGAAAAATTATTTATTATTAAAAATACCAAAATTAAAACATGTCAAAAAACGTGTTGTGTTGTAATTTTTAATAAAATGTTTTTCTGTATGTGATCTTACCCCAACAATACAGTAATATTATCATTCAATATAATATAATATAATATAATATAATATAATATAATATAATATAATATAATATAATATAATATAATATAATATAATATAATATAATATAATATAATATAATATAATATAATATAATATAATATAATATAATATAATATAATATAATATAATATAATATAATATAATATAATATAATATAATATAATATAATATAATATAATATAATATAATATAATATAATATAATATAATATAATATAATATAATATAATATAATATAATATAATATAATATAATATAATATAATATAATATAATATAATATAATATAATATAATATAATATAATATAATATAATATAATATAATATGATATGATATGATATGATATGATATGATATGATGATATAATATACCTTGTTAATCTATACTAGCATATAATTTCATTTATAGCTACCTTTACTATGTGTCTTGCTACTGTGATCTGTTGCCATCAATGTATCTTGGCTTGCATCTTAAAAAAAATAGAAACATAAATGTATACATTAATATAATATAATTAATACCTTGGTATATAATATACAGTATATATATATTAGACATGATGTATCTAAATATTTAAAGAATATTAATTATATTGTTAGTTTGCACATTGAATTTAATTTGACATCAGTATCTTATTCAGTACTTCCTAAACGACTATAAAGAAATTACTTATGAGATACATATACATAGTCTATACATATATACATTCTTTACTTTATTTTTTCCTAATAATAATCATATACACGCAGATACAGTAGATCAATATATAATTTACCTTTAGTCATGGACAGTGCATCTGTTTGTCTTGTCAACAGTAAATAAGCAATTTGAGTGACCCAGAATTTCCCAAGATTGATGGCAACTCCATGAATGAATGAGGGCTCAAACAAGATGGTTGTGTAATAACCCCCCTTTGTTGTCCAGACAACAAAGTCGCAAGAATG
This sequence comes from Corallium rubrum, assembly GCA_964035015.1. Classification (NCBI taxonomy): domain Eukaryota; kingdom Metazoa; phylum Cnidaria; class Anthozoa; order Scleralcyonacea; family Coralliidae; genus Corallium; species Corallium rubrum. The sequence continues at coordinate 13,551,582 of OZ036004.1, forward strand.
GACACCAACAACAAACATTTGCATCTGAACCTGGTAGTAATACCTTGAATTTCTTTTCAGACGGTATGAATTGCCAATCAGATATCCACCCACTTCATTTGACACAAATGCTTCCTTTGGATCATTGTTTCTGTGAACCCAGGGGCACTTGTATTCCACCACAGCATTGCCACATATTCTTGCGCACTCACAACTTCTCAAATCATCAATGCTCGCTCCCATAAAAGGCTTTTTCTTAGATATGAGAAAACCTCTATGGTTGAGCTTAAACTTGTAATGTTGCTTTCCTGCAACTAAGGAGTAGCATTTCCTGGCCTCTTCTTCCTTTTTCAAACCCCAGTCCCTAGGATTAATTGGCTCATCTGGCAAGGTTGCTTGTAGATTGAAGGTAGGCTTTGAAACAATTGATTTGGCTAGTGCAGTGATTTCTTGACTCTTTGTTCTATTTAATGTTGCCTGTCTTGTACAGACAGCTTTGCATTTGGATGCTGATATGAAACCCACTTTATTGAGAAACCAATCTTCACTTTGCCATTGATCAACAGTTGCCTTTTCAACGTTATCTATTTCAGCATCAGTGAAGCACAAAACCTTTAGAAATTCCTCTGGTGTACATGTTGCACTAGTTGTGTCTTTGACAAAGTGCTGCACTTTCTCTTCCATAATCCCCACTCCTTTCTTCCCCACTCCTTTCTTGCAGGGTTGAGTAATGTTTGCAGTTGTATTGGTATTTAGCAAGTGGTCTTTTGGGAAATACAGCTTGTGAAATAGTGGGAGAACAGCAGGTATGTAAGTTGGATCTTCCATGGTCTTGGTATATATTAAACTTGCAAACTCCATCATATCTTCGTGCGACTTTTCTTTTTGAAATCTTTTTTCTCTAGGATCATGATCTATGTTTTGCAGCCAGACATAATTAGGTTGCTTTCTCTTCTTCTTTGCCGGTTCATATTCGCTTTTTGAAATGTTCAAGTCCTTCACTTCACAAGGTTGGTTGCTTGAACTAGGCTTCTTTTTCCACAAACAAGGACCACTCGTCACACTGTCCTTTGCTTGACTATTCAAAAGAAACTCAAGTGAATACATAGCTGCTGCAATATGCTTGCACCCGCCATCTCTTCCTCCTTTGCACTTACAAAACGCTTCAAGAACACTTCCTCGGTTTGGCCCTTTACCTTCGACAATAAACCACAACTCGTAACTATCTCTTCCTTCGTCCGTCTTTGATCGCATGGTTGGCTTCACTTTCCCTACATATACGTGAACGCCACATTCCTGTAAAGTTGTGGTTGATAGGGATTCTACATAACCATCGTCGAACAAGCGGTAATCATCGTAGGATTTATACGACGCAAGTCCTTGCTTGTCGTAATCACATGAATGATAAATCAAATGGTTAAAAATATCAAAGAGTCCAAATGGCGGCGAGTTGATAAAGTCGTTTTGCGTCGGTATTGTGAAGGGATCCGGTACACATACATCATGAATAATTAATCTTTGTTTTAAATTCTTTTCTGCATCATCACGTTCAAAGTTAGGATCGACTGGAAGCATCATCTTCTTGACCGCAGAAGCAATGACAACCAAAGCGGGCTTCAAGTAGCCATTCACGGTTATGCCACGTTCTCGCAAATATTTCTTGAGACCTGCAACATTCATTGCCGAAAAGTTATCTGATATAGTATTTTCAGACATTTTGCTTCACATAGCTGACAAAATACACTAGTGAAACCAAATTAAACTTTCAATTCCTGATCACAATCGTAAACAACACGTGCAAGCCAAGATATTACCTCTTTCTTTTCACAGCTCGAATGTCCGCATTTTTCGACTTTGTTTACGTTTTGCATCACGTGACACTACACGTGGGTTTTAGCGTTGAAGTGGTGGATTGATCGTTTATACAAGCTGTTCGCGACTTATTCTTTAAGCTATGGCTTATTTTGCCCCGTATATAAAGGCTGTTTTCATTACGTCCGCTTCGTCCGCGTGGGCGGAGCGTGCATTGTTTAGTTTGCTTTGGGAGTTGAAAATTTCCAACTTTCAAAGCCCGCGCAAAACAGCATTATAAGTCCCTAAATTACCGAGAGCCTAAAGGTCGGTCACCGGGCGGATATTATGCCATGAAAATCTTATTACGACAATTTGAGAATTGCAAAATGACATAAAACAAAAGTTGCTTCGTTTTTCTGTAAGTATAGCACAGGGTATCCTAATTCTTTTTTGCAGTCAATGAAAGATTTTCGTGACTTGAAATCAGCCTGGTAACCCGTCTATAGCTCGCTATAACCTACATTGATCAATGGACAGTGACACTAGATAACTGACACAGCGAAAGCTATGGAGAATCGAAAGGTCTGGCAGGATCTCATCGGCACTGTCAAAACACTCTCGACTTAGAATATAACCCCCCCCCCCCCGACCTCGCATAAAATATCCTTTATACGTCAAATTTATAGACTGAGATTTTGGTTCAAATCTTAATTTGTATAAATCATGTATAAAATGTTATTTAATCTATTCATATACTAAAATGTTCTCATGATTTGTCCCCGACAAAACGTAACTATCTATAATTAGTATAAATTTACAAGTTTCTATTACAAATCCTTGAATTTCATTGGCTATCGCAGGAGTTACTATCCGTTGATAGAAACCTCTGGCGATAAGCCAATGACAGTCCTTCTTTTAACTAAATTGACCAATTACAAAATGCGTAGTATGTCACGATCAATGATCAGTAGAGCCAGCGGTTGTTCTGTTAAGCAACAATGGCGCCGAAATTATAAATGGAGTGGGTCAGTGGGAAAATGACTGAAGAAACTGAACATTTATATACGCGAAGCAATAAGCTATACAGAAAACAAAAACGGCTACAAAATGGTTAGAATGCAAATTATTAATGGTAAGATCGGTAAATTGTTTATCTGTGTTCGTTTAAAACGAAATATCTGCAAACAAAACACATTTCAAAATTACGTTTGTTATTGATAAGATTTTGTGATGTGAAATACATTTTAAAATTACGAAAGCCGGGTAAGGACTTCAGACTTCAGACTTCAAACTTCAGACTTCATACTAAACTTAGTTTTGTTTAGTTTTTGTTCTTGTTTTTATTGTTATATGCTCTGGTTAGATTTAAAAATGAAATTTACGCCCTCTTGTCTATTCCATCAATCATATATAATGATTGTAAAGTTAATAAAAAAGACTTCAGACTTCAAACTTCATACTTCGGACTTCGGACTTCGGACTTCGGACTTCAGACTTCAAACTTCAGACTTCGGACTTCAGACTTCAGACTTCAAACTTCAGAGTTCGGAGTTCGACTCGGAGTTAAGGAGTTAGCCGCTCAAAATGGTTGAATAAAAGCCCCAGGAATTTTAAAGTAAGCTACCCTGCTGGCAGAGCTGATCAATTATCTGATTTATAATAATTTATATAATTTTTTAAGCATGCTGTCTATAGTTCTCTGTTGGTACATATAGGCAATTGGAACGTTTCCTATTGGCGCCTATATATAGTATAGACTTTTTTGAACCGTAAACACAGTTTAAAAGTGAACACCGTGGGCACGAGCACTTGATTGTCATGTCTGCTGTTTGGTGTTTTAATATTGTGTCTCTACCAATAATATACTAGTCAATTTGTTAATTGTGTTTGACTATAAACGTCGCTGATGACGTAGTCTTGTGCTTTAAAACACTGTCAGACCGAACCGAATCTTTGCATGTACATGCACGTTTATCCAACGCAGACCGGGTTACGGCTGCTCAACCGTAAACACGACGACATAGAGAAAATGTCGTTATTTGATAAATAAAATAAATAAAACAACATTTTCATTATGACGTTGTGTTTACGGCTGCATTGAGCAGCGTAATCCGGCCTGCGTTGAACGTAGGACGTCGAATTCGAACGCCGTGTGTGAAGGCTTTTATAATTTGGGCTTGTCACTTTACACTGTTTGCAACGCATTACCAGAAATTAATGACAAAATGGCCACCGCTTGAAAGCCAATTTATATATATTCCCAAGAAGATGGTGTTTGAACAGTAAGTAAATATACAAGGCAAATATATTAACGTGAGAATTCTGCTTATTGAGTAGCTTGCCAACTATTTGCCGACCTCCAGATCTAAACAACGACCATTATCCAATCATTCAGTAACCTATATATTTTCATCAGGTATATCTACGATCCGGCCAAATTGTGTTGAAAATAGTAAACAAATAAGTAGGCCATGCACCACTGGATTGCCGTAGGATTTTGTTTGATACTTTCAAGATCATCTTTGGTCAAATGTTCCAGAGTTGATAGAGGAATCTTTATCTTGCATGAATAGATTACGTTTTGACTAAATTGGCTGAAGTTGCATGTATACCTCTAATTTAACAACTACCCGACTTGTAATGGCACAAGAGAATGGGCATTTTGAACTCACCATGATTGGTGGAGGGTCAAACACTGACAAACGATAGCTCGAGAGATATAGTCATTTGACGGATCGTATAGGTATACCCGATTTAAAGAAATAAGGAAGGGAATAATTCGAAAATCGCCGTTGCTTAGTTAGCGAGGTCGGCAAATATTTAGCGAGATACTCAATTAGCGGAATTTTCATTTTGATATTTCCCCTCTATATATTTACTGTTCAAAATTATATGCCATTTTACTAAGGACTATATGTAAATTAGTCCTTAAGCGGCGGCCATTTTGTTATCAATTTCTGGTAATGGAAGACCACTGAGGGGCATGAATATTAAATTCAATACATTCACCTCTTTATTTATTTTGAACGGCTGGCAAACTTAGCCTGCGAGCCGGCAGGTGACAAACTCTGAAGTCTGAAGTCCGAAGTCTGAAGTCCGAAGTCTGAAATCCCTACCCGGCTTTCGTATAAAATGAATGTTTCTTTCAACTTTTTGTCATTTTTACATATCAAATGAGTAAAAATATATTGTTTCAATATTGTACATGAAAACCCATGCTAAATTATGCAAGAAAACTTTTATACTTTTCGATCAGTTACACCATATATGGGACAAGGAAATGTCCGAAATGATAATGTTGAACATTTGTTGTTGGCGTTAAAAATGTGTTAAACGAGCCTCAAAGAATACGTTATAGTCGAGAATTTATTTAACTTTTGTTGGTAAATGTATACTAAATTCGCCTCGTTGACTATTCGCTCATAGAAAACTCGGGTTCGTTGTCTAATTGTTAAATTTAGAAATAGGTTTCTAATACAAAACGTCGACTACATCGGTTGCCGAATAATGGTCTTTGCAGCTTATTTCTAAAAACCTGGAAACTATAAAATGAAATTCAAATACTGTTAGTTATCCTTGTTATAACTATCTACAAAATTTGGTGTTTTCCTCGAAGCTAGTCCGTCTTGTTTAAAAATAATGGCAACAAGGATCACAATTTTCACTTTGATGTTCTGATTAATAGACATACTAAGGTGACTTAAGTAACCAGAACGAATCTTTTTTGATGACATTACTAATTCTGGTAAAACCACTGATCTGAAAATAGGACTGGATCGAGTTTTCTATTGTGTCGGATGAGCTGATTTTGAAGCCAGCATTTTTGCATTAACCAGAGATCATTAGAAACTGAGATTGTGCAAGCAAATCAAACTGAGCCACTTGCAAAATGGGTTTAGAGGCTGGCCAATATATTTATTTGAACCTGAAACCTGCACTTAATTTGAAGTGCATGCTTAATATGTTTTGACAAATCTAGAGCTTTAATAAAATTATACAGCAATGTACCATTGAGCCCATCAGATTATTTTTCAGAATTTGTATAAGTCAAAATACACACACGGCCTGATGCAGCATCTGACCAGGATGCTGGTCAGCGCAAACACAATGAACCCACATCTCTCTCCTCCGCAGAGGCTTCGCGTGGATCTCTAAGGCTTTTAACACAGCGGTTTCCGCCTTAGGGATCCACGCGAATCCTCTGCAGAGAAAGAACCCACACCAGTATACACCTAAAAATAGAAGAAAACAACCGTGAAATCTCCTACCAAGAAACACAGTTGTCAGTTGTAGAAACTGATATCTTACCCCGACAAGATAAACTCTCCACCGAAATTGTAAAACAGTTCACAAGTGTGACTCGTGGCATTGCCAACTTAGAAAATCCATCGCTGTTGTGGTGTTGACCAACTTCAAATTTACATGCAATTTATCAGAGCAGATCCTTCTGGTGTATGCATGTGACGTAAGTTGTAGGGAGAAACGTCTACGTTACAAAACGTCATAAAACGGTCAACATTCTCACATCTGAAAATCGAGACAAAATATAGCTCGGCAAAGAGGTCTGGACATGGGAAACAGGGAACACAGAAACCCATGTCAAGATTAGTGTGCTGCCTGTGTATTAATCAGAACGTCATAAATTGAAAATTTTGATTTTTGTTGCCATTAACAAATTTCACGTAAGATACAACGGCAATGATTGCTTGACGCGTGATGGTTTGACTGTTCCCTTGGCGCCTTCACTATAACTCGATCATTGGATGCTCGCTGGGATTCTCTTCGTTCCTCATATAGGGCAATAATCCTCCATAAGCCGCCAATCCACGCCATCAAGTCTTTTTACTATCCATGGTGAAACCAAACATGACATCAACTGGACTTCAGCACGGTATTCAAACATGACATCAACTGGAGTTCAGCACGGTGTTCAAACATGACATCAACTGGACTTCAGTACGGTATTCAAACATGACATCAACTGGACTTCAGCACGGTGTTCAAACATGACATCAACTGAACTTCAGCACGGTATTCAAACATGACATCAACTGGACTTCAGCACGGTATTCAAACATGACATCAACTGGAGTTCAGCACGGTATTCAAACATGACATCAACTGGACTTCAGCACGGTATTCAAACATGACATCAACTGGAGTTCAGTTCGGTGTTCAAACATGACATCAACTGGAGTTAAGCACGGTATTCAAACATGACATCAACTGGAGTTCAGTTCGGTGTTCAAACATGACATCAACTGGAGTTAAGCACGGTATTCAAACATGACATCAACTGGACTTCAGCACGGTATTCAAACATGACATCAACTGGAGTTCAGTTCGGTGTTCAAACATGACATCAACTGGAGTTAAGCACGGCGTGTGGCTTACAGCTGCAAGCACGGTAAATGTTCCTATGGAAAGCTCGTATACTGGCTTTGAAACCAATTCATACATGCATCGCGAATCTTGCAAGATGGGCGAATCTAGTGCATTATGGGATACTTGAAGTGAGTAAAATTCTCGGCTAGTGCTTTTATGTACTATGAAGGTCGAGAAAGGAATGACGGTGCAACTTCATAATACATGAAAATTAAGCGCTTCTAAATGTTATTAACTTATTAAATGAAGTCAGTTGGACGAAAAACTAATGGAATTCCAAATAAAATTCTACTTCTGTTCGACCAAAGCACACAGAATTTACTTTGTTTAAATTTGGTGCCAACGTTTCAATGGTTGCAACAAAAAACAAACTAACTTGTACACACATAAATCGTTTAAAACAACAAAAAATATAGGTGAGAACATGCGTTTACTCACCTCCGGTATCCCACAATACAAAGCGCGCATATATTTATTGAGATTCGCGATCCGTGTATTGGACAGCAGTCTAAATATCCGGTGGCTTATGGGAAATTCCTGAAGTAAATCCCAGGGAGCATTCAATGATCGAGGCATTCAATGCTCGAGTTATGGCAAAGGTCATCGACATGAAGGTTGCGTCGTCACGTCAGGCCACGGTGACAACAGTACATCGAGCCAGCAATTGCCACCCCAAAGATGGCGAAAATCACTAACTTTATGCCAGTCATCCGGAAAAACCGCAATACTCAACCAATGATACATATCCAGGATTAAAACCTTTTACCGTATACCACGATAACGATGACAGATAAAAGTTGTCTTGTTTGAACGATCCTGCTTGTGAAGAATAAGTAGGAAGGTGGTACATCTTCACTTGGCTCTGAAAACAAAATTTATCAACAAAAGTTCTAATTAATCAACCAGAAATTGGCATCGCTACAAACAACAACAACAACCCAAACAACTTACAAACAAACAAACTAACAAACAACAAACAACAAGAACAAACACGACAAATATTTGCTAGAACTAACAAAGAATAACAACAACAAACAAATAAAAACAACCAACAATAACAACAACCAAACAACAAACAACAACAACAACAAATAACTAGCAACTAACAAACAACAGACAAACAAACAAACAAACAAACAAACAAACAAACAAACAAACAAACAAACAAACAAACGACAAACAACTAGCAACTAACAAAGAACAACAACCAACAACAAACAAACAAACAAACAAACGAACAAACAAACAAACAAACAAACAAACAAACAAACAAACAAACAAACAAACAAACAAACAAACAAACACACACACACACACAATCTCGAGCCCAAAGTCTCCCTGCTTTTTGTCAGCGGGTGAGCGCGGGGGAGACTCTGGGGAAGTTGGATTTAATTACCCTTGAAATGAGGGGTTCCGGTTGTTAAGCGCATGATCGCACTGCAAATTCTTCAAAACTTGTCAAGATAATTTTTTCTTATTTCAAGAAAAATTATCTTGTTTTAAGAAACATTATCTTGTTTTAAGATAAAAAATTTTTATACATAAGATAATTATTCTTAAAAAGAAAAAATATCTTGCTCATGCAACTGAAATATCTTGTTTCAAGATTTTTTTCTTCTGTATAAGATAATTATTCTTAGCAAGAAAAAAAATATCTTGCTTGCGAAAGTGAAATAACTTGTTTCAAGATTATTTTTTTAAAACATAAGATAATTATTCTTGGCAAGAAAAAAATATATTGGTCGCAGAACTGAAATATATTTTCTCAACTTTTTTTTCTCTTATGTAAATGGTTTAATCTTAGCAAGAAAAATCTTAGCTTCAAAACTGCAATATCTTGTTTTAAGATTTTTTCCTCTTAAATATAAAGTAATTATTCTTAGCAAGAAACATTATCTTGCCTTCTGAACTAAATTATCTTGTTTTAAGACTTTCCCCCTCCTATTGAAATGTAAAAGTAATTATAATCTTAACAAAAAAATTATCTTGCTTTCAGAACTAAAATATCTTGTTTCAAGGGTTTAACATTGGCAATCTGGAAAATATGCAGTCTGCTCTGCAGCTCTAGGATTTTTTAAATATTTCATAATAAGAGTATCAAGCCTTTTAATTAGCATGAGCATGTTGACTATTATTCTTAAACGTTAATGCTGAAAACATGAAGCATATTTGACATGGCCATGAGCGCGCCATCACAGAATATTTATAAAGTTAAAAGTTCATGTCTTCCAGGTGATCTGAAAACACGGAAAAGGACTGGGACTAGTTGTCAAATAGAAATCCATTTTTCGAATTAAACTATTTAATATCTCGTGAAATACACTTTATTTTTTTCCCAAATTTAGCATAGACTTATAATTTTCAACACTGAACATAAATACAAAGTTTCAACCAGTTTGATAAAGGAAATGAAAGAAATAAGTTATTCAATACAGCAAAATGGATTTCTATTAGGTTGCTAGTTCCAGGCCTTTCCCTCACGGTCAGATCACCAAGTTGTCTTCAATTTTTCTTTGCACGAGTTTCCAGTTTCCACGAGTCAATAAATTTTTTTTGCTTCGGGTTGCTTCGATTCCGTTCGCGATAGAATCGGATCCGATAATGTGGCGGGATTATCCGATTCACTTGTGTGCCAGTTGCATCTCGGGAAGATGACATATTGCTTGAATTTGCTTCTTCCTCGTGTTTGCGACTGTGTTCGAATCGTCGTCTCTTTATAATACGAAAAGTATACCGCTTTTACATAACAACGCCAAGGACGTTTACAGTAATAAGTTTACAAAGAAAAGTTGTCTTGAAGAAGATTAAAAAGAGCAATTGTCAAACCCGCACAAGAGCCAAAAGGTATGAAATCGAATCGGCATTCATACACAATCTATATATTTTAATATATTTTATGATTTTCACATCTCGAAAAAATGACCTTTTTAGTTGGGTTTCTAACTTTCTTTCGTTCATAATATCCATGCATTGATACAAGAAAATTGCATTGTTTCTTTTCTAGCAACTACGAAGCAAAGGATCATCGAACTGGCAATATATATGGAACTAATAAGAGAAAAAGAACCAGAAGTATACGCCGTCCTTGAAGGTTTTTATGATGACTCTATATATTTGTTAAACTTTATATATCTCATGTTGCATATCGGCTGTAGCATATATATTTATCATATTTGGGTATATATTCTGCACTAGAATTTTCCTTTACAGTAACAAAAACTATTACTGTAGTCAGTATAGAATGAAATGCCAACATTTATAAAGATCTTCAGATTTTTTTGTGAACAGTCCAGATGCAATACCTGGGTCGAAAAAACTTATAGATTTCCACAGTGATAATAATTTGTAAGTAAAGTAAGCAGAAATCTCAGTATATCTTGACAAAAATCTGCTATAAATCTGCCCACAGAATACAGGAAATGCTGTAGAAGAGAACCTAGAATCCAGAAACCTGGGGGGCCATGCTCCTATCCAAAAACCTGGGGGACAATGCCCCTAGACCCCCTACCAATTTAGTGTCAATGACACTCGCTTTCATGTTAGTGAAGCTTTGTCCCCCAACACATGTGATTATCCCACAACAAACAAAAGGTCCGATGTGCACACATGTATGTATCTGCTATCTTGAATTGCTCTGACTTTACCAAATGAATTGATCAACATTTTTTGTAACACTTCTATTTGGCACAACTGTAATATTTGTTTAAAAGCATGGCAAACCAAAACTAAAACATTGTGTTTATAAGAACATAGTATGGTAAAAATGTAAACAAACAACAATGTTTACATAACAAATCACATTGTTTACATATGGATTTTATATTACCTTTAATATATACTTAAAAGTTTAAGTGTTTTGAATGTGACCCACTTGATAGTATAGTGCATGGTAAACAAATATTTTCAAGAGGTGAAAGATGGAATTTTCTATTTCACAACATGTCAGCCGAGTTTTTTCAGCTTTCACCGAATGAAAATATTCTTACCATTGCACAAATGAAAACATTCATTGTTTGTTTTATATGACACCTTAGTAAATCAATATTATTTTAATAGCAGGTGACCCAAATTAGCCAATTAAATCACATGAATTAACTAAGGAGTTATAATAATTGATATTCAATCTCAGAAGCAGAGGCAAACCAGTCACATGTATGGGAACCCATGCATGCAGTCTTTTTATACTTGGTGTGACAAAAGTCTATTAAAGTTGGAAAGATGCTGTGCACTGCTACTGCTGGCTTCATGCGGCTGGCTTCATGCGAAAGCACACTTACTGCTGGCTCCAATTCTGAACAATAGATGGGCTATCCAGCCTATGTATAGATCGGTGGTCCCTACATGTAGGTTCTGAGCATAATATTATATATATATACATATATATTATCCTAATTTATTTCCATTCTTTGATATCTTTTTTAGATGGTAAGATCGTTCATCTTCTGAAGGGAACAAATGACATATTTAAGCCAAAAGGGAAATTAACTTCCAAACAACAGAAGGCAAATTTTCCACATTGTTGAGGTAAATAGTTCTTGCAATATTTCACCATGTATTTTGTATAATTTAGTCTCCAGAAAAGTGATCCAAAAAAGGGTCAGATGATTAAATATTATATACAACCATGCAAAAAAAAAGTTAAGAACCAATTCAGTCTGAAGTCAAAATTCACTTGTTCTTGTATGTGGGGCTTTACTGTATTTCAAGAATGTGCATGTGCAGTATGATACAGTAGAACCTGTGTTATGTGACCCCTATCTTAATATTTATAAAAAGCCATGACGTCATTTGCAGACCTGTCTTAATGACCACCTGACATTTACGACCGTTTTCGCGTGAACCAATGGTGGTCGCAAAACTCAGGTTCTACTGTACTTTACCTTGTTTGGTTTACTTAAAAGGTATCATGCACACATAAGTCAGCTTCTTATTAAACATATACAGTAAGAAACTAGTCAGCATCTGTTTGAAATGTTGTCTTGCATATAAAAAAACTGAACAGGCTGATTTCAAATGTCAGTTTCTTATATGCATAAATTTGCTGTATATTTAAGTTTTGACTAGTTAATTTAAATTAGATGCTCTCACTTTTTAGGGTGATGAAGGACCATCTGATTGGCAGAAGAAGAGATCTGTGTGCACCGGGGCTTGCTGTCTCAAGCAATGGTGCAGCTCTTCTGCTTGGAAGAGATATCTTCATAATTTTCAAGGAAGATGAGATGATGCAAGCGATAATTGCACTACTTGCATGTTCTTACCTGCTGGATCTGGACTACCCGTTGGGATCGATTATTGCCTTTTCGATTTTGCAAAAAATCGTTTTTCTTGACAATACATTTCACCCCGATTGCCAGGCAGACATTGTTAAAGCTTGGAAAGACTTGGATTTGTACATTAATTAATGGTGCTTGCAGCATATAACACTTGGTTTATAGAGACATGCATGTGTATATATATATATATATATATAGGACATTGAGAAGCTGTTACTAATTAACTTTACCATTTAAATATATTTTAACTTATGTTCAACTATTCATCTTTCAGATAGTTATTCCTGATTTTAAGGGGGGAACTTCAGTCAGTTAATATTGTCTGTTTAACAGAAATCTTCATTCAAGATTATTTTTCTTAAAATTTGTTTTCTGGCCTAGAAACTTTTTCTTGTTTTAAGAATATTTTCTTGTCAAGATATTTTATCAAGATAATTATCTTGTAGAAGGGACGAGATAATTTTTCTTAAAACAAGATTTTGTTTTTCTTAAAACAAGATATTTTTTCTTAAAACAAGATATTTTTCGTAAAATTAGTTTTTCTAGCCTAGAAAATTTTTTCTTGTTTTAAGAAAATTTTCTTGTCAAGATATTTCACCAAGATAATTATCTTGTAGAAGGGACGAGATAATTTTTCTTAAAACAAGATTTTTTTTCTTAAAACAAGATATTTTTCGTAAAATTAGTTTTTCTAGCCTAGAAAATTTTTTCTTGTTTTAAGAAAATTTTCTTGTCAAGATATTTCACCAAGATAATTATCTTGTAGAAGGGACGAGATAATTTTTCTTAAAACAAGATTTTTTTTCTTAAAACAAGTTTTTTTTTCTTAAAACAGGTTTTGAGAAATTTGCAGTGCGTAGCCTGAGCTGCTGTGCAGAATGTGCGGTGTGTTCATGAGTTCGTTTCGGTTCGTTTCTCAATTTGTTTGAAATCGCAAGTGAAAATAATATATTTCAAAGAGCCCTGGCACCCTGCATGAAATGCAGATCAAATGTACGATAAAAACTCCATTCGGCATAAAAGCGCACTTAAAGTTAATCGCTAATACGGTCAACTTTGACTATGCACTCAAAACCAGCAGAAACTTTGTAACAGCCACAAGACAACGAAATTTCGTGCCAAAAATGTGCAGAAAAACGCGTGTTCTTCATTCTTGTCTTCGTACTATATACTTATGAAAATACGTTACCATTACTGTGTGGCGTGTCTGCCGTTAACGTCTTGCCCAATGCTATATCTTCCCCGCACATATCATGTTCCCCAAGAAAGGAACACGTTTTAACACACAAGTCGGACACACGCAACCACCGTCTATCTTCTGCGTTGTACCCTACAAGAAAAAGAAAATTGACTTAAAATGACACAAGCAGTAGATATAAAATTGATGCTGCGCCTAAGACAAAAACACAAACAAAATCAGTAACATGCATGCATAATTGTCACTTGTGTACGTCACAAGGCAATGTTCTGAGATCCCAAATTTCTCCAAAATGGCAAAGTGTCCGTAGATAAAAAATCTTCCTGATTTACATAAACTTTAGCTTTTATTTTCTTGGCTTAGACAACGTTGTTATTCAAATTTACTACGCAAATAAATTTACAAAATGGGTCGTTTTTGAAGCTTTTTAAAACATTCACAGTTCGTAAATCTGGTAACACTGCTGCACATGTTTTAAATACTACATAAAATACACGCAAAAGCGGGAAAAAAACAAAAGACGCCCTAATACTTACCAAGATCAATGGTGGACGTTTGACGGCCACAAACGACCCATCAAAGTCGCACAAACGTTTGCATTCCACACAATATGTAGCAGAAGTATCCTGTAGAGAAAGAATACCCCAACAATTAATTCTTGTAAGGTAGTGGTACTCTGAAAATCTGATTCTTTAATTCGGTGGAACTCTTCACATTTAACTGATGACATAAGGGATAAGCTTCTATAAAACACTTCATGATGACTTCAAACTTATGCTCCGGGTATTTCAGCTTCCGAAATATAAGCCTAAGATTATCACATTCATTGATGAAGGCAGACTTCGTCGAAAATAACTTGGCAGCGCGGTCAATCATTGTCTTAACGAGACCATCTTCAGGGGCGGATCTAGAGGGGTGCGAGCGTGGCTTGAGCCACGGTCAGATTTTCCTAATTATTCCAAATTAAATAATATAATTGATATTTCAAAAATAAAAAACTATTAATAACAAAAGGATAGTTGACGTAAGAACGACATTAGCCACCGTAAAAATACTAAACCGATTGTCAAAATAGCAGCGGATTTTCGCATCTTTGACAATCAGTTGCACCGCAAGCGGTCTCAGGTAGTTAGAAGTCCGAGAATTTGGCGAGAGTGGCCGAAAAAGTTACCGAACGTGCTACGAATTCGCTGAAGAAATTGGAGAACACTTCTGCTAAATTCAGCCACGGTCAGCGGACTATTAAGGGGTGCAAACCAATCAGAGAGCCAGAATAGAGTGGCTGAATTTGGCGGGAGCCACGGTCAGCCACCCTTGCCATATCTTGTTACAATTTTATTGCGAAATAATGCAATCAAATCGTCGGCTCCGGTAGTCGGTAGTGCACGTCAGTCTGTCTTGACCGGAGTTCTTCAGAATGATATTAAAGAATGACTGCGCGTATGGAGGGACAATGATTGTGCCTGTGACAGATAGTCGAAATACTAAGGAAGAGATGTTGGTTTGTTTGGTTTCTTTATTTATAGTACGAGTTCCTCTCTACTAAAATTGTTGATCGTCAGACGCTAGTTACTATACTAATAAGACTGTGGTGTTTACACTCAGACTATATAAATCTTTAAAGCATTGATCAATTTGAAGAACAAGCATGAGATCAAACCGAGAGCCGCGACCTCTCTCTCTCTCATTACATTATTTATTAATATAAGTCTCATCGACTGAAACACAGCATTTCTATCATGGTTCAACTTTGAAATATTATCTGCAAGACTCGGAGACTTGCCTTAATCGTTTGACGTTTCGAACTATTACTAACTCAGTTTACATCTTCTGGCTCTCATCAACTCCATTGTTGTTATTCTCGCTTTATCGAGGGAAAGAGTCCGAAAGACAGTATAAAACGTAAAGGGACTCCATTTCCTGATCTGGAGTCTGACAAATGCTAGCTGATACCTATAAATTGTTAATATTACACTAGCAGGGTTGCTTTGATTATTCTTGTTTCAAGTAAAAATTGGCTGGCATTAGACAGAATACTCAATAGAATTCTAAATAATAGCCAAAGCATACCCAGCTGCTTGACTGGTTAGTTTATATGTCACATAAAACTCGTTAAACATACATTACTATTCATATTGGATCAATTACTCCTAAACATTTTATTGAATAATTAGAAGATCTTGGCTTGAACTTAAAGAGAAAAGAAAAATTTTGATTTGAGTAAAATTTATACGAAGATCTCGGTGAAAAACATGTATAAAACGATCCTACAATATGACTCTAGATCTCTCTCAAAATGCAGGAAATGCGTTTTCAGAGACTCTAATTTTCAAAATTTTCCGGGGGGGGGTATGCCCCCGGACCCCCCTAGATTGTGGGCCACGGTCAGATTTTAGGCTAGATCCGCCCCTGATCTTTATACCGGTCGTCTACGTGGCTCTGGTAGTGTAAAAGCAAACCGGAGTCTGTTGGTTTTCTGTAGACCTTAGTGGTCAGACCAGTTCCAGTTTTCTCTACGATCATTCCCAAGAAAGGTAGCTTGTCATTCACAGCAATCTCCATGGTAAACTCAATCGCCGGGTGTAGATCATTCAAGATGGCAAGGAAATTGGTGGCAGCATCAACATCAGGCATGAGGGAGCAGGAGTCATCAAGAAAGCGCTTGTAAAACTCTGGCATTTCATCAGCGTCACATAGACTCTCTTCAAGGGAACACATAAAAACATTTTCTAAAAGTGGGCCAAGGGGAGAACCCATCGCCACACCGTCCTTTTGTTCATAAAGTATGCCGTCACGGAAAAATAAGGAGAATACAGGTATAAATCTAGCCTAAAATTCCGGTTAACACTAGTGGAAAACTTTCAGTACCTTTACAGTGGTAATTTGTTCATACCTCAACAGCAGATCCTGAAAATTAGAAGAAAAAAAACAATAGAGCTAAATTCCCATAGGTGAAAGATGGTACACCAATATGGCCGCCATTTCATTCATTGTTTTAGTGCATCAATATGGCCGCCGTGCCGTCAGATGAAAACGATCTATAGTTGATGTCGACCTTGTTCGTAAACAAGATGGCCAAATACTGAGACACAACCATAAAACCCCTTCGTCAAACACTGGTAGTAGCAAAAACAATATTATGCTGCCAGAGATGCCTCTGTGATATAATTATTTGAAACTTTCCGGAGATAAAGAGAAGAGGAGAACAAACCTAATAACAGATCAGGTAGTTGCTGTAGTTTTGCTCTATTTTTACACTGGAAACTGGAAAATCTGTGGCAAGACTTTCAACTGATTTGGCCAAGATTTTCCATGAAAATGTTCTTCATTTTTATCAAAATGACAAAATATTATCTGAATTAAAGGAATCAACTCAATAATTCTATGGACATATAGTCTGTAGTCCCCCTTTAACAAGTCGCCTGTTCAAGCGTTTGCTCAGCTATTGATTGTTGAGCGCGGTAAGCGCGAAGGTGCTTGGGTGAAGGGTAATGAAGTTTTAGAAACGATTAAAGCAATTTAGTCGACATACTAGTATAATATTTTTTTATTCGAACTTTTATTTGTTGTTATATTGAGGTTTGTATTTCCAAAATGGTAATGAGGATGACGTCCATGTAGGGCTGTAGGCATAATTTGCATACGCAGTGTTCCGTTATAGTAGAAATTTTACCCAATTCTCATGTTAATGATACTTGAATAATATATTGTATATTTTATCATTAATTTTCCATTAAAATCTTCAAGCGGTTTATCATAAGAAAAAAAAACACACATACCCCAGTCCTTACTTACTTACAAATGCCTACATTGACGTCATCCTCATTAACATTTTGAAAATACAAACCTCAATATAACAATAAATAGAAGTTCAAGTCAGAAAATTTTTTGGCATTCAACTATTCACGTAGCCTGCGTGCAGACGCTCTCGGGCTCTAGGGGGTTTACCAAAAAAGGGGGATTTAGAGCTTCTCCGGGGATTTTCCGAACGTCTATGCGTAGGCTACTATTCACGTTACATAGAATCCATACCAGTAGCATCATATTTGGGTTTATAGGCAGCTAGATGAGTTGTCAGGGGCAGACGTATTACCACGTTAGAGTTTGAGTTTATCTCCCTTCTGCTCTAGTCTACTGCGGTCGGTTGTCACTAAAAGGGATGACCACAAAGTACCCTCACAGTCTTCCCGCGGCTTTTACAAAATATGTCGTCAAATTTGTTTTTCAAAATTTGTCGTCAAGCTTCAGTGAGTCTCCAGATTTTAGCAAACGTCTGGATAACCTAACCACAACAAAAACTTACCGTAATCCTAATCAGAAATCTGATTTACCACCTAGCTTTTTGTTTAAGTGATAGTTTAAAATATGATCGGACGCGAATAATTTAACTCACTTGTGAAATGAATATTTAAATTATACGTTGTAGTCAAATGAATAAGAGGCTCTCAAGGGAGAAGCTTATAAGCAAGTAAATAAAGTACCTGGTAGTGCAAACATATTTCCCCCATAGAAATTGATCGAAATTAAATATATTCATCAGTGATGGAATACTTTTAACGAATTATTTGCATTTTGGAAGGATTGGCAGCAAAACAGAACAAGAAGCCACAGGTGGAGTCAGTCGGTTATGAGGGCGTGAATTTGAGTCAGGTGGAAGACTTAAACATCAGGCTCGAAGAAATGTCACCTTACAACTTGAACTTTTGGCTGTGTAAATTTGTTAGTGAAGCTGCAAAACAGACAGGCGAACGGTATCCGCCGAAGACTTTGTATTTGCCGATGTGTGGGATAAACCGACATTTGTTAAGCCCCAGTCAAACGAGGATGAGAGTTGATGAGAGTTGGCAAGCGAGAGTTTGTCTGAGAGTTTTCTCAACTCTCATGCCCCGGTCAAACGAGGATGAGAGTTGCTGAGAATTGACCATGAGAGTTGACAAGAGTTGTAGGATTTACCGCGCGTAGCAGGGAGACTAGGAACGAATTCGAGGTAAACAAAGTACTAAACTCTCATCAACTCTCATATGCCAACTGTCATGACCGGTCAAACGAGAAAGAACTCTCATCAACTCTCGTTAAAATTTGAACCAGCTCAAAGTTGATGAGAGTTGATAAGAGTGCATGAGAGTCGATGAGAGTTGGTGGTCAAACGCGACCGAGAGTTGCAACTCTCATCCTCGTTTGACTGGGCCTTTAGACGTGAAAGGGGAAGACTCATTTAACATTCTTGCAAAAGGTGACCGAAGGTGAGTAAGGGATACTTCCCTTATATATATATTCCTAGGTATATATCATTGGGTGAATATGTTCTTACATTTGTTGCTAGGTTCTGGCTCTTTCGGAAGAGTTTTGATGGCGAAATGAAGGACGCGACTAAACATGGCATTGCCCAAATTTGCACGAAAGAACTGATAGGAGATCACAGAAGCAGACAAGAATGAACTCTGGGAGAAGAAACTCTTGGGATCTAGTTCAGCTGAGTCATTATTACATACAATATATTTTTATAATGGGAAACTGTTTGGTCTTCGGGCTTGCGAACACAGGCGGCTAAGACTTTCTAATGCAACTTTAGATATTAATAATTTTAGTGTTAATTCTTTGAACGTTTTCATGGCGATAAAGTAATATAAATAAGTTTTGTGGAAACACCACGTAAAATATTTCTTTGCTAAGCTTTCGGCCTGTTGACTCAGGCCTTCATCAGAGCAATGACAACAAGTTGTTGGCTCACGTCATTTATAAACTAAGCAACTGATCAATTAAATCACGTAAGAATACAATGGCGTATCACGTTAATTTTATTAATTAGAAAACAAAATCAAGAATGTTCTCCGAACAGGGCACGCCACGTGCTATTTAATGGCTGTCCCTCCTGAGAAATAGTGTGATGTTTGGCGATCTCAATGGATTCTCTAGTTCTTCGCGTGAAGTATTGCTTGTCGGTGGCTAAGAGTGATGACTCTTCCCACTTAACACGATGGTCATACTTCCAAGCGTGTTTGGCAACAGCAGACTTTTCCTGTTGCGCTTTTATGCAACATGTCTTGTGTTCCTTCAGGCGAGTTGAGAGATTCCTTCCCGTTTCTCCGATGTATACCAAGCCACACTCACAAGGAATGCGATACACTCCAGGCTTAGATAAGCTATTCACTTCATCTTTATGTGTGAAAAGTACCTTGAACAATTTGTGTTGACTACTGTGAAATACCTTCATACCAGCACGATTTAGAATCCTCTCAATCTTGTGAGATGCTGGTCCGATATACGGAAGAGAAACTGAAGGTGGTTCTTGCTGGGGCTGTGTATTCGGCTCTGGATGTACCGAAGGAGTCATAGAAGCTTGAATCATCTTCCCAGGAAAACCGTTGTTAGTTAAAACCAACTTAAAGTGATCTAATTCTTCCTCGATGAACGAGAGTTTTGCACACAGATGATTTAATACTTGGATGATGGAATGAAGTGTAGGTAAGGTATCTGTCAGTGTGTGTTGGTTTTCGATACACATTGCAGTATGACTTAAAGTCCCATCTGATTTAACGGAAAGGCAAACGTCCAAGAATGGGATAGATTTGTCTTGATTTTGTAATTCCATAGTGAATTTGATTGAAGGATGTATGCTGTTAAGGTGGTCAAGAAAATTAGACAAAGCATTCAAACCATGTGACCAGGTACTTAGCGTATCATCAACATAACGTTTCCACATACCTGGTTTTAACGGGCAGTTGCAAGAGCCTTCTTCTCAAATTCCTCCATGTATAGGTTAGCCATGATTGGAGACAATTAAAGGGGAACCCATTGCTGCTCCAGTAGTTTGTTCGAAAAATCTGTTCCGCCATTGAAAACAAGTTGAATTTAGGCACAGCGTTAACGGTTCATAGACCTGATATGCAGAAAGATTCGTTCTTGTAGCGAGCGTTTTATCTATTAGAAGTCTTTCTTTTGCAATCAGGCACGCTTCTTCAATGGGAACATTCGTAAACAAACTAACAACATCAAAACTAACTAATATCTCATCATTAGCCAACTTAAGTGTCTTAATTTCAGAGACAAATTCCTTAGAATTTAATACATGGTGAATGGACTTACCAACCAAAGGCTTCAAAACAGTAGCAAGATATTGTGCTAAGGCGTATGTTGGAGAGCCTCGTGAAGCCACAATTGGACGAAATGGGACATTCGTTTTATGAATCTTTGGAAGACCATAAAATTTAGGACACACTGAAGCAGAAGGGCGTAAACGTCGGTAGAGGTTTTTAGGTAAACTTTCCATCTTACAAAGTTCTAACAATTTACTAGAAACCTTACGTTCAATGCTAGGTGTCGGATCACGTTTTAACTCTCTATAAGTTGGAGTATCTAAGAGAGCACTTACCTTGTTGTTATATTCTTCACGATCTAAAACAACAGTAGCATTACCCTTATCTGCTTTTAAAATATGTACTGACTTATCTGATCTTAGGTTTGATAAGGCAATCTTTTCTTCTTTCCTAAGATTGCTTTGCGGTAGCTTGGCTAGGCGGATTGTTTCAGCAACTTGGACTCGAATGTTGTTGGCAGTTTCACTCGGTAGGAAATACAGTTTAGGCTCAAGTTGTTGAACAATTTCTTCCTTTGGTATAGATCTTGGCACTACCGCAAAATTCAAACCCAGAGATAATACCTTTTCTTCTTTCTTGGTTAGTGTTTTCTTGCTGAGGTTGATGACTATTCGGGATGTCTGTCTTCTTCTATCTTCATTCTTGATGTGTTTTCGGTCTTTGTTTTCCAACTTCTCATATTTGGCACTTTGTGTGGAACGAGATTTGTTGAAAGTTTTCGTGGAGGAATTAGATATCATCCTGCTCGCAATTGTGTAATGTTCTTCACTCAATATTGTTTGGAGTTCGGTGGTTAACGACGAGATCCCTCCTGAGAAATAGTGTGATGTTTGGCGATCTCAATGGATTCTCTAGTTGCAAGCAATACTTCACGAGAAGAACTAGAGAATCCATTGAGATCGCCAAACATCACACTATTTCTCAGGAGGGACAGCCATTAAATAGCACGTGGCGTGCCCTGTTCGGAGAACATTCTTGATTTTGTTTTCTAATTAATAAAATTAACGTGATACGCCATTGTATTCTTACGTGATTTAATTGATCAGTTGCTTAGTTTATAAATGACGTGAGCCAACAACTTGTTGTCATTGCTCTGATGAAGGCCTGGGTCAACAGACCGAAAGCTTAGCAAAGAAATATTTTACGTGGTGTTTCCACAAAACTTATTTATATAATTTTAGTGTTTTTGACGAGAGTCTGTCATGTATGGCTCTAAAATTTATGAATAAAACTATTTCAAATATATTCTCGGTCGTAGCTGTTATCAATTTTATCAACAGTTAATAATAAAATAAGTTGAGTTAGAGAACTTTATCAAAGTTAATGCATACTAATTAAGCGTGCTAGGTGGTCTTTATTGTCATTTACAATGGCATGCACACGATCTAAATACTGAGATTTGATTGGTTTATGGCCTAATGAATAATTATCATTAATTATTCTTTTACAAGAAATAATAAACGTGTCGCGTGCGATTATCGAGTTTTAGTATAAATACACAGGTGATTATAGAAAATCGCGCGCGCTGATTGGTCGAGCTACTTCCGACTAATTCTCGTAATTCTCTGTAATCACCTACAGCGTTTATTCAGAATGGCCTCCAGCCAATTTGTCAATGCGACAGACGAGGAAATTAACAATTTCGAAGCCAAAATGTTGTTCCTAAAAGTACGAAAATGTGTATTTATACTTCAAAAACTCATTAATAATTCATGAGGAAAACACAAAAGAAAATCATGACCGTATCGTATCTTTATATGTGATAAAGATTTCTCCTGATTTACATAAACTTTAGCTCTGATTTTCTCGGCTTAGACAAGGTTATTTTTCAAACTAACTCCGCCAATCAACTTACCAAGTGGTTCGTTTTTGAAGTCGTTCAATAATCTCGCAGTTCGTGTTTTATCAGATATAAAAACACTCGGCTTCGCCTCGTGTCTTTATATCTGATGAAACACTCCTGCTCGTTTATTAAACAGTACTAAAACAATTACTCGCCTCAGTGAATATCGGTAAATAATAACCTCGACTTCGTCTCGGTTATTATTCACCAATATTCACCTCAACTTCGGCGAATAATTGTTAAATAATGCACGACGTTCGTGTAAAGCACGAGGCGATAGCTTCTCGAGTGCTGTTATAACTCGATAATTGCACAGTGACTAAGATTTTAATTTCTTTTATAAAATAATGACTTTAAATTGTCAATAAACCCAAGAAAAGTAAAGAAAAAACAGATTACCTGTCTCAAGACGAGTTTGTTACCATCTAGCGCCACGCGTGGCCTCGTACAACACGTTGGCGATTTTAGCGATGAAAATGCACTCAAAGTTGCACTTAAAACATTCTGCTGTGTTAAATCAACAGAAAATTTATCAAAAACGACAAAATCGTATCTCGTGTGCCGTGCTGCTATGGAGTTATAATAACACGCTTGTTTGATTCAATAGCCAATCAGAATACGTGTTGTCGTTCATTTACTTCCGGTTATATTATTAAAAAGGATATTTGACATTTGGAAAAGCCGAGAAAAGAATGTAAGGGTCCTGTTGAGTAATCCCTTTTAGTGACAACCACTGCTTGCTGCGGCGGTCAGCATGTGTATTTATAACATTGAGCAGTTTTAAAGAATCGAGAGACTTCACTCTTCAGCCACACTGATGAACAACTATAGGCAAGTTCTTTTCGCCCTTCGAATTCTTTGCCACCGTGTCTCGGCCGAAATCACCAAAATGCGTTAAACGCAAATAAAAATATTGTAAAATCAAGCATGCAAGGCTTGATGGAAATATTGCACAACACACCCAGAGAAAAAATTGAGAACTAAATAAATAAATAAAACATCGTTGGCATCGGGTTTTGTTTCTTTTTTTGTTCTAATGAACAAAAGATGCAGCATTCACTAAAGATTGTATGAGAATCCGGCGTATTATTCTCGAGTTATGAACTCTCAAAATTTGAGATTTCCACTTACCTCCCCCGAAATCACGGCTGGACTCACGGGCTTGTCATTGTCGATTTGTATCAATCACAAACGTGTCTGCACATTTTCAGCAGGAAATATATTATTGGGGTTATTGCATGAATTAACCCCGTCAGTTGAAAATGGCGATCAATAGAGTGCTGATAAATGAGGCATGCGATTGCGTTTTAGAAACGTTGAAGGTTGATTGTCTAAAAGATTTATAACGGGAAGCTCTAGAGAAATTGGTTAAAGGCCAAGACGTTTCGTCATTCAGTCTATACAGGATCGGGAAAGTCATTTATATTTCAGTCAGCTTCTATGGTTTTCGATATCTTGAATTTAATTTATGCAATACGTCACAGACGCGTTCTGTGGCTCACGCGTCAAGCTGTCTCCTCCAGTGGGGGGTGTCAAGTATACCGGGACCCGGGAGATGACTGGACGTCGAGCCAAAATTTGCCATGGATAGTTCGTTTTTGGAGAAATTTGGGCTTCTTTGTAACAACGCATTACGACGTACCCAGATGGATCTTGGATGCTAAAATCCCTTGTTCTTATGTATAGTTGTCCATTTGTGTACGTCATAAAGCATTGTTACTGAGAGTCCAAATTTCCCAGAAATAAACTAGCCATGGCAAACTTTGAGAGCTCATAGCTCGAAGACTAGACGTCGTATTTTCTTGAAATTTTTGGTGAATGCTCCTGGCATTTTTCTCTGTTCACCAAAACAAAATAAACGCCAACGCGTTTTTCAATTCATAGACACTAGGGAGCCTAAGGTCTTCGTTAAGGTTTGCAGGGTCATTTCGGTAAAGCCTACATAAATATATATATATATATATATATATATATATAGACTGTATAAGAAAATAAAATAACGGTGTAATAAAGTCAGTTAGCGAGCTCAACACAGAAAATATATGAAGCCAGAACAGTTAAAAATCCCTTTACCTGATTTTTTTTAATATTACAGGGTAAAACCTAGGATTATTTACATAAAATTTAATTTCAGGTTGATATTTAGTCAATGTAGATAAAACAAGTTTTGAGTGATTTATATTAACAATATTCAATAATATGGTTTTAACTGTATCATTGTTCACATCGATATCGTTTATCTTAGTCACATGCCTTATTTCCAACTTAAAATTCTTTTAAGTGCATATAGGTTATACTTTTTAACTTTTTTTTTTAAGAAAAAAATCTTTTTAACTTAACACATGAAAACAAGTTCATAAGGGCTACTTTATAATAAGGTTTATTTTTCTCATATTTATTGATTTCCAATCTTCGAACCTTGATTTGGCTTGTCACTGAATGTTTACTGTCTCGAAATTTAGAGAGACTACATATCGTTGTAACTCTATAGTTTTTACATGCAATTTTTACTTGTTAATTTTAAAAGTACGGCAGAAAGCCTGTCGATATACTCTGACCTTCCATATGTAGATAATTGGGTTGACGAAAAAGTTTAAGCTTTCCGCTATTAGCAAATAGCTATAAGTCGTGAACAATTTTGATGGAAAGGGAATATCAAGTTCCCAAAATGAAAAAAATATAATTTTGCACGTTAAGGCTGGAAGACACGTGATTATCATTATTACGGTCAACAATAACACAAGTACACTCGCCTTGTGCGTAAGACGTTTGGACTTTTCTTGATTGCTTGAAATTGTGGCTACCTTATTCTTTTCTTGTTGAAGTTTCTTGAAGATGTGGATATTAACTAGTACTGTTAAGGTAGCAATGACTAGAGCACAAATGCTCCACACTAATGCATATAACTTCAACAGTGCAAACTTTGTTTGGAAGAAAAAGGCACGAATCATACACATCAGTGTATATTTTGTTTTGGGCAAAAACGAGAACGCGACAAATAAAACTGCTACGATCCATGCGCCAAGCAAGAGTAAGATAACTCTCTTAACAGGCAATATGTCACGCCATGTAAAACGATTTCGTATCACTACAGCTCTTTCAATGGCCATGAAAAATACTGCAGAAAACGACATCAAATATCCAACCATACTTATCTTGTCGAATAGCAGAAAGACTATTAACGAATCTGTTTGGGTCATTAATGCTGAATAAAATAAAAGCCGACCTAAACCGTTTAGTGAGTCAGCCAGCGCCAGGTTTCCAACATGATAGGTAATCCGTCTTTGCCTTACGAGATTTTTGTTTGTTGCTAGAACGACGAGAAACATGGCATTAAGGGCAAAAGAAAGGCCGGCCAAGGTAATATCAACTATGTCATATACACCATAGATGTATGCTTCATCTTGGGTTGAATTTCCTGTAAGGTTTGCAGTCATATCTGTTTCTATCGTAATAAAGGAAAATACTCAATTAGTTGTTGAAATAATTGTGGAGAATTTATCACACAAACAAAACATATAGCCATGCACAAACACGTAAATTACAAACCGAAACTGTTTGTTTAGGCATATTTATGACCAACTGCGCATAGGACGAGAACTTTGTAATCACGAATGGAAAACGTTGAGCTACAGAAACAAGTGGCAACAGAGCAATTTCACGGTAGATCAGCAAGTGCTGATGCACATTTCTATCGTAGGTATTTCGACGTCATAGATTTGTCGTTTATGTTGAAAACTTAGCATGTTACAAAGCGGTAAGGTATCTATATCGTTGGCCCAGTCGACGCGATTAAGGAATAAGGCTATTTCAATTTTACGTATACTATATACGAAAAAATTAAATCTTCTGTTTATACGACTTTACAGTGCACGAATACTGTGCGAAGCAAAAAAAAAGTAGATATTCTTAATTACAGTTACTATTTATAGACCAACCTCGAGGGGTTTCTAATGCGCTATTTTCTCTTGTCGGAAATGCAAGAATAATTATAAACTCAGATAAACACGAATTCGACGTCATCGGTGCGCTTCGCTATTGTCTTATATATATAGTTAACACGCGCAAACGCGTCTTCACGAAGAAGTAGTTTTCCCTATACAGTAATCACAAAATGCGCGGAAACGTTTGTTGCATGCTCTATTATGGTTTCTCTCGGCCTTCTCTGTTCACATGGTCAAGTAAACGGCACAGTTTTTCAGGCCTGTTCTGTCAGTCTAGATGAAACGATTTCATTTTCGGTTACATTTTCATGCCATTTATAACCGCGTGAACTGGCTCGGTGGGCAGCAACCCGGATCCCGAGGTACGCGCTTGCCTATATATATCTTCCAGTGCAGTGTTTAAATATATAGCCACCAGAATCTCGGATAAAATCGTCTCTCTTTTTTAGCCAGATTATCTTGCATTATCTATTAAGTGGATCGGCCTTATTTTTATGTTCGATAACTGCCGAATTTAAAACAATATTTCGCTTACCGTTTCTTTTTACTTAATTAAGAGACAATATAATTATAACTTTCTTCTTTGGTCGGGAATTTAGTTTCCTCTTGCGTATATATTGTTTTCCCTTTCCATTTAATCATACACAACCTCTCTGTGCAGAGTTCAGCACTAAATGTGATGATATATATAGCAGGTGCAGTTAGGGGCCCGTCGAAAAAAGTGTTTTTATGATAAAACGTCTGCCTCAAGTGCTCTTTCGAGACTGTGCATGATAAGCCGCTGACGTTATACAGCTGCATATGGCAAGCTCTTGCGTTATAGAAATTACTGTTAAATCACCAAATGAATATTTCATGTACAATCTTACTGAATTTTCAACTATCAGCCAGAAGCGGCAAAGAAAAACAGTTTCTTTGTTAACGACATGTGGCTTAAATCGAGCATTTCCTGTCACATTAAATCCAATTTATTAATGACAGTTTATTAATTCCTTTTTCTGTCGCAAGAGGATGAAATAGGCACTTGAAGCCCCTATAAATATATTAAAATTTAATATTTTTCAAAATGAACAATTAAGACATGTAAAGTTCACGCTATCGGTCAGTTGTTGAAGTATAAAATAAAAAAAAGTACATTAACGAAAATCTCTTACCTTTAAAGTGTTTCACACCATATTTTATTAATACTTTGTTTTTTTAGGAATGGCATTCTTATTTTTTTCAATTTATTTATTAAGAATTTTGGAAAATTTATTTTGAAAAGCAATTTAATGTTTTAAAGATAATGTAGTGATCGCATTATATAGACGGCAGCAACATACATTGCGTTAGGCGGTGGCTATCGATCGTCTCAGAGTCAACGCTGTTCGGACCAATCAAAATTCGGAAAAAACAGTTTTTAACTATAAAACTATTCTAATTGTAATAAAAACAAAAAACCTTGAGAAGTTATGGTATAATTTAAAGACAAATTAATAAAATTAAGAATATAGGATCATATCAGTAATAGTTAAACAGATGTCGCCACGCGGATTCTGAAAAGAAATCCTCTTACATATTCTTCAGTCAGTTCTTTTGCAAAATTCATGCGAAATGAATGACATTTCTAAGAACGTACACTTTTTTGTCCACTTTTTGTGTAAATTCACTTCATTCTATTCTGTAATCAAGGTGCAAAAAAATATTTTGTAAATTAATATGTAGTTCAATTTAGCTTTCCCTTAATTCATAGAAATGCTGCAACAGTAATCAACAATAACTAACAACTCACAATCGATTCTTTTTTAGATTACCAATGTTGGTCAATTGTAAAATGAAAGGGCTTCAGTGAACAGCATGCAGGTGTTGGACGTTTTGAAAGTGACTTGTAATTAAAAGAAGCATTCACTTTAAATATTCCATGTTTGTACTTAAAGAAACTGGGTTTTTTTTTATTGAGTAGTGAAGGAGTTTAAGTTATCACGCTGGATGCGGACTTAATTAAAGTGACTTGAAAAAACCATGACTATGAATATTCCATGTCTGCAATTAAAAGAATGGTTTTCTATTGGCAAGCTAAGAGACTCAGTGATCATGTAAAAGTCAGACTCTTTTAACCCTTCAACAGGGAATCGGACATTTTTGTCCCTACTTAATACATATATTTTACTTTGGCTAACGCCAGACTACTTTGCTCTGGCTAACGCCAGACGATTTTACTTGTCAACTGAGTACCTCTTGCAGAAACTTGCCTGTTAAAGGGTTAAGATGATTTGTAAGAATCTGACTAAAAATACTCCATGTCTGAAATTAAAGAAACTGGGAGTTTGGACTTTTTGAAGGCGACTTGCATGTAAGAAGTCTTGACCATGCATGAATATTCCATGTCTGGAATTTAAGAAACTCGTTCTTTTATGCGTTTGACAAATTGGCATCGCCGGTAAATTTGTCCTGGACACCGTCGGTATATATAAATGTTCACACACAACGAATGAACTAATAAAACCTCCAATCGTTGAATTCAAGCGAAGCCACATTTTTTCATTTCACTCGGGTACTAACACTTCAAAACATATATGTTCTCTCTTAACTTGCTTCTTCCGCCTAGAATCTTGTTTTATAACACGAATTTTCTAGAAAAAATATATTTTAGACCAGAACAAACGAACAAATAAAGTGGAATATACTACTGCACTCACAGAGATCGCAATTACCCATGTACTAAAGTATAGTAAGTTCAAAAGCATAGACATATAATACATTCGACGATTGTTTGTTTGTTTGTTAGTTCTCTGTGGCTGACCATACTGCTACTGTTAGATTCTTAGATTCTGAGAGCTTAAAATTTTGATCCACAAATGTAATTTGAGCCGTTGGGTAACTTAGGTTATGCTTATGAATTTTTGTAAATACCCTCTGATTATAGAAAACGTTAATGCAACCCCCCCCCCCCCCCCACCCAGTGCGCTCTTTTTACTGGGGAGGCCTGGAAATAGCCACTCTTGTCGGAACGATCAAAATATAGTTTTAATTCTAGTAGAATGTTTGAAATAGAAAACTGTTTTACTCTAATTTTTTTAAAAAAAGGTAACGAAGAACAAAGCAAAATTTAAGGATCATATTTCGTGAAAATTATTGAGATACACAAAATTGCATGTCGCATCCAGGGATGGAACCCGATTTTGAACTACTGAGTTTTGGGTTTTGAACAGGGTTTTCATCTACTGAAGCAGGCGTCAAAATGGACATTGCTAGAGCATCTAAAAATATTTGCATTTTCCAAAAGGAATTGAAGTGATTGAAAACAACTCAAACAACTGCCTGACTGGCTGCCACGGCTATTTAACAATTAGACAACGAGCCCCAGTTTCCTATACGCCAAATAATAAACAAGCTACGCTACGTCACAAGTGGTTTTACAATAAGAAAACTATTTAGAAAAGATAAGACGGCAGCCACAGGTAAAAAATACAACGGGTATTGGTAAGCAAAAACATGCAATGGATATGATACGTTTACAATACTTCAAGGAGACACAAAATGGAAAACAAAATTAACAGTGATAGGATCTAAACATGGAAACTCGAACAGTTTTGCTACTTGCTCTATATTTTTACCTTAAAGCTTATTAACGTTTCCGCCTTTATCTTCGTTGGTTTTCAGTTTTCTAGTTTGAATATTGCTTTTTCTTTCCTTCGAATACGGTTTGCCGAGTTTTCTTCTAGTCAAAATGCTGCTGTACTTTAACGTAAACGTTGATTTGTTTCTGTTCTTTTGAAAGGGATGTACTTATCCCAAAAACTCCTTTCTCAAGTCTTTTTGTCAAGAATAAATTATGTTAGTTGAAATTTTTTTTTGTCAAGAACTATGTTGTTCCCAGTGCCCAACAAACTTAACCGCGCATGGTCCGTCCGTACACATACAAATATCTAGAAATTTGTTCGCATATCACGCTTGTCCACGCGTGTAAAATGACTCCACGCGTGTTGAGATTTGCACCCTCACCGGGCTCCAGGCATTCGGGCTCCAGGCATTCGGCCCAACGCCTGGGCTCGGGGATAACATTTCCCAAGATTGTTTGTTTGTTTCTTAGGAAGCGTGAGTAGCGGCATGATTCAAACCAAGCGTTGCTAGGTCACATCGCGTTTTGTTTGCTTGCCAATTTCGGGCTACGCAAAATCATTTTGAGATAGAAAAGAGAGAAAAAGATTCGAGAGAGAGAAAAATTTTGAGATGGGAATGGTAAATTCTCAAAAGAAAATTTGATTGCCATCGAATTACTATCTGTAAATAGACATGTACATGTTTTAGAATGAGAATTGAGTATTGCTAAAGCGTGTTTTAATTAATTGA
>OZ036004.1:13587426-13992718 GCA_964035015.1 Corallium rubrum
AACAAGAGTTTGTTTTGGTACAAATTTCCGTGCTTGTTTAAGACCATTAATTGAACGAAAAACATTTTGCTTAAATTATCTATATGTTTACTCCAGGACATATTTTCATCAAAATATACCCCCAGGCATTTAGTGGATTTGACCCTTTTAATCGGTTGACAGACAGACAGACAGACAGACAGACAGACAGACAGACAGACAGACAGACAGACAGACAGACAGACAGACAGACAGACAGACAGACAGACAGACAGACAGACAGACAGACAGTACATATATCTTATTGAATGGTTTGGCCAATAACACGGCCAAGCCCTAAAGGGCCGCATTATTGGCCAAACCATTTAATGAGATATTTATTATAGGACAGTTAAAGACATATACAATTGTGGTTTAGATTTGCATTTTGCTTGATTTTATGACTTCAAAAACCGGTTAAACCGGTATAAAAGTGTGCAATACAAATCTTAGTGTTTAAGGTGGCTCGACAGTCTAGATCATGCGAAATGACGTATTTTCTTCATGAAAAGTTTTGCAGAGATCTCACGAGCTTCATTTTGGTTCATTGCATAGCGCTAGTGCTGGTCTTGATTCTCGAGAAATTGTGTTTGTGGTAAGCGACAGATTTCATGCATATTAGGTTTTCTGCATTTACCGGAAACACGATTTCTTGACTTAGGTAAACTTTGAGCGTATAAAACTTTTCAATAATCAAGACTAGAGCTATGCAATGAGGTAAAATGAAGCTCATGAGATCTGTGCAAAACATTTCATGAAATACGAATAAAATGCGTAATTTCTCATGATTTAGACTGTCGAGCGACCTTAATCCAACTTGGGGAAAGATGTGTTCACTCGCCCATATTCGAAAAAATTATACCATTGTCATATAATAAAGTACAGTACATGCAGTCACAGTACTTACTGAGTGATTGTAAAGGAACATCAGTAAGAAAGTCCTCTGCCAGTCTTACGGTATCAAACTCCAAACCTTTGGATTTATGAGCAGTAGCAAACACGATGTCTAAAGAAACGGAAATTAAAAGTGATTTCGCAATCGTATTGGTCAACCTATATATAAAAAATCTGATGTATTTTAATTTAACCCACTGCTGCCAGAGTCGCTCACTTCCTCAGACATCCCAGGCAGTGAGGTTTTACCACTGATGTCTATATAACTGGATTGCTTATCTGGCTCCAAAAATGAAGCCACCGGAGATGACGAATTTGGAGTACCAAAATGGCCGCCACGGAAACTTTGTATGTTTTCATAGCACGAAAAAAGGAAAAAAGCCACATTAAAAATATTTTTGTTATTGGTATCAAACAAAGAACACTGTAAAAGGTCTAGAAGCTTAGTTTTTGCAGTTGTTGGTATTTTACTTTTACTTTAGGCCCCGTTCACACCATACCAGATAGCTTTTATGCAGGCACGAAAACCATATCGGATAGGCCTTCTGTTCACACACAAAACGCCAGCCCTGCTCCGGCACAATTTCTGTGCCGGCACGCCGCTGCGCCGCTCCGATCTCGAAAGAGGTTCATCTTGTATCGGATAGCTTTTTGTGCCGTTCCAGCTCCAGTGTGAACGGAGTTCGAAATCGTTCCGGAAGTAAATTTATAGAACAGGGCGTGGTGATTGGTTGTATCGTCAGGTTTTCGTGCCGGCACAAAAGCTATCCGGTATAGTGTGGACGGGGCTTACTTCGGCACATTATCGTGCCGATTGAACCTGCTTACACTACACTGGATATTTTTGTGCCGGCACGAAAACCTATCGGATATAGTGTGAACGGGGCCTTAGCTTTTTACTCTGGCCAGTAATCGATAAATTTGCCTCGAAAACAGACAATAGCTTTATTATGAAACTATTTGTATACCTTTGGTATTAAAACCTAAGTCTTTACAAAACATTGAAGTATGTAGTTGACAATTTTGGACTGTATTTTCCTTCTGTTTTCCAGTGATAATAGTAAATTGCCATGTGACAATTGTTTTACGGCTTTTCCGACCTAAAAATTAGTAAAACTCTTACTAATTCTTAAACCCGCAAGGTACACTGGACCTGGAGTACTAATATGGCCGCCAGTGGCTTCAAAATGTTAACTGCTGATCATAAAGGATGAGCAATCCAGTTGTATAGAGATCGTTGGCTTTTACACTGCGCAATTTTTCATGTAACTGGTTTATTGACCTAATTGTTGCGAGACAAGTTGCAGGAAACACTGCAGCGTGTAACACGCTGTGCAATAATCAAAATCGTTGCAAAACAACTTACTGCAATCATTGCATGGAGTAGAACTTGATTCGAGCGCCCCATAAGTTTTGCCAGACAACATGTCATAGCCATGGTGATGAATTGATTTAGATTAATATACAATTATTGGATGAATAATTGTATAATAATATGGTTTAATTGTATACATCCATCTCACCTGCTTGATCAATATCTCGACAATGTTGTCTTGTAATTTTCTCAATGTGAGCTGGAATTTTGACATTATGAGCTTCTACAATCTAAAAATAAATACTCCGATGAAAGACTACGCTTGAAATTTCAGTATTTCGCCACCAAAAATAGCGGCAGTTTACCGCCTGTTCACTAAGCTATTTCTTAGTTTTGCTTGTTATCTACTGTTTGTTTTTTTACTATTTACTCGGGCTACCTATGGTAGACCGAGTCTAGGTTTCGGCTCCGAGTCTGTTTCTGTTTTTAGTTTGGTATACAGTGTCATGAAAACAAAAACAGCTCCCGTAGGATTCGAGTGATAAAGTTAATCTTTTTTCTTTTTTGAGTTGACTAGATGTCAAACTGCCACGAAAATGATGGGGTTCAAATTTTCGACCTCTCAATATACAGGGGGAATTTGAACTGCATTTTCTGATAGTTTGACATCTGAAAATTAGTCAACTCAAAAATGAAACAAAAATCACTTTTGCATGCAAATCCTACGAGAGCTGCTTTCATGACACTTCATACCGCACTATTAGGTCCAGGCACCTGCACGGTTTACAGGTAGGTTTCAGTCTCACACAAAATGTTTTTTACACGGCCACCGGTCTTTAGCGAAGGTTTTTTGAAAAAAAATATTTCTTGAATCATTTTATCACGCTTTGCTAAACGTGCATTTTGGTTGTGCTATGCTGCCGAACTATTTAAGCAGTAATTGTTTATTTGTCGCAATAGTAAAAGTCATTGTCTTTACAAAACGTGCACGAAGTTTGTCATTCAAGAAATTAAATTAATATAAACCATATACTAGAGTTTCCATACTCCAAAGAGGATACAAAAAATCAACACAAACTTAGTATAGAATATGCCGCTAGTAGCAGTTTCATGTATCGTTTTGTTTAAAAAGCATTCCGCATTCGTACTAGCCTGTAAACAGACTGTCTTTATGGGGGTGTGGCCTTGGGAGAAGAAAAGACTGGCTGTGGACAACCAATTCAAAAATAAATTCTCTAGTCCGTGTGGCGGACTAATGATCTGATTGGCTTATAATGTCTCTGCTACTTCCGCTTCTATTATGATTGGCCAACGGTTAATAACAATTTTCTAACTTTCACTTTCATTATCAAAATGTGGCTGGAATCGTTTAATAATATTTTCGCTTGTGTTGAGACAAAATCGTTCAGTTAACTTTTAAATAATGAAGGTCATTTGCTGTGAAGCCGAGACGTCTTGCTAACTTTCAACGGGTTCAGTTTAGCAGAAAAATCCCGAGTGAAATCAGCGTCAGCTTCTGCAAAAGGCGGCCAGTGAAAGAATCAACTGCCTTGGATACTTAAATACAAGGTTGATGTATAGTTTAGCCAAAATTCCTGACAGAAAGTACAATTCCTTACCTGAGCGGCTGAATAGATCACTGCCGAGTGCCGATGGCGACTTGGACAAATAAAACACTCTCGTCAAATCGTCCTGTTGACGATTTAGCAAAAAGCTAAGAATGACCATTTGTATCACAGCGCTTTATCAAGAGCTTTGTAAAACATACTGGGCCATTCTTTATCGGTAAACAAATATTTTCCCTTGGCTTCGAACAAGCTAATGATCGACGATGACAGTAACAAATTATAGGGAACTGGGAACCAGAGGACTGGGGAGCACGGATGGCGTGTGCTGTTAGGGCGCTGCCTCTCACCAATAGTTAAGCCCGGTTGGACGGGGTTAGTACTTGGATGGGTGACCGTCTGGGAACAACCCCGTTCTCGAGCTTGGGACTCATGTGACTAGAGTTTAGTTGGTCTCTCCTGTGCTCCGAGGGTTTTTCGCCGGGTTCTCCGGTTTTCCTCCCTCCGTAAAATCAACACCTAGGGCTTAGCTGGGATCCGTGGTCTGAACTGTGTCGTATGGCGGCTGCTTAAAGCGCCTTTGATATGCCTCGACACGGCCACATTGAAAAATCCTTAGAATTTGAATTTGTAACGCATGATTTGTATTTAATCATTGTGAATAAAGAGAATTTAGAATTAAATTAATTAGAATTAGAAAATCCCAATTTGGGGGGGGGGGGGGGGGGGGGAGTTTCCCAGGGCCTCTGATCCTTGGTAATGACTAAAAGGATCGCAGGCTCTGGGTACGAGATTGTTTACGCGTTAGTGTTCTAGTTATCACATTTTAACTTACATCGAGTTCACTGCCGGTGAGTTGTTAGCTGTGTGACTGAGTGAGGCCGTGAGCAAAAGGAGCAAATAACTTACAACATGCCTTTTGGAGTTGGACAAAGAGTTTAACAACTTTGCTTTTTGATCAAGGTGTTCTTGCACATTGTTGGTAGATTTCGAAAGTGACTGACTGACGTTGTAGTTTAACTATGATGTGGCTGACAACTGTTTTGATCGTAAATATGTTCACCAGTGTGAAGTACGCACCACATTCAGCTTCGATTTTGTCATTGCTCCAATAACACTTCAATCAGTACCTTTTACCCAAGCACCTTCGCTTTATGCCAGCAGCCCGAGTGAACGCCTGACCCAGGCGTCTTGTTTTTCCACGAGCTGGGCGTAGGCCCGAAGGCCCGGAGCCCGGTGAGGGTGCTAATCTCGGCACGCGTGGAGTCCATTTTACACGTGTGTAGAAAAAGCGAGGGAGACGAAATCTGGGAAATAGTTTATTTATTTATTTATTTATTTATTTATTTATTTATTTATTTATTTATTTATTTATTTATTTATTTATATATATGTTTGGTACGGTGTCACGCGGTAAGAATAGTTGGACACTGGTGAGTAGCGACGAAGAAAACTGTTAAATCTGTCAGTATTTTGCTTTCGTTTAACGAAATGGAGCCAGCTCTACTGAAATAATAAAAGAGAACAACGAAGAAAAGAATACAAACAAGCCAGTTTAATATATCTTGAAGCGAAACCAGAGAACCTGAAGAAACCCAACGCCGTATGGTAAACAAAACTCGATCTGAACTGCAGTGGTTGTGGTCACTCAGTGGTCAAATCATTTTAAAGTTATAAACGGTAGGATTCTTGTCTTAATAACCTAAACAATATACAGCTTCACGTTTTCGTGCTTTCCCTTTGCTCGTTCAAACCATAAGTCAGCTTAACTAAAGCTAACTTAAAACACTTCCTTTATAAGCTTATGTTGATGGTATTCATTGACTTTGCATGGACTTTGGCGATTTTTTTTGTTGTATTTCCAAATTTTTCAAGCCTCTGGGATCCGATTCTACTGAATTGTTTTTTATCTCAGACTCTATTATAAATGTTATTTTGAGCTTTTAACTTTTAATTCTGCCTTTGCAAAATATGTATACATAGCCACATATATAGGGAAGCCATAAGCCATTTAAGTGCTTGCTAAAAATCATCCCTTTTGAATCCTCCAATGAAAACAATATTTTTTTACAACCAGATCTAAGTTTTGCTTTGATATGTTCAACTTTCATTAAATCAGTTAGTCATCCTATCCATAAATTCTATAATTATCTCGAGGATTATCATTTGTTTTAAAATCTGTTTGTTTTTATATTGGCTGTATAGCAGGAGTGCTTATTTTAAATCAGGGTAGGTGGGTAGGGGGTGTTTCAAAAAACCATTTAATAAAAGCGGGCGAGGGGTTGTTGCATTCATGTATTTCTAGTAAATAAAAAAACCCAAACATTTTCGTTGTAGCAAACAAGTTACAAACCCACTTGAAAATCTTAAATCACATTTCTCGTTTACATAAAGCGGATTGAGTGTTCAAGTCAAATGTCGCATGTTGTTTCTCCTGGTTGTGTTTACATGAAGAACATTGAAAGTTTTCCCTTTGAACGAAACGAATGGCTGAAGTCAATCCACGCAGTGGAGTGGATTGACTTGAGATTGAAGCAAGTATCGACTTGAATGTCTCCAATCTGATTCATCTAAACACGGTTTGACTTGAAAATGACTTGATACACATGAGTGATGTTGGTGCATGTCGTCCTAAATGTCAGACATTGAGGGAAGCACAGAAAATAGTGTTCCAAAATTGAAAACAATGTTCCAAGCAGATTGGATTCTTGTGTTCCAAGTGCCCGGATTGACTTCACTCGCGTTCTTCGATCCGTTCGACTGTCAATCTGCTTCATGTAAAATCACGTGGTTTTAAACGAACTTCAAATGGTAAAGAGAGAAGGCAGAAGCGATGAAAGCTCGCTCTCGCAGTGTGATTGGGGAGGTAAGCGGTAAATAATTTGCTTATGTGCTTTATAGGTTTGTCTTAATCCGGATTCCCCCTAGGGTAAAATGTCGCGCGCTTGCCTGTGTGTGAAAGAAGCGAAGTAGAAAACTATTCAATTTGTAAAAAATAAAAGAAACTTATCAAACATATTACCCTCGACCAACCTCGTTTCCAGGGCCTTTTTGAAATTGGTAGGGTGGAAATTTCCCGCCCTACAACTCTACCAATTTCAAAAAGGCCCTAGAAACGAGGTTGCATGACCATCGACATTTTACTTCCAACCCTCGACTAACCACAGTTAATGGACTAACAGATATACTCCAATATTTCCACCCGTGTACGCAAAAATCTGCTTGTTTAACAGTTTGTGGCCAATCCTGATATTTACTAATTATTATTATTATTTTTTTAATATCTTTTCCCATTTTCTTATTTTATATTGTTTCTTTTTAAATTTTTATATGTTTATCTTTATTTATTCATTTATTCATTTGTTTATTTATTTATTTTTAATTTTCACGTGTGCAGATAATATACTTTGGCCTAATTAACAATATATATATAAAACCAACATTTTACTAACTTTGATTTTTGCAAGTAATTCTAGGTCGGGTGCTTTCTGGGCGTACTTCTTTAAGTCGTGAAAGGACTTGAAACCCTTGATGAACGTGTCTTTTATGTCATTTTTATCTGAAAAATAGTACTCGTGAATGAAAAAACAAA
Source organism: Corallium rubrum (assembly GCA_964035015.1). Taxonomy (NCBI): domain Eukaryota; kingdom Metazoa; phylum Cnidaria; class Anthozoa; order Scleralcyonacea; family Coralliidae; genus Corallium; species Corallium rubrum. Next base: position 13,594,811 of record OZ036004.1, read on the forward strand.
AACTTGTAGAAAGAAATCCCCCCGTTTCACCAGTGGCCCAGCTGCTTTTACATCACAATACACCCCAATACATCTCAATACACACTAATACATCCCAGTATATCCCAATGCACCGCGATACATGCCTATACATCCCAATACACCACATACAACCCAATACATCGTAATACATCTCAATACACCTTAATACAACCAATACATAGCATTACATCCCAATACACTCCAATACATGCTAATACACCCTAATACAAACCAATACACCCGAATACAACCTAATACATCGTAATACATCCCAATACAACCAAATACAACCCAATACATCGTAATACAACCTATACATCCTAATGCAACCCAATGCAACGCAATACAAGCACGGGCGGTGTGTGCTGTTAGGGCGCTGCCTCTCTAGTACTTGGATGGGTGACCGCCTGGGAATAATCCCGTTCTCGAACTTGAATTTCACGTGAGTAGAGTTTAGTTGGTTTCTCCTGTGCTTCGAGGGTTTTTCGCAGGGTTCTGCGGTTTTCCTCCCTCCGTAAAATCAACACTTAGGTCTTAGATTATGTCGTGCACGTTAATCATGAGCCTCAGGCTCGGATGATTGGGCAACCACATCCTGTGTTTAACGACGTTTAAATAAATCATTACTCAATTACAACCTATACATCCCAATACATCCTATACATCCCAATAATCCTATACATCTCAATACATCCTATACATCCCAATATCATCCTGTACATCCCAATACACCCTATACATCCCAATACATCCTATACATCCCAATACGTCCTATACATCCAAATATATCCTATACATCCCAATATCATCCTATACATCCCAATATCATCTTATACATCCCAATACATCCTATAGCTACATCCCAATACATCCAATACATCCTATACATCCCAATACATCCAATACATCCTATACATCCCAATACATCCTATACATCCCAATACATCCTATACATCCCAACATCATCCTATACATCCCAATACATCCCAATATCATCCTATACATCCCAATACATCCCAATGTCATCCTATACATCCCAATACATCCTATACATCCCAATACATCCCAATACATCCCAATACATCCTATACATCCCAATACACCCCATACATCCCAAAACATCCCATACATCCCAATTTCATCCTATACATCCCAATACATCCTATACATCCCAATACATCCTATACATCCCAATACATCCCAATACATCCTATACATCCCAATACATCCTATACATCCCAATATCATCCTATACATCCCAATACATCTTATACATCCCAATACATCCTATACATCCCAATACATCCTATACATCCCAATACATCCTATACATCCCAATACATCCTATACATCCCAATACATCCTATACATCCCAATACATCCTATACATCCTATACATCCCAGTACATCCTATACATCCTATACATCCCAAAACATCCTATACATCCCAATACATCCCAATATCATCCTATACATCCCAATACATCCCATTATCATCCTATACATCCCAATACATCCTATACATCCCAATACATCCCAATACATCCTATACATCCCAATACACCTCATACATCCCAAAACATCCCATACATCCCAATTTCATCCTATACATCCCAATACATCCTATACATCCCAATACATCTTATACATCCCAATATCATCCTATACATCCCAATACATCCTATACATCCCAATACATCCTATACATCCCAATACATCCCAATGTCATCCTATACATCCCAATACATCCTATACATCCCAATACATCCCAATACATCCCAATACATCCCAATACATCCTATACATCCCAATACACCCCATACATCCCAAAACATCCCATACATCACAATTTCATCCTATACATCCCAATACATCCTATACATCCCAATACATCCTATACATCCCAATACATCCTATACATCCCAATACATTCCAATACATCCTATACATCCCAATACATCCTATACATCCCAATACATCCTATACATCCCAATACATCCTATACATCCCAATACATCCTATACATTCCAATACATCCTATACATCCCAATACCATCCTATACATCCCAATACATCCTATACATCCTAATACATCCTATACATCCCAATACATCCCAATACATCCCAATATCATCCCATACATCCCAATACATCCTATACATCCCAATATCATCCTATACATACCAATACATCCTATACATCCCAATACATCCTATACATCCCAATACATCCTATACATCCCAATACAATCTATACATCGCAATACATCCTATACATCCTATACATCCCAATACATCCTATACATCCCAATAACATCCTATACATCCCAATACGTCCTATACATCCCAATACATCCTATACATCCCAATACATCCCAATACATCCTATACATCCCAATACATCCTATACATCCCAATACATCCTATACATCCCAATACATCCCAATATCATCCTATACATCCCAATACATCCCATACATCCCAATACATCCTATACATCCCAATACATCCTATACATCCCAATACATTTCAATGCATCCTAATACGCCCTAATATATCCCATCAATCAATCAATCAATCAATCAATCAATCATATGAATATATGCATGTGCATGTAATGCTACACGAAAATTAGGGTAGATTTGTTGTGAATAAATATCGATCAAAGAATACACAAGCAACTCGGCTTAGCTCCGACAAAATGTATCATCTTACCATTAACGAATAGTTTATAAATGTCAAGAACGCGCTCCAAATTGTAACCCTTGATACCCTAGCAAGAAAAAAATAGAATAAGATATGAGCGTTCTTAAACACTTGTAGCACAACTACATTTGAAACTTGGGACAGGAGATACGACATTTTTTAAACACTTATAAAAAAGATACTAGAAACGGCAAGTCAAAATTAAAGCGAGATTAAGAGATTGAAAATGTGACATCTTGATTTCTGTTGGCCAGGTAGTAATCAAGTTTAGGTCAATTTGTGTGGAAAAATTGGTCTTATAGATTCAGAGATCTTCCATAGTTAGGTGACTCGTATTTCACAATCAAATTAATGTACAGCTTTAATTTTAAAGTTTGCAGCTCAGGATTTCAACAAAAGACAATCGAGGCTAAAAATGGCGTGACATAGTCCCTTAACTTAGGGACCGTTTACAAGGAGGTAGGGTCACCCTAGCACCCAGGTCACCCTAGCTCGTACATTTCTTGCTTTTTTGTTTGTCGTGTTTACCATAGATAATGGAAGGGGAACTGGATAGGAAACTTACAAAACCGGAAACGATGTTTGCACAACTTGCTATGGTAATTATACACTTATAAGGACTAATATATATTGCTGGTGTGCATCTTACGTCATTGCCGCCATGTTGGTTGACGTTTTCAAAAGATTTTCATCATCTACAATTATAATATCATCCACAATGGCGAAAATATCTTTGTCCTTCGAATCTCAAGGGATTGGTTGCACACCACCTATATGCACTTAACGGGTGGTCCAACATGGCTAAAATCAGACACTGCTGAACTTTAGTGATATTACACTATTGCTTAATTTCACCCGTCAGGTGCGTTAGCTGCTTATAAGTATATAATTACCATAGCAAGTTGTGCAAACATCCTTTCCAGTTTCGTAACATCGTTTTAAGTTGCCCATCCAGTTCCCCTTCCATTATCTTCGGTGTTTACATGTAAGCACGCTAGGGTAATCCTATCACTCCACTAGGTTTACCCTAGCAGCCCAGTTATCTTTTGTCCTCGTAAACGCGTTTGGTAGGGATAACTCGCCTAACCGGGACAACTTTTTACTAGTTCCAGGCTTCTTGTTATTAGTGCTTGGTAACCACCTCTAATAAAGTTGACCTGGCTACCTGTGAAATTTTGCTTGTAAACCCGGGCTAACTTTGACCGTGCAGGGCACTAGGGTAACCCACTGATCTCAAATAATATACTCATTATACTGGATAGAGCATCTATTGTTTCGCGCGTGGCAAAAATTGAAGTCGGAAGTGAGGCTAAAAATCTCGCGGCCACCATATCCGGTGGGACCCACAGTATTGCTGAATCATAGTTTTCGCCTCTGGTTTTCGCTTTAAATGATCGATTTTTTAACGAAAACCAGCTAAATTTTTGTGACATGTATCTGTCGTTATGGGAGAACTTAAAAGTGCCTGTATGAAAACCAAGTGGGTCCCACTTGAAATGGCCGCCACTAATTTATTCCGACTTCACAGCGAGCACCGGATGCTCTATCCAGTATAATGAGTCTATTATAAGAGATCAGTGGGGTAACCCTACCTCATCGTAAACTGGCCCTTATATATTCACTACACCTAAAGTTTTCCTTCAGAACATCCAAAGAACATAATAAAACTTACTCCAGCAAACGCAATTCTTGTCTTACTGTTATTGGTGCAAGCAAGAACTGCATTGTTAAACAGAATAAAGTTCGTGCGACAAATTAAAGCCAGTTGACCATGTTGATCGCCAAGGAAACCACCTACGAAAATATAATAAGAGCATAACAAGCAATACAATTTGAAAAAATTGTACCAAGTTAAAAAATTGACGATGTACATCTATATGCCAGTTCGAATATCAGAATGTTCTTGGAGCTACTTTACTCAGAAAAATGACTAAGCTCCTAAGCGAGACTCGAACCCACAATAGTGAAGCGCACAGATGACGTCGAATTCATGTTTGTCTGAGTTTATAATTTATTCTTGCATTTCCAACCAAAGAAAATGGCTCATTAGGAAGCCCTCGAGATTAAATTTTGGTTTGTTTGTCTGAGTTTTGGTCTATAAATAGTAACTGTGCGCTTCGCTATTGAGATACTGGGATTCAGATGGTTTTAAACGCAGGTTGAGTTCGATGTATGACATTATATACCGCTATGTGCAAGTATTATGATATATCCGAGCTAGCATAAACATCCCTTCGATCTCTGAACAACATGCATTACGACATTAAGATATATCGTTTAAGAATATTTATATGTAATATCTAAAACACGAGCAGGATTGTTTTATCAGATTTAAAACCACGAGGGCGCAGCCCGAGTGTTTTAGATCTGATAAAACACGTGTTGCGAGTGTTTTGAATGGCTTCAAAAACGATTCGTTAATAGATGATATGTTCATTAGTACTCTTTATATAAAATTGTATGTTCATTAGTATTCTTTCTGACGTCAAGAAGTTTTATCCGGTATAAAACCACGGACATGATACTAATTCCCTGTGCGTTTTCCTCGTGAATTATTAATGAGTTTTTGAAATCTTAATAAAAGCGTTATTTAAAGTGTGTAGTTGACTATTTCGAAATGCATTTGCTTTTATTTTTTCCTTCTGTTTTCCAGGAGAAATAGTAAAATAAATAAGTTTTGTGGAAACACCACGTAAAATATTTCTTTCCACGTTTTATTAAATTTCTTTTAAAATATTTTACGTTGGTGTTTCACAAAACTTATTTATATTACATTATCGCCATGAAAACTTTCAAAGAATTAGAAATAGTAAAATTAGCATCTGATGATTGTTTTACGGCCTTTAGTCTTCTTGATCTTGATGTTTTTTTCTAGTGTTGTTGTTGTTGTTGCTGTTGTTGTTATTGTTTACCTTGTCTTGAAACTCCGACAATAGTTTTGCTTCGTACACCTTTCAAAACGTCGAGCAGAGCTGCTGCCACAGAAGCAATTTCTGGTCCAAATCGAAACGACTACAATAATTTGAAAACAATGATTGATATCGGTGAATATTTTCTCACTACATTCGTAAACACGAGGTCCCGCTATAAAAAAGACTGCTTCCCCCACTTCACGTGTGACTAAATTTAAACCTGCTCAGGAACAAAACAATCTTGGCATTCCCTGCATGCTGGCAGAGGGTCTACACAAGACAGGAAAGAGACCTCCGCCAACATCCGACGCTTTGTTTGATGTAGCCTCGGTCCATGATCTTCAACGTGTCAACCTGTCGTCCACGATGTTCAACCAGGTGTTTAATAATTGTCAGTTGTTTGCTGTACAAGCTGTGTTAGTTAGCAATACTCAGAAAAACTCTGAGCTCTAAGCGGGACTCGAACCCACAACCTTCTGAATGCTAGCCAGACGCTCTAACCATTGAGCCACTAGAACTCAGATAGCGGAGCAAGGTTAATTAAGGTATTTATACCTTAGACTGTGCCCAGTCCTCCAGGAACGAGTCTTAACCGCTCGGTTACAAGTACTTGTCGGACTACAAGTCGCGTTGTAACAGTAAGTTTCCAGTTAAACACTGTTAGTTAGTTTCAGAAATTGCAGCTTGATGTTGGTAATAATTGTCAGTTGTTTGTTGTTTGATGTTAGTAATAATTGTCTGTTGTTTGCCAGGTGTTTAATTTTGGCGTATATAGCATACCGCTTCGAAAGCAAATATATGACTTAGACTTGCCCAAGTCGACTACCTGTATTCTTGTTACTATATATGACTACGAATTTGCAACCTTAGCTCTCCGTTCGATCCTCAGTAGCCCAATGGTATTCAATGCGTATTCATAGGGATTTCGCTCAATTTGACACACTTTCAATTAACCTGACAGAGTCAGGCCGCTGTTCCCTTCCCTGGAGGCGGGAAACTGCAGGTGGAGGACGAGAAAGAGGGCCTGATACAATTCTTCACCTGGCCGCATGTAAAAAGCCAGATTTGGGCTCTTCGTCTGATTGGTCCATAAGAAAAAAAAAACACCCGAAAAGCTCTATTCTGATTGGTTTGTGTACATTTAATTATGAATTGTGATTTACATAATTAACAAAGTGTCAAACGAATCGAGCGATTCAACGATGTCACAGACGATGTTTAGAGAAGTTTAAAGTAAAAAAATCTAAACAATTCTGGATTGTAGTCGTGAGTCCGCTTGAATATTTATGGAACAGCAAATTTCAAACTTGGAACGGCTGGATTGTGCGATTAAAGCTGCGTCGATTGGAGATCTAGAAAATTCATTTGGGGGTGGAAAGCGGCCAGGTAAAGAATTGTATCAGGCTTTATTTCTCGTCTTCTCGCCCGCCCGCCTGCCTCGCCCCCACAGGTTAACTTTCAACATGCAGTTAATAAGCCATTTGTACGATGACGTGAGATGGCGTTGGGTGACTACGACTACCAGAATGCTTTGCCAGTATTCTACGGCTTCGCCTAAAAGGGATGACTCAAAAGGACTCGTCCAGTCCTTTCGCGGCTTTTCCAAAATATGTCGTCAGATTTGCTTTTTCCAAATTTGTCGTTGAGTTTCAGTGAGTCTCACGATTTTAGCAATCTTTTCGATACCATAACCACAACATAAACCCTAATCCTAATCAGAAATCTGGTTTAGCCCCTAGCTTTTTGGGGAAACATATTTGTCGACAAATTTTGCAAAAGCCGCGAAAGAAGTGGACGGCCCCTGTGAGTCATCCGTTTTAGCTGAAAGCCTAGAAAAAATTCTAGACAAAGCATTCTGGTAGTTGTAGTCACCCAACGCCATCTCACGTCATCGTGCAAATGGCCTATTGAGTGGAATGCCTGCCGAGTATCACTTGTAATATATATATATGTTATTTACCGGCACCGAGGGAAACAGTATACACTTGTTGATTGGCGCCGAGGGGAACATCGAGTTTTACGGATCCGAAGGCTTCAATGTCACCCGAGGGCTTTAGCCCGAGGGTGACATTGAAGCCTGAGGGACCGTAAAACTCGATGTTTCTCGAGGCAAAAGTCAACAAGCGTTTTGTTATATACCAAAGACTTTTATACAAAATACAAAACTGCCTTGAAACTTGCAAAAGGCAAAAAGACTTACCAAAACACTTTGACTTTGGCTTTGTCTTCGTAATTTTAATTCAACTAAACAAACACACCAGCTGACTGAAGAAATACAAATAACTGCTTTAAATTTCTCCAGGTTTTTTAGACATTCTTTGAAGATATGTATAGATATTCTTTCCTCCGGAAAATGGACTATTTCGTACAAAACAAGCTCGAAACAAGCTCTTGTTTTCAAAATGTTCCGAAGAGTCCAAAGTTCTTGATCTGCAATAATCGTTGTGTATTCGCATGATTAAAGCTGACGTTAGAGGGAAACATTGCACTGTTTCCTTCTTCATTGTTGACGTCAGAGGGAAACAGTGCAATGCAATGTTTCCCTCGGCAGAAAGAAACATTGAGTTTGTTGAACAACACGTGACCATGATTTGACCAATAGGATTTCATCTTTGGCAAAGGAAAGTCTTTGGTATATAACAATGTGATTTGTAGCCCAAGGGCGTCAACGGGCAGTCGAGGGACCACACAGCACATAGCCTGCGAGCAGGCTCTCTGGGAGGCGCGGGCGGGTCTCTTTCACCACCCGCCCGCGCCTTCCCAGAGAGCCTGCTCGCAGGCTACAAAGCGCACTGTTTGCCAACGTGCAGTAAATAAGTGTTCTGTTATATATCAAGCGTTAAATGACAACAAAAATGTTGAGCAAAACCTTCAGACGACAAACTAAACCTGACCATCTACTTCCGATTTTAATATTTTCCCAAGGGAAAAATAGAAGTAATATGTTGCCCGTTGCCATGGGTTACGCGGTAAACATCACGATTTTTGGCCGACAACGCGACGAACGCTCGCCCAATCAGAAAGCTAGAAAAACAAATTTTGGCATTTGATATATAACAAACTCAATTAAATATTACTTCTATTATTCAGAGTATACTGCATTAGTTAAGTGACAAAATGGCTTGCTTAATATCAATATACCTGTGTTAAGTAGTACGTATGTGTCGCTGTGACTCCAGCCATGGCATTAGTTGCTCCACGGAAACCATAGATCTGTTGATGAGGATCACCAACTAAGATCTTCGCAAGAGCTTGATTGAGGAGAATGTCAGCGACAGCTGAGAAAATACAAAACACAGTTCAACGATCAAAAATTTATCCACTGACCTGACTATATGTGTATTAAACTAGACTGCATGCGTGGTCTCGTTACATTTGATTTACGAAAGCTGTTCCCACAATGATGGCATGTCGTTCTGTTAATGGTAAAGTCAACTGACGAATATTGTTGGCATAGATGTATACACGAGGCCGACCCGAACGCGGGCTAGACTGACTTTAGGTCAAGAAATGAACAAGAGGTGTTTTTACTGTAGATCGTTTTCATGAGTCCGACCTGAGATTCAGTTCACCCCGGCCTTATCTCAGGTCGCCTGCTAGATCGAGCTGACGTAATTCGATGCCAACCCAACTCCAGCTTTCCATGTACGCAGAATCTAAGGCCACGTTTACGCGAGAGCGGACGAATTTTTATCATGATGAAAATTCGTCCGGATGGTTACGTTTACACGGTTCCGCTAAAATATTCGTTCACTTAACATTTCCGTTACAAGGAGTCGTATTAATATTAGACGTAAGTTCGAGGAGAAATATCGAGGTTATTGGGTAAACTTTTCGGGATAATGAAAGTAAATGGTTAGTAAATAGTGGGGATTGGTCTTGTGATATGCGCAAAGAAACTTCGAAACGAGCCACCATTTTATAACAATGTTTTGGCGTTCATAAAATTTGGTTTGGTCGTTTGGAAAGGTAATTATATCGGGAATTACCTGAAAGCATTACGAAGGCCGCGTTCAGGATCTCAGCAGCCGAAATAGTTGTACACAGAAGCACTGATAGCAATTTATAAAATAACCGGAAGTAAATGAACGACAACATGCACTCTGATTGGCTATTGAGTCAAACAAACGTGCCATTATAACTTCATAACGGCATGGCACACGAGATACTTCGCGACGACTTTGTCGGTTTTGATGAATTTTATGTGGATTTAAGCATCAACGAAAGTCAAAAATTATTTGGATATATGTCTAATCACGTAATTAACACAGCAGAATGTTTTCAGTGCAACTTTAAGTACATTTTCATCGCTAAAATCGCCTGAGACAGGTAATCTGTTGGCGTTTTTTTGCTTACTTTTCTTGGGTTTATTGACAATTTAAAGTCATTACTTTATAAAAGAAATAAAAAACTTAGTCGCTGTGCGATTATCGAGTTATAATGCACTCGAGAAGCTAGTAAAACACTCGGCTATCGCCTCGTGCTTTACACGCGGCTCTCGTACATTATAACTCGATAATCGCACGGGACACGTTTCTTATTTCTTAAATAAAACAACTTTTTTCTTCCAAGGATCTATTTTCCTTAATGGAGCACAATGAAAAAGTGGCTCTTTGCCATTTACACGGTACCGGACGAACGTGTATCGCAATTATCTGGCACAAATCGCAATTCGTCCGCTTTCGTAGGTGGACGAAAATTCGACCGGACTCGTGTCAAAAATGAGCGGATAGGTGGGTCGTGTGTGAACGCGAGGCCTATCCGGACGAATTTTCATCCGGAAAAACATTTGTCCGGTCTCGTGTAAACGGGAATTTTTCGTACCACGAAAAGGAACCTTTTAACCGACGTATACTTTCACCTCTTAAACTGATTATGCTCTTTTAAATGCCTCCCACCAACCTAGAAATAGGCTTTTCCGTGCGCAAACCGCTGGAAGCCGCTGTGAATCAAATTAAATTCGCTTCGTGACGTCACGGAAGCTGCCGCCCCTTTTTAGTTTCCAGGCTCCCGTAGTATAAATAAGCTCCGAATTCTCCGGAAAATCCGAAAATAAAAATAGAAGGCCTAGTGTCTAGGCTGGCCATGAGCTAGATCGGGAAACAATTGACGCGAATCTTGAAGTAGCAACCTACTGACTTCAAAGCCGGCCCTATGTAAACAAAAACCGAAATGCGAAAATTCAGGTCATCCGAGTTTAGACCGACCTAACGTAAACATCTCCTCATCAACGATTGTTAACTTGTCATTAACCGAGAGTACGGTCATCACGGCAAAATATCACACCGGGGTCTTGACAATTGGCGGTGTGCACCTTACGTCATTGCCGGATGAATTTGACAAAAGTTTTTGATCATCTGCAATTATAATTTCATCCAACATGGCGGAAATATCTTTGTCTTTCGAATCTGAGGGGTTTGGTTGCACACCACCTATACGGAACGAGGCCGCGCTAAGAAAAGGGATCTGGGGACGGAATGGGAACGAGTCGTATAAATATTTTATGTATAATTATGTCTAATATTCGCATCCACCAGTGAGGCATAAGCTGCCTTTGATTTCACATCACTTACCCGGTGTACAATCCTGGGCTTCGTCGATCAATATACAATTATAATCGTCTATAACTGGCTTTGATAGTTGATAGACCTTCAGATAACCTGAGGTAAAATTAGAATTTGTGAATCGTGATATGAAGGTCACCATCATTATTATCACGACAACATCATCATCATCATATCTTGATCATCATATATCCTCCTAACCATATCATCATAAATCATCATCATTGTCATATTCATCATCAATTTCCATTCTCACCATCGCTCGTCTATTCCATTACCATCATTATCACTAACATGATCACGACCATCATAATCATGATCATCATAATCATAACTCTTTTGCGTCTTATAATTAGGGACCTTAAGATGCTAGGACGACGACGGCGCTTAAAAAACAACATAAATTCTATAACTGAAAAAAGTCACGGTTAACTGACCATTACATTTGATATTTAAAGTTAGTTTAATTAACAAATAAAACATAAAGCTCCGTGCATATGTACTCTTATAAAGGCACGTTTGACGTCATTTGAACACGAAAGAAGTTGAGTAGAGGCACGAGGCGATAGCCGAGTGCCTTTACACTTCTTTCGTGTTCAAATCACGTCAAACGTACCTTTATAAGAGTACATATGCACAGGAGCGGTATGTTTTATTTGTTTTATAAAATAAGAAGAAGAAAAATCAAACTAAAAGTGAGGTAATTTTAGGATTTGGCGGGCTTTTCCGGCCAGCTGACGCCATTCTACGCCACTTTACGTCATTCATGATCTATGTTCTCTTATAAATGCACGGAGCCCAGCCAATCAGAGCGTGCGTAGAGGACACCATATTTTATAATGACTTTTAAAACGTCCCAGTCATACTAAAATAATCGTAATGTGCATGGGGACAGTTTGGTGAGTTGACGTCGTCCTGAAGACGTGAAAGTGCTTTAAGTGACGTTGTATAAAGAACGAGGACGGCATTGAGATTAATCTTGAGATTACAAATTATTCATTCTCTTTGTTTCAGACCTAGAATTCTTTTATTTGGAGGACGTCGTCGTTGAGGTTGCTGCCGTCGTAGCATCTTAAGGTCCCTATTATCGAGACACGACTGTGATTATCATCAATAATCAGATATGATAACAAAAGCCCTCATGCGTTTTAAATAATAACTTCTAATTCTTATAAAGCTTATCTTGGTGTTCTGTGAAAAACACTCTCAAACCTACCGTCATGAGTCATCTTAACATCCAAATCATTAGGATCTGATACCTTTGCCCAAATATCTTTGGAATCCCGGACAACAATCTTGAATTAAAATAATAAAATGTTACCAGTTTTACATAAGAGATTTTAAGTGAAATGCCAAAAAGAAAATGTATCATAATCATAATTACCCCTTTCTTTTTTCTTTCTTTCTTTCTTTCTTTCTTTCTTTCTTTCTTTCTTCCTTCCTTCCTTCCTTCCTTCCTTCCTTCCTTCCTTCCTTCCTGTCTGTCTGTCTGTCTGTCTGTCTGTCTGTCTGTCTGTCTGTCTGTCTGTCTGTCTGTCTGTCTGTCTGTCTGTCTGTCTGTCTGTCTGTCTGTCTGTCTGTCTGTCTGTCTGTCTGTCTGTCTGTCTGTCGCCAGGATATCCCAAAAAGTATTGCACCGATTTTCATGAAAGTTTGCAGAAGGGTTGGCCATAGATCAACGACCAATTCATTAAATTTTGGTTGAATTGAGTCAAAATTTGGATGAGAAATTAATAAAAATCTGACCGCAAGATTCTCTGTGTAGAAGAAATGCTTGATTAAATATTTTTGCATAATTTTCGTACGAGTACAATCAAGCATTTTATTCATGCATGCATGTGTTGGTCTCGTGAGCTAGCCTGGTTTGCGGGATGACTCGTTTTCTTTTTTAAACATCTCTAATAACCCGCTGGAGGAGGTATATGCAGTCTCTGACTACCCAGTCCTCAAATGCCCATAAAATGTTGATTCTATAAGCTACACAATAATGTTAAAACAAGGAGGTTTTAACGGGTATGCCAAAAAGAATTTTGAGCACTTTTCACCGAAAACACGTGAAAAAAGACTCTCCTCAACAATCCTTATATGCGAGGACTCACTTTAAAGTACTCAGCGCTGTTATAGAACTCCGCCCTTTCACGATCTTCCGCCGAATCATATGCGATGATTTCTTGGTAGGGAACGTGCTCCGTTGATATAGACAAATCGTAAGAACAGATAAAGTTTGACAGCGTGTCGATCACGCGTTTTGCGTGGAGGAAGTTGGCACTCTTATCAGGAAGGTTCGCCATGATATTGTTGACTCGGAAATTTGACCCCAGTTTCCTTCTATACCTACGAAAATTAATCAGAGCATTTGCGATTTGGTGGTGGATAGACGTGGTAGTAAGGGGTAGACGGGGATAATTTTAAACATCAGGATAAATCAATATACAAACACATCCCGTATTACCAATCAGTGCAAGGAAGTCACACAGCGCAATGGGATTTAGGAGAAGGCTGTATAAGGAAGGTGCTTTCGGGAAGGTGTTTAGGAAGGGTACTTTAGGGAGGCTGCTTTACAGAAGGCGCTTTAGGGAAAATGCTTCGGGCAAGTGGTTTAGGAAAGGTTCTTTAGCAAAAGTGCTTTACAAAGGCTACTTTACACAGGGTACTTTAAGGAAGATGCTTTAGGGAGGGTGCTTTGGGAAGGGTGATACAGGAAAAAATGCTTTGAGAAAAGTGCTTTACGGAGAGTACTTTAGAAAAAGTGTTTTGAGAAAGGCGCTTTAAAAAGACTGTTTTGGGAAGGTGCTTTAGGACGGATACTTTGAAAGGAGTGCTTTATGGAGAGTGCTTTGGGAAAAGTGCTTTAGGGAAGGTGCTTTATAGAGGGTGCTTCGGGAAAAGTGCTTCGGGGCAGGTGCTGTATACACAGTAAATTTTACGGAGTAGATTCAACTCCAATTGGTGGCATTTTGTCACCGTTTGTACACCAAACGATGACAGCATGACGCCAAATGGAGTTGTATATACTCTGTAGAATTTACTGTGTAGAGGGTGCTTCGGGAAAAGTGCTTCGGGGAAGGTGCTTTAGAGAGAGTGCTTTGGGGGGAAGGTGCTTTAGAGAGAGAGTACTTTGGGGAGAGTGCTTTGGGGAAGGTGCTTTATAGAGGGTGCTTCGGGGAGAGTGCTTTATGGAGAATGCTTTAGAAAATATGCCTTACAGTGGGTGCTTTAAGGAGATTGCTTTAGAGAGAGCGCTTAGGAAGGGTGCTTTAGAAAGAGTGCTTAGGAAGGGTGCTTTAGAAAGAGTGCTTAGGAAGGGTGCTTTGGAGAGGGTGCTAGGAGAAGGCGCTTTAGAAGAGGTGCTTCACAGAGAACGCTTTGGGTTAATATAGAGAAGCGGGCTTGGGCACAGTTTATCTGTTTAAATCTACACGAATGATGTGGGACTGCGTAGCTCAGTCGGTGGAGCGTTGGACGAGTAAACCGAAACTCGCGAGTTCCAATCAAAGTCGTGGTCGAGTTGAGGTTTTCGCGTCTTACCCAGTATGGTTCGTTCACTGGGAGCAATACCTGTATTTAAGAAATAAGAAACGTGTCGCGTGCGATTATCGAGTTATAATGCACGAGAGATGTGTGTAAAGCACGAGGCGATAGCCGAGTGTTTTACCAGCTTCTCGAGTGCATTATAACTCGATAATCGCACAGCGACTAAGTTTTCTATTCTTTTATAAAATAATGACTTTAAATTGTCAATAAACCCAAGAAACACGTCGTCAAGTAACACGTTGGCGATTTTAGCGATGAAAATACACTTAGAGTTGCACTGAAAACATTCCGCTGTGTTAATTATAATAATGATTAGACATATATCCAAGTAATTTTTGACTTTCGTTGATGATTAAATCCACATAAAGTTCATCAAAAACAACAAAATTGTCGCGAAGTATCTCGAATGACGTGCCGTTATGGAGTTATAATGGCACGCTTGTTTGACTCAATAGCCAATCAGAGTGCGTGTTGTCGTTCATTTACTTCCGGTTATTTTATAAAAGCTTATTCTCCACCCAAGTACACAGTCCCACGTCACTCATCAAGTGTATTATGTATTTTATGTTGTTTCTCCCCCTATTTTCCCGTTTGGTACATGTATATACGCTGAGTGAAAAGAACGGGCATCATTTGCACACACAGCAACGAATTAGTGTCCAAAAACGGGGAAAAAACGAAGTAAATCAAATAAGAAAATGAATAATACTTACTTAAAACCGACGGCTCTGTAGGCCAATGAATGGACAGTTCGTGAAACCACGTTGTCCGGAAACTTCTTTAATGCTTGCTCTTGTACAGATCTAGATTATAGAAAAATTCTGCCGTTTTTATACCACTAGCAGAATAAATTCAACTCAGATTCCAACTCCAACTCCAACTCCAACTCCAACCCCAACCCTAACTCCAACCCCAACTCCAATCCGAACTTCAACACCAAACCTCCGTTTGTTAGTCTATTACAGAACCATCCTCAGAGAAACATGAGAAAATTTTTCATGATTTCTTACACTGCTAAAGTCAACCGAAAAATTTTGGCTGGCTCGAGCGAGATTTGAACTCGCACCTTCGGGATACCGGTCCGCTGCTCTACCTGTTGAGCTATCGAGCCGCACAGGGATTGGAGGCAACTTTTATCCGACTTAAGTGCACAAGATATTTTTCTCGCGACAACTTAAACGCTCGATAGCTCAACAGGTAGAGCGGTATCCCGAAGGTGCGAGTTAAAATCCCGCTCGAGTCAGCCGAAATTTTTCGGTTGACTTGGGCAGTGTAAGAAAATCATGAAAATTTTCTCATGTTTCTCTAAGGATGGTTCTGTAATAGAATTGAAACACTGCACTTCCTCACCGATTAGCGTTTAATTGTTCATGAACTATTAATAAGTAGTTTAAAGTGCATATGAAACGAAAATTAAGTTTGTCTTATTTGAAAGAACACTTAAAATGATAGAGTAACATCTTTTGCAGTTTTTGGTTTCCTTGCTTTGCTCTTGAGATATTTTAGTTTGTTTGATATGCAAGTTAAACATTTTGACGTCGTAGGTGCATAATGAGCTATTGGAGAAAGGAAGATATCTTTTCTATTATCAAACCAAATTAATTTGAATGAAGCATGTGGATACGTTTCGCCCACAACACTAAACCTGTATGTAGATCTTGAAGTGATTACATTTGATAATAGCAAAGATATATAACTTTTTCTATAACTCATTATGCACGTGTGACGTCAAAATGTTTAATTTACATTTCAAACAAACTGAAATATCTCAACAACGAAGCAAAGAAACGAAAAACTGCAAAATATGTTACTCTACCATTTTGAGTGTTCTTTCAAATGAGACAAACTTAATTTTCGTTTCGTGTGCACTTTAAGTATAATAGACAAAGCGTCTGCAGCGATCTGTATCTGATTTACAAGGCGAGCTGCAAGAGAATCGTAGTAAATCAGATACAGATCGGCTGCGAATACCTTATCGTACTTATCAGATAGACGCATCTAAATAGCCATGTTTTCAAACTATTTTTCAAGTTGGAGTGATTTTAGCTAAATAAATTGAGGAAAAATTTTATGTAAATCCGGACAAATCTGTATGCGATTTACAGATATTGATTAAACATTAATTTCTTTTGAATTTTCTTCATGAATTTTCAATGATTTGATAAATTTGATAAATTCGCAGCCGATGTGTATCTACTTTACCACGGCTGGCTTGCATGCAGCTCGCCTTGTAAATCAGATACAGATCGCGGAGGTATGTGCAGTGTCTGTGCCTTTAGTTTACTTTATAATATATAATTCTAACATCATGACATCACTGCATTGATAATAATCTGGATGAAACTTGTAATGTGTGGTTCAAACTATATAACATACTTGTTGTATGCGACATTAAGAAACCTCCAACTTGGTCGTAGCTTTGTGTACTCAATGAGAGTCGTCGTTTTCCCGGTACCTATCACATCAACGCAAGAAAATGTAAACAAACAGATAAACATTCATAAAACTAGTTCGGTCTTAACCACTCATCTCTATATAACCGGACTGAACAATCCTTTATGGTCAGCAGTACTATATATACCTGGAAGGCTGACTCCATTCAATTCCAAGACTAAAAAGTGAGGCAAAACATGACGGCAATGGGGAATTTTTGGACGTCAGTTCTAGGCGCTTACGCGGTCATCTTGGATGTCAGTCTTAGTCTTTTTTCTCGCGGCCCAACCACAGGCGGCCCAAACGTATACACCTTCTTGAGCGCGATCAGTGTTGTGTACCTTTTGTGTTTACTTTATTAGAAAATGCAATAGAACCTACCTATCTAATTTACAATTGTACTTATGAAGAGCATGAACTAATGTACTCTGCTTAAAACGTTCAGTTTTACAAAAAAAGTTATATATCTTCTGACCATTCGCCCTAGTTTCCCTCTCCCTTATGCCCTCCACTTTCTTTGGTAGTAAGCTATGGAGTTTATGCGATGGGTCTAGCATATTCTTAATTAGGATAGCACATAAGTTATCCCTGCGTTCTTCTAAGGTTTGTAATTTACTCTCGATCAATACCTGGTCGTAGTCGTCATGCACTGGGTAAATTATTCTAAGAGCTCGTTTTTGAATTCTTTCAATATTCTTCTTCTGCCTTTGGGTTAAACCACCACTCCAGATCTGCGCTCCATATTCCAGAACAGAACGAATCACGGTACAATAGAATGTTAATAGATCGACCCTGGGGGCGCCATAGTTCTTTAAAATCTTCAAAAGATAAAGTTTATTGCAAGTTGCCAGCCTTTCCTTATTTTTAGTATAAAGAAGGTTATATTTAACCAGAAGTAAACATCTCGTCGAAATATAGTTGAAACTCGAGTCGGAAGTCAGAAAGACACAAGCATCAACAAATAGAATTAAGCAGAAGCAAGTTAAGAACATTTATGTCGAAATTCTATATTCCATTTGAATTTGTCCCAACGGTCAACATACGCAGTTCCCCCGTAAAGTAAATGAGTGGTTCGGTCGCGAAAAAGACTGACATCCAAGATGACCGCGTAGGGGCCTAGAACTGACGTCCAAAAATTGATTGGGAGTCAGCCTTCCAGGTTATATAGAGTTCACTGTTTGAAGCCACTGGCGGCTATATTGCTACTCCAGGTCCAGTGTACCTTGCGGGCTTAAGAGTAGTAAGAGTTTACCGCGGAAGTCGGAGAAGCCGTAAAACAATTGTCAGATGTTAATTTACCGTTTTCATTGTGTGTTTGATATAGGTAAATTTATTGATTACTGAGTAGAGTAAAAACCTACGAAATAACACGTTTTACAAAATTCAAAAGCAAACCAATGACATGAAGATACAATCTAGTGTGTTATTTAGACCCAAAGTATTCCAATAAAACAACTTAATTGCACTTTTGGATACATTTTTCATATGCATGCATGTGACGTCACAAGCTAACTTTAGTTAGCCATAATTTCACATATATAAGTCTGAAACTCATTTTTTGTAAATTATTTTCATTTTTGATTAAACCACAACACACTAAAAGCATACCAGAGAAATTCAGCTGCCAGATCATCATGTTTACCCAGCTTGTGACGTCAGTTAATTAGGCAAGGTCTTACAACAAGATGGTGAACGGCAAGATTGTCTTTTGTCGAAATTAGTGATGTTGTTTGGCACAAGAGTTGTTTTGTTTACTTGAATTACCATCACCAGACATTTGTTAATCAGAAATTCAAAAATGTGTACTTGTAATTTTCGTTGCTCTTACTCTTTAATAATACAAACAAATGTGAAAACTAAGCTTCTAAATTTAGTGCACGGTCTGTTCTCTGTTTGATACCAATAGCGAAAATTGACTCTTTTCGTGCGAAAACATACAATTTTCCGCGTGGCGGTCATCTTAGTCCTCCAAATTCGTCATCTCCAGTGGCTTCACTTTTGGAGTATATACTTTTATATAGCGATCAGTGGTCTTAATACGCTGTGATAGGGCAGTTACTGAGATCAAAAATGTTTGACAACACGCTTCGCGTCATCAGACGTTTAAAACAAAAAATGAACGTTTGAAGACAAAAAACTTCACGAGATCACTATATAGCCGTTCCAAACTCAACTAGAAAGCGCAGTAACTAGAATGTGGTTTCTCACCGGCAAACGCAACAATCTTAAGAACATCTCCATGTTTCGTGTTGTGGTTCATTATCCGGACTTGTTCATTGGTTAACCAGGTGGATTGAGACGACTCACTAGAGCACATAAAAAATACAACTTAAATTAATGGAGAGCTGGAAATATAGATTTCTGAGAAATGGTCATATATGCATATATATATATATATATATATATATATATATATATATATATATATATATATATATATATGTAAGGTTTACAACACGAGCGGCCGTGTTGTATTGAATTATACAATCACGAGCCGAAGGCGAGTGATTGTATATTCAATACAACAAGGACGCGAGTGTTGTAAACAACTTGTGAAATGAATAAATAGTAAAAATCCCTTTGGGATAATCATATTGAGATGCTAATTAGTTACAAGCACTAGTGGTTTGTATGGGGTTTACAGGGGTATACATGTGACGTAATTTCTGAAATTGGATTGGCTGCAAAACTCATGAATTATTAATGAATTTCACAAATATATATACATATATACATACATACATATATACATATATACATATATACATATACATATATACATATATACATATATACATATATACATATATACATATATACATATATACATATATACATATATACATATATACATATATACATATATACATATATACATATATTTGCATATATACATATATACATATATACATATATACATATATACATACATGTAATGTTTACAACACGAGCGGCCGTGTTGTATTGAATATACAATCACGAGCCGAAGGCGAGTGATTGTATATTCAATACAACAAGGACGCGAGTGTTGTAAACAACTTGTGAAATGAATAAATAGTAAAAATCCCTTTGGGATATTGAGATGCTAATTTGCTAATTAGTTACAAGCACTAGTGGTTGTATCAGAAGAGTATACATCCACTAGTGGTTGTAACTAATTAGCATTATTGGTTTTAGTTTGTATGGGGTTTACAGGGGTAACATGTGACGTAATTTCTGAAATTGGATTGGCTGCAAAACTCATGAATTAGTAATGAATTTCACAAACATATATGTAATGTTTACAACACGAGCGGCCGTGTTGTATTGTATATTCAATACAACAAGGACGCGAGTCCTTGGTTGTATCCGAAGAGTATACATCCACTAGTGGTTGTAACTAATTAGCATCATTGGTTTTAGTTTGTATGGGGTTTACAGGGGTATACATGTGACGTATTTATGAAATTGGATTGGATGCAAAACTCATGAATTAGTAATGAATTTCACAAACATATATACATACATACATACATACATACATACATACATACATACATACATACATACATACATACATACATACATACATACATACATACATACATACATACATACATACATACATACATACATACATACATACATACATACATACATACATATATATATATATATATATATATATATATATATGACGAAGGGCCTTCGCTCGAAACGTTAGACCACTCACGTTCTCTGTTTCGGCAGTATTAACCTACTATACCATATATATATATATATATATATATATATACATACATACATACATACATACATACATACATACATACATACATACATACATACATACATACACACACACACACACACACACACACACACACACACACACACACACACACACACACACACACACATACATACATACATACATACATACATACATACATACATACATACATACATACATACATACATACATACATACATACATACATAGATTACATGCGTGCGTGCGTGCGTGCGTGCGTGCGTGCGTGCGTGCGTGCGTGCGTGCGTGTGTACGGAATAGATCGCAAAAGACGTCACAGCGTGTAAAAAACAACAGTCACGCCACTCGACTTCGTCTCGTGTCGTACTATTTCTTGAACAAATAGTACGACAGGAGACGAAGTCGAGTGGCGTGACTGTTGTTCTTTACATGCTGTGACTTCTTCTGTGACCTATTACAGTAGACACGCACGGGAAAATGTAATCTATTTGTTATATACCATAAAAACGTCAAGTTGTTTATTGAAGAATATCTGAGGCATGAAAAAAGACAAACAAGTCTACTGACGTGATCTGATGTGATTTGACGCCAGCTGTGCGTGTGTCCTTTAATAGATCACGGTCAACAACCAATGAAAATGCACATACAAGTAACGTTATTGTATATATATATATATATATATAATTATATATACAATAACGTGACTTGTATATATATATATATATATTGTATATATAATCACATACACTAATAGACCATTGCGCAAAACTTCGGACATTAGCTTGCAATCAGATTTGACTAAAAGAAAGATCACGTGATCCATTCACCTCATGTGGAAGGTTTATTGGCTGAGATGTGTCATGCACTGTACCGTTATTTTCCGGTAATGGACTAGTCCAGGTTACGGATTTCGTCAGTCAATTTGTTTTTTGAAAAGTTCCAAAACTTCGCGAATTCAGAAAATTAAGCACTAAATCATGTACGAGTCGAACGAAGAACAATTTGAAAGTATCGTACCACAAATTTAAAAAACAAAATGTTCATTAAAACACACCTGTATTTTAAAATACACTGTTGTCCAGTTTGATTAGCCCCAAACGCAGATCCGAGTGAAGAATAATTACAGTGCGAAGAATTTTCATAGAGATACAGAGCATAATATAGGTGATAATGAGAACTATACAAAATAAAAAAAACGATAAAAGAAATGTTACGTAATTTTTATTTTCACACTGAATCAGTTTTTCACAAGACGACTGCTTAGGCGTTCACTCGGGCTACTCATAGCAGTGCAGCTTGGCATAGCCTAATATGCACAACAGCGTGCACATATTAAGCGTTTGTTACAAAGTACAAAACAACCTACACAGTTCTAGATTCGGTAGATTCAAGCGATCATTGGACAACCCCGTTAAGTTAGCTGCCTGTTCGCCTACCATTAGTGAAAAAGCCGGATTGAACGAGTTACAAGACCGGAAAAACATTGGTGCAGCGGCGAACTGGCAGCTAACTTCATAGTCCACTTTCATAATGGCCACCGCTTTAAATATTCTTTTATGTGCATCTAATTAGCCTTTCTGGCCTCGTTATGAAGCAAAGATTCTTTTGAATTGAGGACACACAAACGAGGCTAGAAAGGCTTATCAAGATGCACATAAAAGAATATTCAAATTAATCGCTATTATGAAAGTGGTCTATAACTTGATTCAAGTCTACTATCTTCACGGCGTTAATCTAGACGCGCAAACAGTTCGGCATAGTACATGTTTATCAGTATTTTTTGCATTATTTGGTGCTACTCAGTAAGCAGTATATTAGCTAGACGATCGACAACAAGCGAACGTACCAAGGAACTATTAAAATGCACACACTCAATGAAACTTGAATCACATCCGAGTTTATTTGGCATAACTTTATTAACACAACAATACATAATCCAGGCAATAACAAAGCAAATTACAAATATTAAAATTACCTGAATACATTTAAAGTTTTCCCAAATCAGTATTAAAATTCAATAAATCATACAAATCGTTTATAATCAGTTGTCTTGATCGAGACGGCGGAATATTTAATAACCCAGATCGAAATA
Organism: Corallium rubrum; assembly: GCA_964035015.1. NCBI lineage: Eukaryota > Metazoa > Cnidaria > Anthozoa > Scleralcyonacea > Coralliidae > Corallium > Corallium rubrum. The sequence continues at coordinate 13,617,826 of OZ036004.1, forward strand.
TAAATAGCTCAGCATCTATTAGTGTAGATTTACCGTCATCCTGCAGTTGTTGTCAGACACATGACTGATCAATAACAGTGTTCAGTAAGTCACTTGTGATCTTCTAAAAGCTTCAAACCAGGTCAACGACAACGAACACTCCGGCAAAATAGCAATCAGAGAAGATGGCTCATGAAGATGAGCACACCACGTGGTTTCGCAAAGCCTATCGAGATGATGCAATAATTGCAATTTGTCGACAAGAAAAATATAGGAAAGCCACCGAAACCTAAACTCGGCTACCACAGGTAGCCCGAATAATTAAGGAGCCTCCATGCAGCATTAGAATTGGACCATTAAAGAAATTAGTCCTTATTTACGTACTGATTGATTTAATCATGTTTTAAGTAATCAAACAAGTAGTCTGAATATTGTTCTGATGTTATTGATGTATAAATTTCTTAATATTGAGTTACCATGGTGTAATTAAATCATTACTCATTATCTCGGCAAAAAGTTCGGTGACCCCCAAATTTTAAGGGTTCATTATCATTTAATTTCGCTGCATTATCTTTCGGGAAAAAATTAAAAAAATTCTGTAGATCCAAACAGCAGGAATAAAAAAATCCTCGTTTTTGACTATATGAATCTACAGATTTTTTTAAAATTTGAATATTTGTTAGAACACATGAATATACATTTGTGTACAAAATTTGAGGGTATGTTACAGAGAGTTCTTCGTAAATATATAAGGCTTTCTATGTGTAAAACGTCGGCACGGCCTTTTTTATGCTTGCAAGATCAATGGTTTGTCATGCGCGTTACGGTTAATCGCAGGCGCAGCTAATAAAAAACACGCAATTTCCACGCGCTAAATGGGACTCTGAGTATCATCTGAACGGTATAACTTTCGTTTAACTTGTTGTGCCAGATCAATGTTCATTTGTCTCTTCGGTTTGCTTTCTTATAACCGTTTTATTTGAAAATTTTCCGTTGCGCCTGACTTTTTTCCTTATGTGTTCACTTTGTTCACTAGCGAACGTTATGCACGGGATATATCGCTCCGAAACTATTTTCAAATGCCTGTATGTCATGAATACATTATTTGGAAAACCAAAATTCCATTTTGAATAAGTTTTATAATTGAAAATAGTGTGAAGACTCGGGAAAAAACGTCGAAAAACATAAGAAACCGCAGCCATTTTGCTTATTCCCGCGCGGGATTTTAAATTTTACGCGCGTGAATTTCGCGGGTTTGTAGCCAGTCTCTTTACCTCAAAAGGGTATGGAGCCTCCTTAAAAAGAATTGGCGCAAAAAGTTGCGAGTTTCTTTCAATTAGATGCAAGTACTTGAAGCCGCGCGCCAAAATGTTCAAAATTTAACAATTAAAAGGTATTATTATACAATACTGATACAATGTCGATTTTGATTGGCGAAAAGCCTACAGTGAATTCTGGATGTTACTGCAGTCAACAGGTGGGCAATTTGTCTGCACATGCGCGAAATCAAGAATGCGTGAATTTCGCGTGGATTTTTGAAACGCTCGGAACACATTCCCGTTCGCGATATAATTGAAAAGGAAATAATTTTATATTCAGTATCGAATTTATAATCCGCCTGGCGCATTTTTTACCGAATGAATTACCGGCTAAGCAGTTCAATTGCCAACGAAAGATTAATAAAACCACGGTCTGAAAATAATGCGAAGGTCTAGTTTTTGAGATATTTTTGCATTTCTGCTTTATTTGCCATTCGAATTCCGCCACAGTCAACGGCTGAAAATGACGTTCCCCTTACTACACAACAAGCTTGATGTGTGATAAAATCAATCACATATAGTTGGATAAAGGTATGTAGAAATAATAGTCAACGCGTCTTCAAAAGTTGCTGTTGACAAAACAAGTGTGGTTTTCTGCTCAGTCTTCAAACCCACTATATTCTACTTGGACCGACCATGGGTCATCGTGAGCGATTTTTGCACGTGTTACGCATTTTTCTCAAAGATAATTTATATTCAGGAAAACAGATGAATAAAAACGAACTGCCTTAAAGCTATTTTAAAAGAAATGCGAACGGCTAGATTTTTTGCCATCCTTCGTCAAAGAAGAGGGATAATTGCTGTTTTCGTTCAAAATAGAGTAATTCGATCAACTAGTGTTCGCAAGAAAAGCTTTGAAATGAATCGGTAAACTAAACATATGAACTTGCCTTGAGGTAAAAGAAACGTTTAATCGATCCTGTGAGGTCGAACAGACAGGACTCAGGAGTTGAAATCAATTTTCTTTAAGATCATTTTCGTAAAATGCCGTACTTCCTCTGCTCCGATTATGAACTTTTCAGCTTCAACGAAAAACACCAAGCCGAACAGCAAATGGCTGGATAGACATGCTCGGAAGGCATATTAAAAACGAAGAAGAGCTCAGAGAACTCGCTATTAAAATCGTACATGTATTTTGACTTTCGCCTAAAGAAAATGGCAATAAAGAACAAATACGCCGGCGATTTTTTGGTCAACGCAGATAAATTGCCCACCGCTTACTGTAGTCTATCAACTGTAGATTTTTGAAGTGACGAGCAGTGGTTTGAACAAAACAAACATGGCAGCCGTCCTTAAGAGTGAAGATCAGAAGCGCATTAATCCCGCGGATTTGGCACATTTTGTTGACGCCAAAACCACGAAGAAAAAGCAAGCGAGCTACACCGACAATTGTTAAAGTTTAAAGCAGTATTTGAAAGAGAAAATTGTATTTGAAAGAGAAAAAAGTAAGCGAACCTCAAACTGAAGACGGTATGAATTTACTATTTTTATCTACTTTTGTATAAATGGCTTCTACATTTATAATTGCATGTACTGTATAATAAAACAATTATTGAATTCGCTTTTCGCATGATACCTTGTGTTATATCAAGCCTCGTTTTGTATTATCTAACATCAACAACAGTCTACTACAGTAACTTAGACGATCAATTTTTACAAACAAATGAACGTTAACCAAATGTTTGTCTTTCTGCACACTGCATGTGCTCGGTATCTTTGCCTTCGCTTTGCTAACCTTACTTCCCTTTCTTCTGCTGTCTCGTCTGTCCTTCTCTGCCTTCTTGTTTCCACTAATTAGTCCATTTCGTGGATAGTAGTAAAAAGTCGGTGAAACTGAAGAAATATAATTGCGGTACGCCAGAAGAATCAGTATAAAATCCGGCGCCGATGAGTGAGCATTAAAATCCGACCGGTGAAGAGGGTGAGTATGAATTGCGTGTAGCAGTATAGCTCTCAGCCTTTCGTTTTCGTTATTTCACTTCGTTGCTGCCTTCTTGGCAGTCTTTGCGTCTAGTTCTACGACAGCCGATGAGTGAGTATTAAAATCCGACCGGGGAAAAGGGTGAGTAGGAATTGCGTGGACGTACCAAGTTTATGGTTACATACATTCCGGAAGTTACAGACAGCGCCGCGCTTGATTCCCTAACTAGGGGGCTCGCCCCAATGATTAATAAACATACCCACTAGTATATTTACGGCATTTGTAACAGTTAAGTAAGGTAATCCAAGTGACTGGAACAATCTTTTTTCGATAACAAGTTAACAACATTACTAACTCCGGTAAAACACAATCGTATCATCTGCCATCTTGTTTTAATTCTGTGCTTAATTAACTTGGAAGTTAGTGACGTCACAAGCTGACGTAGCAAGAAGATAGCTATTTAATAGCTTTGGATTAATTCTTGTATTTTTATTGGCATATAGTTTCTCTTTTTCGGCGGTAGTTTTAATTAATGTAAACTTTACATCAATCATATAAATAAGTTTTGGGGAAACACCACGTAAAATATTTCTTTGCTAAGAATTTAATATTTAATTAATATTTTTAATTAATATTTCTTTGCTAAATATTTCTATTTCAAAGAATTAATTTACATTAATCACTGACGTTTCAATCTAAATACACATATTATCCTAACTTCTAACATCAAACAGCAAACCGCAAACTGGTGTTCGCTGTTTGCGGTAAACGTAACCGGTCGGAATTACGTCAATCATTTTGTTTACAAAAAGAAAACTTTGAAAAGCCCCTAAAGTTAGCGTATTCAGTAAATTACAGTCAAAATGGAAATACCTTCCCACTTCCCACTTGTGTATTACTGTATTTCAGTAGCCGCTACCGAAGCGTGAGGAACGTCTAACGATAAAAGTCGCCAATCCTTGATGTATATTCGTCTGTTGGTATCGATTTGGGATAAACAGCCATTGTATTATGATTAAATGCTATTTAAAGCTAAATTATACTATTTTTGTACAGTTTTCAACAAAAAAATTCTCAGGCTTCGGTAGCAGCTACAGAAATACAGTAATACGCAACGAACTACAGAAGAAGAAGTGGGGAGGTATTTCCATTTTGACATTTTAAACACTAAATCATGTACGAGCTAGAGGGACGATGAACAATCTGAAAGTGAGTTTTACTATCGAAAAAGCAATAACAACAACAACATTAAAAATATGGCTTCTATATCACGCTATATGTATATCAAGTCAAGTTCATTAATTTAGTCACGATAACTATTACGATTATTTAATATCCATTACGATTACCTAATCTCTGCAGCAAACGCTGATTGAGGTCGTGAGAACTAAGTCATGATTTTGCAGGGGGAGGAAAGCCGGAGCACCCGAACAAATCCCCTCGAGGCACAGGAGAGAACAAACAATCTACATGAAGCTAAGTCGGTCACCCATCCAACTACTGTTCGACCGGGCTTAAGGTGACTCCCTACGGTAATTTCATAGTTAATAGAACATATACATGGTTTGGAAGCTCTATTGTCTTTCAACATGAAGCATGGGCATGTTGAACTGACAATGGAATACCTTATATGGAAGTAAATTCTATGGACACGTGACGATGAAGCACCACAACAAGCGATGATGAAGCAACTCACTAATTAAACACGAGCGTTGCTATTGGATGACTGCTTCATTATACAGAAAATACAATACCCTGAAATTGCAAAAATTTCCATAAACTTGAACAAAAACATTGAACAATCACTTTGGACGAGTTTCCAAACCATGTATATGTTCTATTAACTATGGTAATTTTAATAAGGGAATGGTAACGAGTATGGCGTCGGCACATGCGTAGATAGTAATCTTGTCGAGTTGATATTCTGTCACGTCAGCAGCCGTCCGCTCATTTGCTTCGGTAAATTTCTTTAAAATTTTGTGCGTAAAAAAATAGGAAAACCTTCAAAGGACATACTTTGTTTTTAAAAAATTTCATAAGACAGAACTTTTTTTTAACCATTAAGTTCAGAGCGAAAAATCTGTCTTGACAACTTTCCCTGATATTTTGCTTTGCTGTAGTGTTCTATTTGGAAAAAACTGACCAAATGACAATTTTTAGAAATTTTGACGGAAGAAAACTGGAGATACCGTATTTCCTTGAATAAACGCCGCGGCGTATATTAAATTTTCCGCATTGTGGGTGCGGCGTCTATTCGAGGGCGGCGTTTATTCAAGGGCGGCGTTTATTGTAAATTTTGTAACATCAACTGTGAATTTATTGTTTAATTCAAATTCATAACCAATTTTAACACTTATCCCAAAAAAATAAAGTTTATATGTCTTTAAATATATATATATATATATGCTTCAAATAAACGCCGCATCGATGAGAAAAAGTGCGGCGTTTATTCAAGGGCGGCGTTTAATAATATTTTTTGTTTCTCCTGCGGCGTTTATTCGAGGGCAGCGTTTATTCGAGGGAGGCGTTTATTCAAGGAAATACGGTATGCGTCTAAATAGACGCGAAAAGCGTGAAAATTTAACAAATTTCAATAACGCCATTACCATGATAACAGCAGACATTAGCTCTACTCAACAAATACTCCGTAAGTGCGGTTCTCCTTCTGCAGTTCAGTTATTACGGGAAAATATCAGATCTTGGTCTGACGTAATAACGGTTAAAGTGTCACTATGATGAAAAAATCGTCAGTCTTTTTTTTTTTTTAAAATGAGAGTGAACGGCGTTTGTGGTTTGTCAATATCTCATCTTGTTCAAGAGATATTCACGTTTTGGAAATATGCAAATGTATGACTGATGACGTCATTTACTCCAAACGGAGTGAAATGAAAATCGTAAAATAAGGAATATCTCTGTAAATAAATAATAGAACACGCTTAAACTTTGTATGCTTGTAGTAGCCAATAAAATACATTTCTTTGTGGAACTTTTGTGATTGCCATATTAAGTGCATGCTCACAGATTACTCTAAACCTTAAACACGGAGCGAGCGCATAAAAGGGAGCCCCCCCAGCTACGCACTGACAGTTTGAAATGTCAACAGTCAAGTCAACAACGAGTCAGTGAGCTGGTGAAGTTTTGAGAATTATCTTTTATTTATAACCTTTTTACCTTTCAATACACCAGGTAAATTGTAAAGAGAAACATAAGAGTCTTAGGTAAAAACAATTCTGAAGTGATTAAATTTGTTTGGTCAATGAATTTGTAAAATATTTATGACCTTGCTTTCAAACTTTGTCTTTCGCCGTTTTTTAAAATAGAGTTCCACATAAAAGACAAGACTTTGATATTTAACTAAAACAGACCATTTAAACGAAGACAATAAATAGTTTATTATATTAACTTTGCAAGTCAATATATCACAAATTGAGAACTTTTTAGTAGTCATTTGTCTGGCTTTCCAGACAACATGTACTGCCGGTCGTACAAAAACAAAGTTGTCGTCGTTGGAAAGTGAGATGATGTTCAGACATCAGTGTGAAGATATTCATTATCAACATTCTTGGTGTATATAAAAGGGTCTTAAAATTACAAGGACGGAAGATATGAATGAATAAACAAAGAATACAGACATCATCTGCATTCAAGTGATTCAACAAGAAAAACAGTGTGACGGTTGGTCCACTTTCGTACGGTTTTTCCTCACCTTAGTTTTGTTTCGACGTATTGGAAGCGTAATTTTTCCGTCTTTCTACTCAAAATGATGTGTTACACTTGAAAAAGACAAATTCGACGTTTGGAAAGCGGCAAGTTTAATTTAAAAACAGTAAACAAGTCTCACAAAAGCTCAACTCTTCAGTCTTAGCGAAATTCCTCGGCAAGGCCGGAAGTAATTTTAGCTGTGTGGACCAATCAGATGCGTTTGGCCAGGATTGGCTGAGTACCTCAGCCAGTACTTATGCAGTCGCTCCGTGTTTAAAAAGGGAATTATCATTTTTGTCTCATTGTTTAAAAATAGAAAGATTTAAACGTTTGAATTAGGGACGGACCATTAGAAAAGTGATTGGGGGGGGCAAAACCAAAAAAAAAATTTATTCCCAGAAAAAAATTAGGAAGAAAAAAATCTTCCCAGGCATAGTGCAAAAAAAAAAATTCCCTACTTGGAGGATGAGTGCAGGTAAAAATAATACAGACCAACTGTGAAGTGAATAGCACAAGTTCAGACTGGAAATAAAAACTCGGCTCACCAGTAAATATTGGCCAGGACTATATAAAACTTGATTTATAGGCAAAAGTCACGTAAAATAAAGAATTCAACATTATATTAATGACAAATATATACAATCCAACTTTTATACTCTACAATTAAAATGATGGTGTCTGTGTGTTTAACCACAATGCTTTGCGGTCTTAAATAAGATTTAGTATTATAAAATACATGATAATTTTTAAACATGCCAATATGAACTACTATTAATGCACCTATCAATGTTTATAAGCCCCAGAGGGGGAGGGGGGCATATGTGGGGCATTTGATCATCAATAGCATCCCCACCCTGGGGATTTTGATTAGCATTTTGGGCCCGAGATAGGGGAATTTGAACCAACTGACTGTTATTATATATAGTATTTATTGCAAAATGGTGTGGCATTTGACCAATAGTTATTGCCCGACGGTGGGGCATTTGATCGAAAATTTGCTTAAAAAATCAAATCCCCCACATAGGTCCGATCCCCTCCCTCCCCCCCCCCCCCCCCCCCTCTGGGGCTTAACATTGATAGGTGCATAACTATTAATAGCTGTTTTCCTACAGAATTTAATCTTTTTAAAACATATTCTGATAATTATCTAGGATTCTATGTTTTACAACTACACAGTCAAACAGAAACTACTCAATCAAACTGCAATAATCTACTATAAATCGTAACATAAAATATAAAGCTATATATTATAGTTTTGTAAAATATAAACAGAAAATCATCTGTTAGTTTTTTTAATATATTATAAAATTGTATGTACAAAGGCAGGCCAAAGAGAAATGACAAGTTACAGGCATTCCTAATGCCAATCAGATCACTTTATGTCCCCAACATCAAATGAACAAATCACTCCACTTGCTATCACTTTCAGCATCTTGCACTTCTTCTCCCTCTCCCATGTCAGTCACATCTTCCTTGTCATTCTGCCTATTGGCCTCATCTTCCTGATAGATACATTTCGTGTGTGTACGGAAAATAGTTCAAAAGCTTGCCAACCTCAGGTAATTTATACTATACATCAGTTCGCTGATCGGTGGCACGTGTTGTGAATTAATGTACTACAATCTACATTTCGCATTATATTTCGCATTATATCGCTAATTTGTGATTTTTCTGCCGAGTTTTTATGTAAAACATTGTAAATTCGTACGATAAGTGGGCTGCCTATGCTTTGAGTTAATGGGGAACGACGATGGTTTTACTTGGACTTGGTACAATCAGAAAGAGTATCCTTTGTCTTTTAATTTATAGCTTTTACATGTATAGCCTAATACAGTTTATTATAGATTATGAAACGCTATTAAAGTCATCAATACGTCTAAAACATTGTATCCTTCGAACCCAGACATATAAAAAATATATTTCCAGCCATCAAGTGAGAAAAAAAATAAATTACTTCCATAGGTGTACAAAAAAAAATATATTGCCTCTTCGAAAATCCCCCCCCCCCCCCCCCCCCCCCCATCACTTTTCTAATGGTCCGTCCCTTACAATGCCTACATAAGCCCTAATCTTCACTTTTATTCGCTGGAGTAAACGCTACTTGAATGCTGATAAATAAGCAAATTTAATTTTATCATTGGAGGGGGACAGGAACTAGCAGTTTCCACGAAAACAACTAATAAAAGTTCCACAGTAAAACGTATTTTATTTAATACTATAAGCATGCAAAATTTGAGCACTTTCTATTGTTTATTTCTAGAGATATTCCTATAATTTTACGATTTTCATTTCTCTCGTTTGGAGAAAATGACGTCGTCAGCAATATAATTTGCATATTTCCAAAACGTGAATATCTCTTGAACGAGATGAGATATTGACAAACCACAGACGCCGTTCATGCTCATTGTAAATGTAGTTTATGACAAGATCAAAAAAAGACTGACGATTTTTCATCACAGTGACACTTTAATAAGAAGTTAGTACAGTACCTGGAAAATCTCTCCGGATCGTTATGCATCAGAGCAAACAATACAAGCGCTATGCAGTACAGACACTCGATGACATCGAGGCAAGCGGATGAGCTCATTAGGCAGGTAAAAATTTCAGCGATATCGTAAACTGAACTGGACACCAGCGCCAGAAGACCAGCCGTGGCCCAACAACTTTGTCGCTCCTAGGTGAAAGAACATTACCAGAAATTGATGACAAAATGGCCGCCGCATAAGGGCTAATTTACATATAGTCCTTATAAAATGGAATCCAATTTTGAAGATATATAGAGGGGAAATATTAAAATGAAAATTCTGCTAATTGAGTATCTCGCCTACTATTTGCCGACCTCGCTTTGTAAGCAACAGTGGTTTTCAAATTATTCACTTTCTTATTTCTTTAAATCAGGTATACCTACGATCCGCCAAATGACTATATCTTTCAACCTATCGTTTGTCAGTGTTTTAGCCTCCATCAATCATAGCGAGTTCAAAATGCCCATTGTCTTGTTGTCATTGCAAGTCGGGTAGTTTCTAAATTAGAGGTATACAACTTCAGCCAATTTGGTCAATATGTAATCTATTTAATACATACAAGATCAAGATTCCTCTATCAACTCTCGAACATTTGACTGAAGACGATTTTGAAAGTATCAAACAAAATCCTACCTCAATCCAGTGGCGCATGACCTACTTATTTGCTTACTATTTTCAACACAATTTGGCGGATCGCAGATACGATATACCCGATGAAAATAAATAAGTGACTGAATGATTGGATAATGGTTGTTGTTTAGATCAGAAGGTCGGCAAATAGTTGGCAAGCTACTCAATAATCAGAATTCTCACTTTAATATATTCGCCTATATATTATATGTAAATTGGCTTTCAAGCGGTGGTAACGGTAATGAAGAGAAAACTTAAAGGGACTATTTTTTGCAGAAACAAAATTGTCTTAAAGTTGCACAAAATCTCATAATGGTTTTATATTATTCAAAAACATAAAAAAGATACTAGAAACCTGCACAGAAGTACGGGTGGTCAAAACTAAGGTGAGATTGAAAAAGATTGCAAATAGGACATCTTGATTCCTGTTGACCTAGCAGCGGTCAAGATTAGGGCAATTTGTGTAAAAAGTTGGTCCGAACTTTTAAAGAACAAAACTCCTGGGTCAAGCGTTCACTCGGGCTACTGACAAAGTGCAGAAGGCCCCTCCGCAGAGACTCGATACCTCGCGAGCAAAGGTGGGAGTGGGCCGGGGAAGATCAGATCGAAGGCTGAATGTGGTGCACACTTCACATTGGTGAACAGATTTACGATTAAGACAGTTGTCAGAATGTCAGCCACATCTGATCAATGTGAAACTACAAAGTCAGTTAGTCTATTTCGAAATCTACCAACAATGTGCAAGAACAACTTGATCAAAAGGCAAAGCTGTTCAATTTTTTGTCCAACTCCAAAAGCAAAAGGAGCAAAGAACTTATAACATGCCTACCGGCCTCACTCAGTCACACGGCTAACAACTCGCCGGAAGCACGAATAGTATCGCGGAAGTAAAAAGTGCAAAAATGCAAAATCGTGACACCCAAAAAAGAAAGAAAAAAACCCGAGCCGAAACCTAGACTCGGCCTACCACAGGTAGCTCGAGTAACTAGCGAGAAGTTAATTGGCGGTAAATCTCATACCGAACTATTAAGTTATAACTGCGTGGGTAAACGGCGGGAGTAACTACTGTATGACTCTTTTTGTATCTCTATTAGTCACCTCCTGGGCCTCACCCGCGAAAAGTAGCAGATCGCACTGAACTAACGGGATAGGGGATGCACCTTTTAGTCCAGCTTTGTGTGCGGCTGGTTGATATTCCTGTTGTAATGACATGTCGGTCCGCAATGTGTCACTAAACCCGCTGCCGGAAACTCACTGTGTGAAGTAGGTAAATGCACAGGAGGGTAGAAAGCGGCTTCACGGCCAGGTTAAATGTATATGCCCCTGTCGGTGTGACCATGGGGCAATGCGCATTTTATAGGTCACCTTGTGAGCCTTGAGCTAATCACAACAATAGGGTTTGCAATGACATGTGATGAGCTACCCAAGTGCATCGTCGCGGCAGTTTGTTTGCTTTGCTTCTTTGCTTTTAGTTGAGTGTTTTTCTTCTTTCTTTCTGAAAATGTTTTCCCGCGCCTTTTCCTGTGCTCCATCAAATGGAGCACGCACGACAACCAATCAGAAACATTGTTGCATTAAAGGAGTTACGACGACCTGCTACTATTAGCCTCAATTGTCTTATGTTGAAATATTAAGTTTAATTTAAATTTAGTCCTGGGGTTTCCCCCGTTGACTCCGCAACGTCATTGTTAATGCCATTCTCGTAGGTTCTCACTCTTCCTGATGTATTCCCTCCATCTCTCTCTGTCTCTCGCTCTCTCTTTCACAGCCTTATAGTGTCCAAACATTTTCGTCACCTCCGCGTCCACCTCCGTTCGCCTTCGCCCCCTTTTCACTTCTCGGTGTCCATCTCTTATCTCCCACACTCTCTTTAGCGGTCGATCATCGTTCATCCTTGATATGTCCCACAAACGTCGCCTTTCTTCGGATCACTCTCCTCAGCAAATCACCCTGTTCCATTTCTACCTCCTCAAAAACCGACTTATTTGTCCGCATGTCTGTCCATTTCACGTTTGCTTTCAACCTTGCATAGCATGACTCCACCGCATTGATCATCTTCTTCTCCTTCTCGTTCATTCTCCAACTTTCACACCTATACATTAACTTCGATAAGCATATACAATTGAAAATTCTATCCTTTGTGTCTTTCGATACTTTCCCGCTTCCCATTAGCTTCGACATCCTCCACAAATCAGCCTTGGCCATTGCGCATCTCCGTCTCAGTTCTTTCGTATCTTCACTATCTTTACTGATAAGCATATACAATTGAAAATTCTATCCTTTGTGTCTTTCGATACTTTCCCGCTTCCCATTAGCTTCGACATCCTCCACAAATCAGCCTTGGCCATTGCGCATCTCCGTCTCAGTTCTTTCGTATCTTCACTATCTTTACTGATAAGCATATACAATTGAAAATTCTATCCTTTGTGTCTTTCGATACTTTCCCGCTTCCCATTAGCTTCGACATCCTCCACAAATCAGCCTTGGCCATTGCGCATCTCCGTCTCAGTTCTTTCGTATCTTCACTATCTTTACTGAAAATCCGACCCAGGTATTGGAAACCCTGCACCACTTCCACTCTCTCGTCTCCGATGTTCATTACTTCTCGGTCTTCATCGTCTCCATCTTTTCCTTGCATCACCATGATCTTCGTCTTTCCCCAGTTCACTTCCATTCCGTTCCTCACACATACCTCTCTGAACTCCTTGAGGTTCTCTTCCAGGTCTTGTTGGGTCGTCGTCACCAGTGCCACATCGTCCGCATGCCTCATTTCCTGAATCATCGCCCCTCCGATTCTTACCCAACCCTTCAGCTCCATTTGTCGGATAATTGCTTCCAGATAGCTGTTGAATAGTAAGGGGGAAAGGGGACAGCCTTGCCTACAACCGATCGGTGTTTTCACCCAGATTTCCCTCCTTGTCCCTTATCCCATTAATCGTCTCTCACGCTTCTGTCATTCTCTTTACTGCCGCGAACAATGCCTTGCTCTGGTTTCTCCTATCCATGCAAAGTTCAAAATTAAAGCTGCATACAATTAATTCGATAATGAAATACGAGTCACCTAACAACCACGGAGAATCTCTGAACCTTCATAAGACCAAATTTTCAGTACACAAACTGGTCTAAACTTGATTGCTGCTGGGCCAACAGAAATCAAGATGTCAGTCATGTCACATTTGCAATCTCTTTCAATCTCGCTTTTTTTTTAGAGATGCACCGATTAATCGGAAAATATCGGAAAAGCCGATTAATCGGCCAATTTTTAAATAATCGGTAATCGGCCGATTATTGTACAATAATCGGAAATATATTTGATTATTTTAAACAGAAAAGGACGAAGTTGTTTACTGCTGTAGCAAGCTAAAATTACTTGAAGATCTAAGAAACAGCGCGTTAAAACTATTTATGTTTATGAACATGACACCCAGTGAAAGCAGCGTGCACATTCCTTAGCGATGAGTAGGCGCTTTACTACGGTTCCGGATTGAGCGTGGACACGCGTAATTTGACGACACACGTTTCACACGGGAAACTAACATGTTGCTAAGCGGAAACTGTGACGTTACTAAGGCCAAACGGCATTGTTTCTTCGCACAAACGTCGCGTTTGTCAGCGTATTGGTCGATCGGAAAAGTTCTGTGGAGTTCTTAGCTTCACTTGACGAAGATTTATGAATAAAGATAAGTTAAAGAAACGTAGGTTTACTTCTTCTGCCAAACTAGAGTATCTTAGCACAGAATAAAGATGATCTTGGCGACCGTTTCAAATTGAAACAATGCCGTTTGGCCTTAGTAACGTCACAGTTTCCGCTTAACGACACTTAACAACGCTTAATCGGTTTATGCCGATTAATCGGCCGATTATATGAAATAATCGGCCACCGATTAATCGGCAATGTTAATCGGCTATTTTCGTGATCGGCGCTTTTTTTTTAAATTCTAATTCAATGCAGGTTTTATGCAATTTTAGGACAAATTTTGTTTCTGTAAGAATTTCTAAAAATCTGTTATAATGCACACAGCAAAATGAAAGGTGGTGAACTGTCGAGATTTTCGAACTATATTTGTAATGGATAGCTCTATTAGTTATTATATCTAAATTGTTATCCACAGAGGTCCAGTAAGGGCCATCCCAGCCTCGAACCCAGCCTCGTACCCAGCGTCTTATCTCCGCTCCCCCGCCCTCGCCCACCGCTGCGAAAAGACCCTGGTTGTGGCTGGTCACGTGCCCCCTAAAAATGGGGGGGCGGGGTTAATTAACGATTTCAAAAATACTCAGGGAGGAGTAAGGCACAATTACAAGTTTTTCATGTTTGTTTATACAAATAATATATTACGTCTGGCGTCGTCAGACTGGCGCCACTGTCTGATAGCAAAATATCTGTTAAAATGAAACCAACAAAAAACAAACGTACTAGTGTTTATAACAAAACATATCTCGTGCTTTCTTCTGTTGTGTACGTTGTCAAAGATCATATCGAATCCAAAAGTTAAAGAAATCCCAACGGCCCGAAGAAGATATAGCAATCGTCTAATGCACCGTCGAATACTCGTGTCTAGTCTGTCGACTAGACTTTGCCGCAGTGTTGGTGATGTGAAGTACCTTAAAAATTTGTACAACAAGGCAAATTTTGAACTGCTTTATTCGGCCGAAATGTTTTACCGCCAAAGACTTCCTCGCGAGGATGCTCTTCCTCGTTTAATCTGCAAGCCATGTGAAAGAAGATTACAATATTTCACAAAGATCAAGACGTAATTGGTTTGCGAGAGCCAAACCGCTTTCTTTCGCACAAAAATGCATTGACATTTCATCCTCTGCCCGGATAACCGCGGCGAAAAGTGCCGAGAGAAGCGATTCGGCAAAGATTGCAACTATACAACATCATTTCACTCGCATTTGTCATCAACAGAAACTCAGGTAAATACAGTTCTTGAATCGCACTTTATAGTTCGCCTAAATGGCTAAATCTAATATAAGATTTTAGAATACGAGTATTAAAACTGGACTTTGTGTTGTAGCATTGATTGTACAGCTTCCTAAAGCTTACCACCCCTCCCTTGATATGAAATTCGTTTAGGCGGCACGTGACCAGCCGCTCCCAGGGTCTTTACGTAGCGAGGTAGGCGGGGAGCGGAGATAAGACCCTGGGTACGAGGTGGGAATCGAACCTTGGTCGCAGAGGTTACAGGGCACGTGCGTTAACTACTGTGCCAGTGGCACTGTTTTTTTCATTTTTCACTCTGAGCTCCGCTCGAACCGGCAGTTTTCCGTTACTGAAAATCTCGGCAGTTTACCACCTTTTCAGGTTGCTCTGTTCTATATACATTGCCTACGCAGCACCCTACTTTTCATACTCTCGCTCATTTTATAATGGTGTCCACTTTCTAATAAGTACCTAAAGCAGGGTTTTTGTGTACCAAAGCATTGTAATTTTTGTGGCTGCTGGCTTTGTACTCAGCAGCCTACAATGTTATTTAACCCTTGACAACCAAGCACAAATCGATGTGTGTATATAGTATACACTTAATGTCTGTTCCCGATGGAAACAGTTTTGTTTTCCCGAGAGTCTTGATATTTCCCGAGACGAAGTCGAGGGAAACATCGAGACTCTAGGGAAAACAAAACTAACTGTTTCCCGAGGGATCAGACATTAAGTGTTTTGTTATATAGCTTGAGTTTCGCTGAATAATTTCGACGTTTATCAAGGGAAAGTACACAAACGAAAAGACAAACTGAAAGACTTACCAAAACATTTCGCCTAGCTCTGTAATTTCACATCAAACAAACGAATATGAGTCTCAACAAAGAACAGCAATACATTTCTCCAGTTAATCTTCACACATGCTTTGAAGACCTATAAATATTCTTTTTTTTCTTACCAAACAAGCTTTTGTTTATAGGAAACCGTGAAGAGTTCAAAGTTCTAGCGGGCAACAATTGAAAACTTATTGACAGAGCAGGCAATAAGTTCTCAATTATTGCCCGCTCGGTTGGCATTGAAATTTAGCAAAGGGCACGCGACCACAAACCAACCAATGACAGTCATCGTTGCATCCAGTGAAACTCTAGCTATATAACAACATCGATTATCTTGGAACATCGTTGCGACAGAAATCGGCGACAGAAATTGGCTTGCGTAGCTGGCGGTCTTGTGGCGTTGGAGTCGTGGGGTTTGAGGTCAGAGTCTAACGAGGGAAAATATACAACGCATTTGGCTCATGAGGCCCACCCCCAACTTCTTAAAATTGACACCTACGAGTACAAGCTAGACATGAGTTGGAGGATTACCTGAATATCAGTGAACTCATACATATTAGGGTAAACACTAGTAGAATTGTGATAAGCTTACCATTTCTGTACCCTGCTGTTGAAATTTTTCAATTAGACAATGTTTAGAGTGATTTCGCAACCTTTCACGTAAATCTAAATCTTCTTTATGCCCAACTCGAAACTTTGCCATGAATCTAAAACGTTGACAAGGCACAAACATATATTACTGTAGGTAGCCTCCTTCGCAGACGTCTTGTGGGCTTTATTCCCACAATAGTAGAAAATACTAAAATTATTAATACTTAAAATTTCAATTTTGTAACAAGTAAAACATTATCCAATATAGACAAGTTTTGTGGAAACACCACGTAAGAGCAGTAACAACAAGCGTTGGCTCACGTCATTCATAAACTAAGCAACTAATCAATTAAATCATGTAAGAATGGCGTATTACAGTACGTTAATTTTATTAAATAGAAAAACAAAATATTGTTCTCCGAATAGGGCACACCACGTGCTGTTTAATGTCTGCATGTCCCTCCTGAGAGATCTCAATAGATTCCCTGTTCTTCGTGTGAAGTATTGCTTGTTGTTGGCTAAGACTGACGGCTATTTCCACTTAACACTATGGTCGTCATACTTCCAAGCGTGTTTGACTCCGGATGTACCAAAGGAGTGGAATACTCAGCTCCAGGAAGAACCACCTTCAGTTTCTCTTCCGTACATCGGACCAGCATCCCACAAGATTGAGAGAACTCTAAATCGTGCTGGTATGAAGGTATTTCACAGTAGCGAATGGTGCATTGGATGGTATATTAGATGGTATATTGGATGGTGTATTGAATGGTATATTGGATGGTGTATTGAATGGTGTATTGAATGGTGTATTGGATGATGTATTGGATGGTATATTGAATGGTGCATTGGATGGTGTATTGGATGGTATATTGGATGGTGCATTAAATGGTGTATTAAATGGTGTATTGGTATTGGATGGTATATTGGATGGTATATTGAATGGTGCACTGGATGGTATATTGAATGGTGCATTGGATGGTGTATTGGATGGTATATTGAATGGTGCATTGGATGGTATATTGAATGGTGAATGGGATGGTGTATTGGATGGTGTATTGGATGGTGTATTGGATGGTGTATTGGATGGTGCATTGGATGGTGTATTGGATGATATATTGGATGGTGTATTGGATGGTGTATTGGATGGTGTATTGGATGATGTATTGGATGGTGTATTGGATGATGTATTGGATGGTGTATTGGATGGTGTATTGGATGGTGTATTGGATGGTGCATTGGATTGTATATTGAATGGTGCATTAGATGGTGTATTGGATGGTGCATTGGAAGGTGCATTAGATGGTGTATTGAATGGTGTATTGGATGGTGCATTGGATTGTATATTGAATGGTGCATTGGATGGTGCATTAGATGGTCTATTGGATGGTGCATTGGATGGTGCATTAGATGATGTATTGGATGATGTATTGGATGGTGTATTGGATGGTGTATTGGATGGTGTATTGTATGGTGTATTGTATGGTGTATTGAATGGTGTATTGGATGATGTATTGAATGGTGCTCTGGATGGTGCATTGGATGGTATATTGAATGCTGCATTGGATGGTGCATTGGATGGTGTATTGGATGGTATATTGAATGGTGCATTGGATGGTGAATTGAAGGGTGCGTTAGATGGTGTATTGGATGGTGTATTGGGTGGTGTATTGGATGGTGTATTGGATGGTGTATTGAATGGAGCACTGGATGGTGTATTGAATGGTGTATTGGATGATGTATTGAATGGTGCTCTGGATGGTGCATTGGATTGTATATTGAATGCTGCATTGGATGGTGCATTGGATGGTGTATTGGATGGTGCATTGAATGGTGTATGGATGGTATATTGGATGGTGTATTGAATGGTGTATTGAATGGTGTATTGGATGATGTATTGGATGGTATATTGAACGGTGTATTGGATGGTGTATTGGATGGTGTATTAGATGCTATATTGGATGGTGCATTGGATGGTGTATTGGATAGTGTATTGGATGGTGTATTGAATGGTGTATTGGATGGTGTATTGGATGGTGCATTGGATGGTATATTGAATGGTGCATTGAATGATGTATTGGATGGTGTATTAGATGGTGTATTGAATGGTGTATTGGATGGTGTATTGGATGGTGCATTGGATGGTATATTGAATGGTGCATTGAATGGTGTATTGGATGGTGTATTGGATGGTGTATTGAATGGTATATTGAATGGTATATTGGATGGTGTATTGGATGGTGTATTGAGTGGTGTATTGGATGGTTTAAAAAAAAAGTATTTTATAAAGGAAAGAAAAAACATTTTTTATATATTTCATATAGCGTTATAGAAACACTTTTGAAAGTTTGGAAGAACTCAAAATAGTGTGGAAACACTCGTCCTGTGGGCTCGTGTTCCAACTGTAATTTCTTGTTCTCCCAAACTTCCCCTCGGGTTTGTATAACTCTATAGAGACATGTAAAATGTTTTCTATTTCTCAAATATATACAATATATATATATATTTGCGGTTTGCTGTTGCAAATGTGCTGTCAGATCACGGGAAATGTCCTTTTAGAGATCCAAATTGCAAAACTTTTTTTTTGGGGGGGGAGTCATGCCAGGTGGTCTGGAGGCATGAACCCCCCCCCCCCAAAAAAAAATATAAATAAATAAAATAAATAAATAAAAATTTTGTAATTTGGGTCTCTGAAATGACATTTCCTGTGATCTGATAGCACATTTGGGCAAAATTTTGAAAGTTTTAAAATATGTTTTTTATGGCACATTAATCCCACAGTAACCATTACAAAATACACATACGGTAACCATCTAATTAACGTGTCATCACTATGATGAAGTAACGAAACCCAAACTATTATGTGGACCTAACATAAAGTAGCTATAAAGGAGGCTGCGATCCTTTGCACTGAGCAAAAGGATTTTGTCTGCAGGTGAGTTGCACTTGGAAAAAGTCAAGATTTGAAAGTCAAAGAAATGCTGTTCAATTGTATTGTGCATATATACACAAATAGTTTATTTGTAATTCAGATTGAGTATTAAAACTCAATGTTAAGTTTCTAGGTCTAGTAACCAGACCTAAAAAAGTGCTTGGATAAAACCCTGATACAGTATATATATATATATACAGTACCGCTCTAATGAAACTTAACATCGAGGAACAAGCGAGTTGCGAGTTCGAGCGAGGAACGAGTGAGTGTGATTTGGCCTGTAACGAGAAAAGCTCGAGTATCAAGAAGGTGATCGAGGAGCGAGCGAGGTTTCTCGCAAACTCTACGTACTGTATCGAGCGAGTTTCCACACAAAGTCTGCGTATCGAGCGAGTTTCCTTGCAAACTCAATTATCAAGTATCAAAATGTTTCTGATGCAGAAGTGCGATCATTGTGTATGCTGCAATAAATGTGATCGATTTTCATCTTGATTACTGATATTCGGTTGCAAATTTTGCTTGATGTTCAGCAATATTCAAATGCCAACATATTTTCTTGTTTTGTCCCCGCTAGGCGCTATACAACTACATGTACTTTCTTTAAAAGTTTAAAGCAAACGAAAATATTTAGTAAGTTTCCAATTTGCCAAGTCGTGTAACGAAGCCAAAGTGCACCGCTTTAAAAAATCGATCCGGCATTGCATTAACTTCCTTATTTACTGAAAATCAACCATGCAGCACTGACGATCGACATTTTTTCTGTTTTAAATCCAAAACGAGACAAACAGAAACACAGCGCGTCTTTAAACGACTTTGTATGGTGTATGCAATTCTGCCTTAACAAAACCTGACTCTGATAATATTTCTTTAACATTTGCGTGTTTCGAGTATCGAGAGTTCTCGATACTCATAAATGTTCGAGGATCGAGGATCGAGCCAGCGAGAGACGCTTCAATTCAAGCGAGCGAGTGAGCGAGCGAGAGACGCTTCGAGCAAGCGAGAGATGCTTTGAGTTCTCAATACTCGATAGCATTTTCCTCGAACGGAACGAGTGAGAATGGTTAAATTTCATTAGAGCGGTACTGTATATATATATATATATATTACTGTATATATATATATATATATATATATATATATATATATATATATATATATATATATATATATATATATATATATTATATATATATATATATTATACATATATTATATACAGTAGAACTTGAGTTTTACGACACCCCTTTTAACGACCACCTGCTGTTTACGACCACTTTTTCTGGCACGGACGATTTGTAATAGAAATGTACCTCCGATGTGCGACCACCTGCCTAACGCGACCAGCGACCACTTTTTAGTGTCCCAAACAAGATATTTACCTGCTGTGAGCGACCATCTCAACATAAAACTGCCGAAATACGTTAAAGAAACACCTGTTTTTTCGTAGTAAACAAACGTGAATGCGACCACATGTGAAAACAACACGGCAATTGTGCAACACTTCTGGTTTCATACCGCATTTTAGACTTGTTTTGCTTCTCTTTTGAGCATTATTTGATGAAAATCTGTGTGAAATTTTGTTGTCAGAGTTAAATACTTTTTAGTTGATGTTTGAGAGTTAATACAATGACTGAACAATTCGAAACCATGAGTAATACTTGTTAACTTTAGACAAGTTGATCTTGACGATCGTTGACGTAATTTTACAACGGTTTTACAACGGCTTTTTAACTTGGAAAGGAAAGTGACAAAACTCAGTGTTCACATCTAAAAAATACTACTGGAAGATCGTAAATAAAGACAAGAGCTTTTAACAAGACCAAACCAGCGTAAAAATTGAATCAAATGTAATAAAAACAGCGCAAAAACTGAAGTGAACGATAGTACGACACGATTTTGATATGGAGAACATCGCTCTATAAAGGCCATGATATTTCAGTGTATTAAACGCACAAATGTCAAATTCTTTTTCTGTTAATAACCATATTAACATTAATAAATCAAGACTGCACTCCCTGGTAGAAATCCTAAACAGGATCCTATAGGATCCTACAGGATCCTGTAGGATCCTGTCAGGATCCTAAATATAACAGGATCCTAACCAGGATCCTGACAGGATCCTGAACTTAGCAGGATCCTAACCAGGATCCTGACAGGATCCTGAACTTAGCAGGATCCTAACCAGGATCCTGACAGCATCCTGAACTTTGCAGGATCCTAATCAAGATCCTGACAGGATCCTAAACTTAACAGGATCCTAACCTAGGATCCTGAACTTCGCACGATTCTAACCAGGATCCTGACAGCATCCTGAACAGTGTTACTAGAGGAAGAAACTAGAGTAAACTAAATTAGCTTTATTTATACTGAATAGCCTTAGCAGTCATATTTAAGCTGTTCTCTCTGGAAGTCAAGTATTAAGGAGTATCTCTTATTGGTTCAGTGTTACTACAGGAGGAAGCTATGCAGGATCCTAATCAATATCCTGACAGGATCCTAAACTTAACATGATCCTAACCAGGATCCTGACAGGATTCTAAGCTTTACAGAAGCCTATAATCAGAATCTTGGTTAGGGAACTCTGAATCTTTGTTAGGGAACATCCTGAAATCAATACGAAGATCTTTTTATGAAGGATACCATAATATTTAAAACTAGACATTCTAGGATCCTGAGTAGGATCCTACCAAGAAAATCTAGGTTCCTGAGTAGGATCCTACCAAGAAAACCTAGGATCCTGAGTAGTATCCTGCCAGGAAAATCTAGGATCCTGAGTAGGATCCTACTAGGAAAATCTAGGATCCTGAGTATGATCCTACCAAGAAATCTAGGATCCTGAGAAGGATCCTTGCTCCAAGTCCGCCTCTTTCTGCTGGGAGAGAGGCAGGTGGGTGGGAGGAAAGGTCGGCACTCAGCAGGAGCAACTCTAGATCCTACCAGGAAAATCTAGGATCCTGACAATTAATAGCAGCACCCTGGGCTGGATCTTCCTGGGAAAATATACTGTAGGATCCTAACATAAATGACGTTAATAACAAAGAAACTGATCAGTCATTCCCAGTTAAGGTGACTCCACAGAGTTTCTTGAAAAATGGAAAATACAAGTTTGAGAGTCCAAAACATGTGCATAAGCAATTCGGGAAAAGAATAAAACTAAATGTTATGCATAGTTAAACAGTCTGACAATCAAAAACTGTTACAATTACCCTTGCCAATTACCCTTCAAACTAATTTAATTCGAAAAAAACGAGTAATCAATAGGCCGATTTTAGAAAAATTCTGTAGAACGAGTAATTTTTTTTCCGGAAAAATATTTTTAAAAAATTTCGTTCTACAGAATTTTTTTAAAATCGGCCTATTGATTACTCATACTATAAGAAAAGTTTTAACGAAAGAAAAATTGGGGGTCACCAAAGTTTTTTCGAATTAAACTAGTTTGAAGGGTAATTGGCAGCCATTTTGAAACGTAATTGTTGCCATAGCAACAACTGTTGCTATTTAATTTGGTAACAGTTTTTGATTGTCAGACTGTTTAACTATGCATAACATTTAGTTTTAGTCTTTTTCCGAATTGTTTAATCACCTGTTTTGGACTCTCAAACTTCTCTCTTCGAGTCTTTGACAAATAAAATCAGACAGAGTAATGTAATGAAAGGGCCATTTTGGTCGGCTCAAGAAAGAATTACTAAGAACTTACAGAATCTTGTATTAAAGATCTTGTAAAATCCCGCCAAAAATCTTGTAGAATACAATATTACGTCTGACATACAATTTATCGATCTATCGGCGCATTACGCGAGACCTGGTAATGAGTCACGTAATTGTCACATGACACTAGCGCATAAAAATTTAAATTGTGAAGCAGTAAGAATGGTCGTTAGCGACGTTTAGATGCTGGAGAGGCAAAGTTTCTTACAATTGGATCAAACTTTTACAACGAATTAGCTTTGTCGACTTGGTTGATGAGATGACTAACAAATATTACCGCTTTTCAGTGTATATATACTCGAAATTTGGACTAAGACGTGCCATAATGAATATCATTCAGCGCAGTGCCGCAGATTAGTATAAATATAAACCGACGATTATACTCAGGTAAGGTTAAACTTATTTTATTCCCGAGATTTAGTGTCATTTCTTTGACTGCATGTGCTAGACGCGGCTTATTTTTGGTGCTTGATAGCTAATATAGCCAATAGCTTCGCATAGACTTCAATTTCAAGATAAATTGTAACTAAAAATCTAGTTTAAAACCAGTCACAGTTGTTGTTCGAATGTTCTCAGGATGTCGCCGCTTGATAGCGACGTAGTGTACAATATAATTCAGTTTGCAACTGAGAAAAATTAGATTTGACTAGTCTTTTGTAGTTACAGCCTACAGGTAACCTAATTGGTGCCTAGGTTTGCTGAAGTTTGTCCATCTGATGGAACTGATGAGTGTAATAGTCTGGCATTGGGCAACAGTAGAAATGGGGTTATTAATTGTTGATTTGTTGCTGTATAGGACTCTAAGTTTGCTGATGGAACTTCCTTTGACAAGTACATGTACAATTGTCTGGAATTATACAGAGTAAAATTACTATGAATACAGTATTAATAAAATAAAGTAATATAATAGCTCAGGGGAGGAATGGGTTACAGTAAAATGCCCTGTACCATGGCCACCTAACAAAGTTTTGAATAAAAGTTATTTTTAAGCCAATCAAACCTGGATATACTCAAAAAAGTGAAAACAGTGGACTTTCGCATTACTTTGAGGTGTGGATAAATAAAATTGTGTCTGATCACTGCCTCATTCTACTGCGGCTTAATTGTTGGATGGTCACTGTAAAATTTTGCATGTTTATTAATTTTAACTTCTTGTTGTCTGTGGATGCTTCCATATTTCAATTCTTTTTATTTTTTACCAGCTTTTGTTTTATATAGCCATGACTTTCTAAGGGCTTATAACAATTGGTATTGCATTGAAATTGTTAATGTAGTTACAGTAGATAATAATTGGAAAATATGGAAGTATAAATAAGTTTTGTGGAAACACCAAGCTTTCGGCCTGTTGACTCAGGCCTTCATCAGAGCAATGACAACAAGTTGTTGGCTCACGTCATTTATAAACTTCGCAACTGATCAATTAAATCACGTAAGAATACAATGGCGTATCACGTTAATTTTATTAATTAGAAAACAAAATCAGGAATGTTCTCTGAAAATAGAATTAATAAAATAAAATTAATAAAATTAATGTGATACGCCATTGTATTCTTATGTGATTTAATTGATCAGTTGCGAAGTTTATAAATGACGCGAGCCAACAACTTGTTGTCATTGCTCTGATGAAGGCCTGAGTCAACAGGCCGAAATCTTAGCAAAGAAATAGTTTACGTGGTGTTTCCACAAAACTTATTTATATTACATTATCACCATGAAAACTCTGAAAGAATTAAATATGGAAGTATCCACAATTTATTATTTACTAGCTAATGTATTATATACACTAGTACTGTAAATTTGTACTTGTACAGTAGTCCCTCAGATATATTGACAATTAATAATGACAAATAAATTATTCTAGCAGTACAATATTTTGTGTTTTACTGTATATTTTACCTGCACATTATTCTAGAGGATTTCATATATTATAATCCTCATGCCACAAGATCAAATTAGAGGATTTCACATATTCTAGGAAATCCTACAGGATTTCATGTATCTTGCACAGGATCCTATACAAGATCCTGTAGGATGCTGTATAAGATCCTGTAGGATCCTATACAAGATCCTGTAGGATCCTGTAGGATATTGTATAAGATCATGTAGCCAGTAGGATCTACAGATCCTATAGGATCCAGTATAAGATCCTGTAGGATCCTAAGTAGGATCCTATAAGTTCTTGTACAAGATCCTACAGGATCTTGTAGGATCCTACTCAGGATCTTGTAGGATCCTGAGTAAGATTCTGTAGGATCCTATAGGATCCTACAGGATCCCGTAGGATCCTACAGGATCCCTACTCAGGATCCTGTAGGATCCTGTAGGATCCTATCAGGATCCTGTAGGATCCTATAGGATCCTGACAGGATCCTACAGGATCCTACAGGATCCTGTAGGATCCTACTCAGGATCCTGTAGGATCCTGTAGGATCCTGACAGGATCCTACAGGATCCTAGTAGGATCCTAGTTTAAGAAAATTTAGGATCCTGTTAGGATCCTGTTAGGATCCTACCAGGATCCTGTTAGGATCCTACCAGGATCCTGTTAGGATCCTACCAGGATCCTGTTAGGATCCTACCAGGATCCTGATCAGGATTTCTACCAGGGCAGTTCTTTGAAATGTTCTTGCTTTTCCATTTCCCTTGTAAATCTTTATAAATCGCCATTTTCCTAACCTTGAAACAATGTTTATATAAAGAAGCACTGCGTCGCTGCCAAAATGGCTGCTATGATGTCACATCACTACTTGCCATGTACGACCTCCTGTCATTTACGACCACTTTTACCTGGCAACAGGGGTGGTCGTAAAACTCAAGTTCTACTGTATATATATATATATATATATAACAAAGTGTTGCGATAAAAAATATCGAGTATAAAATCGTACGGATAGAGTGCTCAGTGCGTAAGCAGAGCATAACATAAGATGAAAAACACACAAGTTACTTCATAAAGAACTTTATTTCACTACAAATTTGTTTCGTATGGCAAGCGTAGTGCTTGCCACACTTTCACCTGACGAGTGTGGCAAGCACTACGCTTGCCATACGAAACAAATTTGTAGTGAAATAAAGTTCTTTATGAAGTAACTTGTGTGTTTTTCATGGCTGAGATAGTGTGCCTGCTGACTTGCGATGACTTGCATTCTTGTTTGATTAGGGCTTTTAAACCCTTTATCACCCAGTAGCCACTTCATAGATGAGTAAAATACTAAAAACATCATTGGGTGATAAAGGGTTAAAGAGTGATTCACCCTTCAGTTGTAAAGTCATGGTACATTTTCTTGTTCTCTCTGTATTTCAAAAAAATTGCATTTCAAGTGAGCTTGGGAGAATTCAAGGAAATTTTACAGTTTACCGTACCCAAGTAATTCAGCGATTCCTATGCCACCAAGCGAGATTAATTTGAGGACCTAACCCAAACAAAAACCCTAACCCTAATCAGTAAATGTGTTTACCACTTATTTTATATGCTTACCGACCCACTAATGTGTTTATTGTCTAGCTTTATACGCTAACCTGACACAGTGATGACTTGGGTACCTGAGTGTGAACTACCCGAATTCAAAAGTATATACTTATATAAACCTTTGCCTGCAGTTCAGATTTGCATAAACTCCTAAATTCTCGCAAATATTATATATACCATACCTGGCAAAATTGGTGGGAAACATAAATGTGTCTATTAACAACAGTTCTTCAGCCAGCATTTCATTGATCTCTTCTCTACGATCAACACAATACTTGTACGAATAATAACGTTTCTTCCAAAGTAAAAACCTGGTGTTGGAGATGATTTCATGCCACCTCTTGCAAACAACTGAGAGATGCACCAACAGATCCACCAATGGCAACTGGCAAAATATATTCTCTAAAATCTCATCAGGCAATTCACCAAAGTAGCATCGTTGATATTCCGACATTTGAGAATCAAAATAAACCTCTAGTTCTTCATCTTCAGAACTACTAACCCCAAAGAGTCCAAATGTTGTTTCATCACTACTTTCACCATCAATGGCTAGCTCAACTTGCTTACAACACTCATCAATCCCAGATTCATTTTGTTCATCATCATCATCAAGGAATTCCATAACTTTTCCTTTCTCACTACAGCGATTCATTCGCTTTATTTTGAAACTACTTGATGTTTTCCTCTCGTTGTTAAACGGCACAAGAAGGGTTTGTTTCTTCTTAACAGCTACCGTAGCGTTTGTAGTCGCACTCTTATTATTTATACGTGAAATAACCTTCTGTTGTTCCAATACAGGACGGCAAGTATCCTCGGCTTTTTCGTGGATTATGCAAAACGACTTGATCGACTTCTGTGAACTATCAAGGGGGTAATTTTTCAATCGTGTGCGTCGTTTGAAAGGCCCAGCCATAACACTGCACCAGAAGGTCTCATGTAAACTGCCAAATTTTAAAAAGTGAAAGTTGATCACTGATTTAAATTAAACCGCGAGCAAGCCAGGTGGCCTGAGTACGAATTATAAATTGCAATTGGAAACGAGAACTCTAATTTGGAAATCAGCTGATTCTTCATCTGGCTGCGTTAGAAATTTATTTGTAAACTTATTCATATTTTACCATCTGAACAAAGGAATAGATTTTTTGTTCTAAAACAATAAAAAAAAAATACATTAAAGCCTGGTTTTCACTAGCGACGTAACCATAAGCATAACGACGTACTCATGCGCAGTAAGCACTTCATGGTAGTTGAACACCTTTGAATTTAGGCATAGTCCGCATAGATAATGGATGGGGAACTGGATAGGAAACTTACGAAACCGGAAACGATGTTTGCACAACTTGCTATGGTAATTATACACTTATAAGGGGCTAATGCATCTAATGACTGAACTTAAGTGATATTACACTATTGTTTAATTTCAGCAATAGCTGATCCTGGTCATGTGGGACCACCAATTACCATAGCAAGTTGTGCAAACATCGTTTCCGGTTTCGTAACATCGTTTTAAGCTTCCTATCCAGTTCCCCTTCCGTTATCTATGATTCAGGTAAATGTTCAATCTCGTTCCCAGAGCCCACGTTGCCCCTACCCAGCGGGCGGGAAACGAGAGGCTGGTCACGTGACTCCAAAATACTCCAAGATTCTTGGAGTATTTGGTCACGTGGATAATTTGAGCTTCGTCCGTCCTGGGGGGAGCGGTTGATTCGGTCCTTATAAATGTAGAATGTTGTTGCAAATTCTGTAACGTTAAATTCGAGCGGTAAATAAATTAGATATATTTCAAAATTTACGACATTTGCTGGATAATTCATATTTGTTGCCGTCAATCGCCAGAAATGAAGCTGAAGGTGACGAACGATCATAAACTGATAAACAGAAACCCGCTTTCAATAGAACTACTGCGGTTTATTAGGTACTGCTACATACACTTAAAATATTCGAATGCTGTTGATTGTTGGAAGTTTATTTACCGTCCAGTATAGCACATTCATGTTTCTTGTCCACATGTTTGGGATTTGTGGAAATTTAATTGTTGTATATCTGTCGATTTATACTCAAACGGCTTAACAGCTCTCTCCTCCGCAGAGGCTTTATATTACATGACGCATGAGGGAATATTAACCGCGGGGCGAAGGAACGCAGGCGGAAAACGAAGGGGAGAAAGCATAGATATAGGAGACCTAGATTGCTGACTGTAATATAATTTATAGCGCCCGCGCGCGCCAACATGAGCAATCCAAGATGGCGGCTCAACCGGTCAAAAATCATAGACAGTGCATAGGAAAAACGAAGTTTTTCGCATTTTACGTCCGCCCACTGTTTCCGATCCCCTTCGACCACCTTTTTTTGGGAAGAACTACCTATTGTGAAGGTCTTGGATGAAAACCGTACAATTTGAGTGGAATTAACAACAAAATAATCGATCGTTAAATGTTTTTTGTTTGCTGATTGCTGCTGCAGATTGTATAGTATAATATGCTTTGGAAAGCTAATTTTGGGTTAAATGTACTTGTTGAAGTAAAATTCTGTCTTTTAACGAAAAGATGTATATAATACCTCGTGTTTAAAAGAAGCTAATTAGATAGTAAAATGTTCACTGGAGTTAATGCGTAGTGTATAACTATATTCTAAAAAATAGTGAAAATTGCTGAGGACAGATCGCTATCTGTTTGTTCACTAACTGACTAACACGTAAGCTTTCCATCTCGTATCTTACACAGAACGTCCTAGAATCTTCCAACACCTCAAAACTAACCAAAACCTTTATTTTCGGCCAGAAATGTCTCGAACCGACCAAGTGACCGCAAGTGACTGTTTCGGCAACATTTAACGATCGATTATTTTGTTGTTAATTCCACTCAAATTGTACGATTTTCATCCAAGACCTTCACAATAGGTAGTTCTTCCCAAAAAAAGGTGGTCGAATGGGATCGGAAACAGTGGGCGGACGTAAAATGCGAAAAACATCGTTTTTCCTATGCACTGTCTATGATTTTTGACCGGTTGAGCCGCCATCTTGGATTTTCAAATTTGGCGCGCCTCTTCAGCCGAGTCAGCAATCTAGGTCTCCTATATCTATGGGAGAAAGGCGAGATTCGTTTTCCGCCTGCGTTCCTTCGCCCCGCGGTTAATATTCCCTCATGCGTCATGTAATATAAAGCCTCTGCGGAGGAGAGAGGCTTAACAGCATATTCGAATCTGCTGTCCTCGTTGACTTTGAGGTTGTAGACGTTGTTGACGAACAATATAGATTAGCACTGAAGGCTTTGGCTTTGTATATTTCTAAACTTTTTAAATTAGATTTGGAAAGTCCAGAAACCGAAATATTAAAATACTTCTTGCTTGCATATTAAATAAGCAAATATGTTGTAGTGCAGACGCTTCTTACTAAAGATGGTCATTAACTGATTTTATAAATTTGTTAAGAGAATGTCTTGTTATTTGTACGGTTTTTGTTATTCTTGGTTGCTTAAATAGTTCGCTGAATAACAAACTATACTTGTTTATCAGTGACTGTATCGCGCCCCCCGGTACAGTGTGAGTCACTCATCAAAATATTCCAAAATTATTGGTGTCACGTGACCAGCCTTTGCCAGGGTCTTCTCTCCTCCCCGCCATTTTCAGAAGGCCCTGGGTACGAGGTTGGGATAATCCGTTCACGCCATCACAGGATTCTTGTTATCCGGAAGAAGAGTT
Source organism: Corallium rubrum (assembly GCA_964035015.1). Classification (NCBI taxonomy): domain Eukaryota; kingdom Metazoa; phylum Cnidaria; class Anthozoa; order Scleralcyonacea; family Coralliidae; genus Corallium; species Corallium rubrum. Next base: position 13,648,055 of record OZ036004.1, read on the forward strand.
ATAATAGAGTTCACTGTGTTCATCAGCCAATGAAATATCGATGTGAAACGGATTAATTATCCCAGTCCCGTTTCCCGGGTGGGGAACGTGGGCTCTGGGAACGAGATTGGGAAATAGAACCTTGAAGAGTTGAAGTGCTAACTGGGCTTGCGTACGTCGCTATGCTTACACTTACGTCGCTAGTGAAAGCCAGGCGTAACTTACGTTTTAAGCGCTCGGTCATTATTTTTAAGAAGGCCTCGGAGCTCAGGCACTATCCTACATATCCAAACACCTCGAAACGTCAATATCTCGTTGAAAATACTACCTTTTTGGCTAGGCTAGCGATTGCTAGCGATAGCCTTTTTGGCTGACAATTTCAACAAACGTCTCGTTTTTCATCTTAGTTATACATTATACAACGTTTTAACTAAATATTTATCTAAATTAACAAATTAATTTATAATCAGTTCCCAGCATTGTTTATACAATCAAATTAGAAGCCTCAATAAGGGCGCAACCAAGCATTTTTCATTCCTTTCTTCCACACCGAAAATCTTCCAGTCAACATTTTATGAAATTATCATCCAAACAAACAGAACAAACAAACAAACAAACAAACAAACAAACAAACAAACAAACAAACAAACAAACAAACAAACAAACAAACAAACAAACAAACAAACAAACAAACAAACAAACAAACAAACAAACAGAACAACAAACAAACAAACAAACAAACAAACAAACAAACAAACAAACAAACAGAACAAACAAACAGAACAAACAAACAAACAAACAGAACAAACAAGTGAAACATGGCCTTCTGGTGGTGGTAATAAAGCTTGGTTTTCACTAGCGACGTAAGCGTAAGCATAACGACGTACGCAAGCGCAGTAAGCACTTCATGGTAGATGAACAGCTTTGAATTTAGGGAAAACATAGTGTTAAATTGACCAAGAAGTGCTTACTGCGCTTGCGTACGTCGTTGTGCTTGCGTCGCTAGTGAAAACCAGGCTTAACTATAAGCCTCAGAAAAAGGTATAAAGAAGGCAAAATCAAACACCAGCAGGAAGCAAGCAAAGAGCAGACTAAAATAATAAAGTATGGTTTCTCACTGTGAGTGGCGTAGCCAAGGGGGGCGAGAGGGGGCGGTCGCCATCCCCCCCCCCCCCCCAATGGTCTCCAAGACCGTTCTTGTGAAAAGTTTAAATCCGTTGAGAAGCTTGAGGTGTGTGTGTGTGGGGGGGGGGGGGGGGCATTGTTTTAAGGCCAAGTGAGTAGGCTAGTAATGTGTTATATATTTAGCAGGCATGCGTATGCTATAAATGAATGAAAATAATATTTAGTTTCAGGATGCTCTCTCACCAAAGGTGATTTTCAGAGAAGTCCTGACTATTTTTCTAAGTAATTACAACATAAAAATAATGATGTTCTAGAAATAAAGTATAACCTAGGATCAGGAAATTATGATTCATGGATATTAAAGATATTAAAGAGGGATCCCAGCACGTTTGCACCCACGCCCGAAAAAGAATTTTGTCATTCCTACATTTTTGTAGTCAGAAGTAAAATATCCAACTTGCCGTAGCTGTATTTAGAAATCGGAAGAACACTGGCTTGTGTTGGATATTTTACCTCTTACTACAAAATGAACGACAAAATTCTTTTTACTTTCTCTTTGTGTACACGCCATTGCCACTGCGGGAAAGAGTTTAGAAGGCAATTAGAATTTACGATCTGAGTAGAGTGACGCCATTCGTTGTGCAACTGTTGCCAACAATTTTAATGTCTCGATTTTTGGAGGAAAAAGTACGGTTTACAAACGCCAAATAAACATACTTAAAAGTTTCTAAAAGTTTCTCAGTCAAAAGAAGCAATATGAAACATTACTTTGATGCTATTATTTCTAACTTGAAAATTTCGGCAAAATACAATCGTATATATTATCCGCCATTTTGTTTCAATACTTCGTCTAATTAACTTGCATAACTCTCAAACATATTAGCTATGTTATATATACTTCAGTCATTATTATATGGCTGGATTTGATTTTCGGTCCGTGAGCGGTAGTCTCCTCCCCAGCCGTCAGTTCGGGTTCGCTCACTCCTCTTAGAACGTCTGCGAAGGATGCTATTTACGATATTGGAGGATATTGGAGGTGGATATTGGAGGATAATTTCTGAGCTGATTTGAATACAAATAAAAGAGAACTGGGTATCTTTATTCAAATATTCTGAACAACAAAATGTGTTGGAAAATTACTGCTGGTTTTATTTAAAGCTGTTTATCTAAAAACACGACAAATAAAAGCCGAACTGGTGTAAATAAGATGCCCATGAAGCTACATGAAAAGATTAACAGGTAAGGTATTAAAAACATCATATACTCTGAAGATGAAAACAACGCTCGAAATAAAATGAACCAATAGTCATATATTAAATTCCTTATTAACCTCGTTTGCTTGGTCTGTACGGGAAAGTATTTGCCTTCGGTTTTATCGCAAACTTCGCTCCTTCGTCGTTCGGTTTGTACGAAAACCTCAGGCAAATACGCTTTCCCGCAGACCTAGCACTCGGTTAATAAGTCTTTTTATTATATGGTTGGGTTTGATTTCCGGTCCGTACGCAAAACGACGCACGCTGATTAGTTACTGAGAGATCGGGATTTTACGATATTGATCGACCGGTCATGTAAGTTTTGGTGGGAAAATTTCGGGGTATCTTTATTCAAATATTCTGAACAATAAATGTGTTGGAACATTACTATACTGGTTTTCTTTAAAGCTGTTTACCTAAAAACACGACAGGTAAAAGTCGAACTGGTGTACACAAGAAGGCCAAGAAGCGACACGAAAAAGTTAACAGGTAAGGTAAACAGCATACTCCGAAGACGAAAGCAACGCTCGAAGCTTAAAATTGAAATGAACCAATAGCCATATAATAAATTCCTTATTAACCTCGTTTGCTCGGTCTGTAAAGTATTTTCCTTCGGTTTTATCGCACAAACCTCGCTCCTTCGCTCGGTCTGTACGAAAACCTCAGGCAAATACTTTCCCGTACAGACCTCGCACTCGGTTAATAAGTCCTTAATATACACTACTATATAAGCATGTTTTTAAAGCAAGAAATAGTGAAAAAATAAATAAATTAAAATCATGATTTTTGTTGCTCACTTGCCCTTCAACGTGAACGTTTTGTAATATTTTTTCCTACAACAAAACACATAGTGTGTACAATTTATGCTCCCACTTTCACGTCACATTCCTTAATATTTTGAAAATACAAACCTCAATATAATTATAAGTAATAACATGACTTCAGGGAAATTAGCGTTTAAAATTCCCGCAGCCAAGGGAAGACTTGTGAATTTTGTTACAAATCTTTCCGAGGCAAATGAGAAAATTAATCGCTAATTTCCCGAAAAGTCATGTTATTATAGTTTGTAATATGATCGCCGAGGAAAACTTTGAGAATCTTACCGACAGGAAATTTACACGGTTGATCAGAGAAGTTGCATCTAATTTTCCCGTGCATGTTGATGAGGGAAAATATATGCAAGCGGGAAATTTAGAAGAAGACAAAGGATATCTTTGTCTTCTAATTTTCCCTCATCAACATGCACGGGAAAATTAGAAGACAAAGGAAAAATTTCCCTCTTGCATGAGCAAGGAGGGAAATACGAGGTTTACATTCCCTCGGAGAACAAAAGAATCCGAGGCGATCATGGTATTACAATAAATAATGCTCAGATCAAAAACATATTTTGACATTCAACTATTCATTTAAAGTGTCTATGAAGTAAAAAACGTGTTGGCACATTTTTTATTTTAACGAACAGAAGAGCTTGGCAGGAGCATTCACGAAAAATTTCGAGATAATTTGCTGTATATGAACTCACAATGTTTACCATGGCTGGTTCGTTTTTGGAGAAATGTTGGTCTCTCGATAACAGTGCCGTGTAATGTGTGCACACGGAATCATTCTTCATTGATGCTATAATCCATTGTTCTTATTTGCGTTACCGAGAGCCAAAATTGCTCCAGAAATGAAATAGCCAAGCCAAACTTTAAAGAGGAAATGAAATGAAAATTAAGTTTGCTCTATCTTCAAGATCTCCAAAAGAATAATAAAGAATTACTTTAACATTTTTTCTATATTTCACTTCCTTCTCAGCTTATTCAGATTTGTTTGATATGTAAATTAGATGAATGTAAAGATATGTACAGATAAATGCGAATTATATAGAAAATCATGTATATCTTCGACGTTATCCAACAAAATTTGGTCTTGTGATGTTTAGCGTGTTGAGATTATTGTTTAATAATTCCAAAGATATACATGATTTTCCAATAACTCATATATAGCAATGACTCACGTCATATATAGCTTATCTCGTTTACATATCAAACCTCCTAAATAACTTGTGAACGAAGTGAAACATGGAAAAACTGTTGAAGTCATTCTTTATCACTTTCAGGAGATCGTGAAGATGAAAGAAACCTAATTTTCATTAATTTCCTCTTTACGAGCTTATTGCAGAAACGGTGATTTAGTTAGATAGTGTTTAAGGATTATACAGCAAGTAGATAAACAAGATATATAACAGAGTCAAGCACAACATTGAAAAGCCAAAGACAATACTTAATTGTCGAATATAACATAGTCACATGATTTTCGCAGCTTATCTAGGTATTTTAAAACTCGTTAAAACACTGATTATCGCAAACAAACGCCAGATCCTCTTGAAATTTTTGGTATATATATATGCTCCTGCAATGCAATCCTTCTGTTCACTACAAGAACAAAAATGTCAATGAGTCTTTCACTTTATAGACACTTTGACATAGAATCCAAATCAGTAATATTTGGGGTATAATAAGCATTTACAAGTCGTTCATATCTTCCCGCCAGTTCACTGGCTTGTGTAACTTTGGTTACTTGTTGACTCGTGAGTCAAAGGTGAGCCACCACTGCTGTTACTGACTTGACGTCTGTGTTCATCTTTGTGTTTCTTCTTTTTCTTTTTCTTGTGTTTCTTCTTGTCTCGTTCGCCGTTTTTCGCTTCGCGTTCGGTTTTCACTTGAGACTCGCCGCCATTACTTCCATGAGGAGCGTCTTCGTCACCGAGCTAAACGAAAAAGAATTACAACGATAAGAGCTTTAAAGAGATCCCGCACGTTTGAACAAATAGGTATCGTACCTGGGCGCCGCCATCTTGGATTTGATGACGTAAATTGGTTGCACTTACAGTCTCGCAACAATGAAATCAACTTATCTTGGAATGATTTATTATATATTAACTATATTTATGTTTATGTTTTATGTATAAAATATGTTTGATAAGTTCACTACATGCATACGTACAACCCACAATCTACTTACGTTCAGTCACGAATGTCTGCAGTGCAGCATAGTCAATCGAGATATGGCCTGGAAACTCAGCTAAAGTCTTTGGTCTATCTTTTTGTTCGCCTTCATGCATTTTTGTGCACGGTGCACGGTCACTGAACACATTGTATTTTAGTATAATGACGAATTGTCCAATAGCAACGTTTCAGTTCAATCACTCAACCGTGTTATTTAAATATTAATAAACCTAAAACAAAGGTTGTGCACGGTGTAAGGTACGGTTGAACATAAAATCACAGCTCATTATAGGCGCTTTGAAGCTTGCCAAGTTTCCAGACCATGCATGTATATCTCCATTGACTATGAGTGCAGGCCTTTTACAGAAATAAAAGCTAGGGTTGAGAAAGTTTGACAAAATGAAGCTCTTCGAGCATCTTGAAACTCCGAACTGGTCTATATACTGTATGTAATAGTTAAAATATGAGCGGCCGATCTTTATGGGCATTTACTTAAATTGTAAGTGTAAATGATGAACACTTGTTTTTAAGAGTCGTAGGAAAGGTTAAATAAGATCATTTTAACTCAGAAAAAGCTGAATTTGAGCCACTAGTACCTATTAACTTTGATAAAACATTGATGTTTTATTAATCAATGCTTTATCCGTATTTAAAATGCTGATTAAACATTAATTTCTTTTGAATTTTCGTCATGAATTATTAATGAATTTGATAAATATACATAAAATTCAGACACCGAATTATGAACGTATTTCCCTACCTTAATTTTTAACTTAAGTTTATGACTACTCGAAGACAGAGATTCTGGGTTCAATGGCGTGGAGGACAGTGACTCAGGAATGCTTTTACCTAAAACAAACAAATAAACACATGTAGAAATAAGATAAATACATTCCCAACGCAGTCAGGTGAAGAATCAAGCAAAGATTAACACTTCTTTGGCTTAAAAGTTTTTTGAACGTAGCTTAGAAAGTTACTGTTCATGCACGACCCAACATTTCGACACTCTGATCTCGTGTCTTCATCAGGGGTGATCGTTGTGAAGAAATGCACCATATTTATATTCTTAAATAAAAGCAATGACGTTATGTATCAACTAGATACAAATATAGTACTACACCACAGTCATCCCGATTTAATGGAGCGTGGGCGCTATTAAAATGGCGATAATGTTTTAATCATCCCACGAATCTCATGGCTGGTTAAACCCGTGTGCTCCTATATTCTGCTTGATCTATATAATCGTCACAATCTTTCATAATTCAAGTCGATTATAGTTCGAACTATCTAGTCCAGGTTTTCCACCATTCAAAAACATCAAATCCAAGGACTTCTGCAGGACTTTTATAAGGAACTTCTTAAAAAATCAACGACTGGAATGGGGAAAAAAGGTTTAATGTTTGTTATGCTGAAACTTACGATTAACTTCCACGGTTGCAATTTTTAATTAATTACTTATTACACTTGCATAAATTAAGCCAACCTTTACTTCACATTTCTCTTAAAATACTTATTCATTTGAGAAGCTATATCAAACACTCGAAAGTTGTCTTTAATCATAGTTAATTTTAATCTGATATCAAAACACCTCAAATTAGTTAGGTAAAAAACACAATTTCAGATCATATCAAACACTCCTTCTCGTGTATGACATATTACAAGGATGACAATGAATACAACAGGCAAATGAACAGGACGATTTATAACTTCTTAACCTGAGGGAGACATAGGACGCATTTTCTTTCTCTTCTTTTCTTTACTTGGCCCACTTTCATCTTTTCCCGCCTCCTGACTGTTTTCAAGATTCTGAAGTAAAGAAAGAGTAAATTTTGTTATATATACCTGGCAGTCTGAGTTACATGGAGTGAGAACTCATTGGTTCATTTATAGTCACGTGGCATATAAGCCAAATCAAATGTTTCCCTAAGATCGAATCCTTGAATTCTAATATTGACTCACTGAATTCTAATATACTGAAACATTGAATCGTAAAGGATTCAATTGTCTTATCCCCGAGCCGGGCGTAGGCCGAACGCCTGGAGCCCGGTGAGGGTGCTAATCTCGACACGCGTGGAGTCATTTTACACGCGTGTAGAAAAAGCGAGGGAGACGAAATCTGGGGAATAGTTTATTTATTTATATATATATATATATATATATATATATATATATATATATATATATATATATATATATATATATATATATATATATATATATATATATGTTTGGTACGGTGTCACGCGGTAAGAATAGTTGGACACTGATGACTAGCGACGAAGAAACCTATTAAGTCTGTCAGTATTTTGCTTTCGTTTAACGAAATAGAGCCAGCTCTACTTAAATAATAAAAGAGAACAACGAAGAAAAGGATACAAACAGCCGGTTTAATATATCTTGAAGCGAAACCAGAGAACCTGAAGAAACCAAACGCCGTATGGTAAACAAAACTCGATCTGAATTGCAGTGGTTATGGTCACTCAGTGGTCAAATCATTTTAAAGTTATAAACGGTAGGATTCTTGTTGTCTTAATAACCTAAACAATATACAGCTTCATGTTTTCGTGCTTTCCCTTTGCTCGTCCAAACCATAAGTCAGCTTAACTAAAGCTAACATAAAACACCTCCTTTATAAGCTTATGTTGATGTTATTCATTGACTTTGCATGGGCTTTGGCGATTTTTTTTGCTGTATTTCCAAATTTTTCGAGCCTCTGGGATCCGATTCTACTGAATTGTTTTTATCTCAGACTCTATTATAAATGTAATTTTGAGCTTTTAACTTTTAATTCCGCCTTTGCAAAACATGTATACATAGCCACATATATAGGGAAGCCATAAGCCATTTAAGTGCTTGCTAAAAATCATCCCTTTTGAATCCCCCAATGAAAACAATATATTTTTTACAACCAGATCTAAGTTTTGCTTTGATATGTTCAACTTTCGTTAAATCAGTTAGTCATCCTATCCATAAATTCTATAATTATCTCGAGGATTATCATTTGTTTTAAAATCTGTTTGTTTTTATATTGGTTGTATAGCAGGAGTGCTTATTTATATCAGGGTAGGTGGGTGCATGGGGGTGTTTCAAAAAACCCATTTAATAAAAGCGGGCGAGGGGTTGTTGCATTCATGTATTTCTCGTAAATCAATAAACTTAGGGATCATTGAATCATAAGGCAAGTGAATCCTTTTATCCTAGTCTTGAATCCATAAATCGTAACAAGGGATAATTGAATTTTATTATATGGCACAAGTTACTTCCGTTGAAATCGTGTTCTCATTTATTATTTTCCGTAATCGACCAGTCGATTACGAGTTTTGTCAGCCATTTTGTCTACAAAAGCTACCATAAAAGAAAACGCAAAAATTTTATAAATTCAGTACACTAAGCAGTATTAAACCATGTACGAGTCGGACGATGAGCAATCTGGAAGTGAGTTTTAAAATCCCAAAGCGATAACAACAGGAACAATAACATTGAAAACGATGAGTGTATGTCACACGCTCGAGGTCACACTATATACGTATGCAAGCTAATGTAAGGTATGTTGTTTCAAAGCCATTTGTTATATATCAAGTGTCAGAGTCAATTTTTCTAGCTTTCTGATTGGGCGAGCGATCCTCGCGTGGCGGTCCGAAAATCGTGATGTTTCCCGCGTAACCCATGGCAGCGGGTAACATTACATTTATTTTTCCCTAGGGAAAAATATCAAAACCGGAAGTAGATGATCAGGTCTAGTTTGTCTTTGTTTTTTCCAGTTTTCCTTCATTCAAAACAATGTCTGAAGGTTTTGCTCAACATTTTTGTTGTCATTTAACACTTGATATATAACAAAACACTTATTTACTGGCACCTCGGGCAAACAGTGTGTTTTGTGGCCCCTTGACTGCTCATTGTTGCCCTCGGCTTCGCCTCGGGAAACAACGGCAATCTTGGGGCCACAAAATACACTGTTTCCCTCGGCGCCAGTAAACAAGTGTTTCATAATAAACCTCTTATCAACCTCGACTGCTTGGTCATTACAGAAAATATCAGACCTCTGTCTTCTATGTACGAGCCTTGGATCTTCGAGCTCGGTCCGTACCGTCAAGCCCTTCGGTCTGATATTTTTCCGTAATGAGCGTACTCTCGTTAATAATATTGAATCATTAATAAAATTAGTAAATCATGTAAGATAAGTGAATCCCAATACTAAATTATTGAATCTTGAAATCACTCAATTCTAACATAGAATGTTGAAATCCTAATATTAAATCATTAAATCCGAAGATCGTTGAATTCTAATATCGAATCATTCCATGGAATCAGTACTAGTGCAGAGCACACGTTAACTTATAACAAAATTGAGATTATCATACAAACCGAGGAACTTTGCGCTGGTGGAAGAGACGAGAGGTTGGTAATCCTTTTTTCTTTTAAATCAATCAGAATACCCATCTGTTGAATTGATAACAGGGGGATTAATGAAAAACTTAATTGACAAAAAAATGCTAAAGAAGTGGATATTATATTATATATTATATCATATTAAGTGGATAAGCTTTACCCCTTGAGTTGGAACACATCCAGGAGTAATTCTGCCCCATAATGTATTGTAAAGATCCATAACATCACATCTTAAACGTGCGTCAGCCCACCATTTGCTAACAAAAAAAACAAAACTAACTGTATCAGCAATGCTAACATGTACATGATATTGACAATAACATAGTCAATCAAGAAATGATTGTGTTTCGACTTTTGGCTTTCGAAGACTTAGCCTGTGTAGCTGACGGTATTAGGGCGGCAGGTGGACAACGAGAAATAACGCCTGCCCCCAAATCATGTGTTTTTGAACTGTACGTTCGCTCGGTGACGGAGAATTCTGCATGATTGGTCAGAATTCTGATTGACATGTCCACGTGGATTCCAATTGTATAACATATTTCTGCCAACGTCCCTCTGCCGATGAATTCTTTCTTTTTCGAAAGTTTAAAAAGATTATCCGTGGCCATATTGGTACTTTTTTCGTTGTTCCCAAATCTAACTTTAAACGAGCATGCATATAATCTGCAAAAGTTGTTTGTGTTTTCCAGTGTCGTTCATTATTCGTCCACGCTTCACGGGTTTCGTTGGAGTTTCTTTGCTCGCCATGACAAAGAAAACACAATGAAAATATGAAATTGACACTTTTGGCATCATAAATCACATTTCCAAAGTTGTCAAAACATTGACAACTATTATTAGCTCACGTTCTGATTGGTTCTTATTCGGTAGGCGGAATTCAAAAACACATGGTTTGGGGACAGGCGGTATTTCCCGTTGCCCGCGTACCGCCCGCACCCGAACCCCCTGTGTTTTCACTTTTGTCTTTCTGGCGAGCCCTCTTTCCTAAAATGAGACGCCAGCATGCTACCGTGCTATACGCAGGCTATTTATGTATGCGACTGCAGCTTCGATAAAGGGGCAGTGAGACGCCAAATCGTCTATCCCGATTTTGATTTTATTTAGAAGTGTTTTTAAAATAAAGAAGAATATCTTCTTCCCTTGTTTAATTCCCCATGTCGTTCCAAAGATATTTTAATTTAAAAAAATGCAAAATTCCGTCAAGGAGGAATATCTACGGAAATAATAGATAGATTGTGCTATTCAAATACGAATGGTACATTGCAATGTACACAGTTATTACTTGATATATTCCCTCATTTATTTTATTTATTAGCTTCGCCACAGACTTGACTAAATACATGTATGGTATCATGACTAAATACATGTATGGTATTATATCACAAAATCAAATCACAAAATAAACTAAAACGAGGATCATTCAAACACCAACACAAATTTAAACCTATGGCAGGGTCACCGCAACAGCGTGAAGGCCAATTACTGCGGGCCCAAAAATATAAAGTCAACAATTCTAATAAAACTTACACAATATACAACATACAATACAGAAATAAATACTAAAAATAGGTACGCAATGCATACATGTGTCTACGTTTAGGGATACAATGTGCATCGTTTGCAATCACGTGGCATTGCACACCATCTTGCTAAAATAAACATGATGGTGACTGGTGTGTCAACAGTGTATGCCAAGTAAAAAATCAACCAATATGATGGGGATGTATCTATTCACATAATCTGATTTTTCTCACGATACATATCATTTAATAACAACAACTACATGTATAGTAATTGTGATAAGACATAACTGACTACTACCTGAATATTAAGTAAATCCACATTACATGCACCAGGAGGAAAATTGAGTCCAGTTAATCAGGCCATGTGAATGGGCCTTTGGTTGCAATAATCATCAAAGACACTGACAGGCAGTGTAAAGGTGTAATTAATATAACAGAGGACATAGCAATATACCAAATCAGGAAATAGCCAATTTAATTTGCTAAAATACATATTAAGAACTTTTCAGTTTGTTGATATTTGACTAGTTTAGCATGAGAGTTTTCTACTAAATAATACTGTCATAATAAGTTACATACTGGTTACATCCTGTCTGCATATCATTGCACTCAGCAACAATTAAAACTGAGACAGATTGTTTTCCCTCACTAAAACTGGCAGATTTTTTATTTTTGACCAGATTTTTGGTCAATTACATAAACAATGGATCCAGGATTTTCTTCAATGTTAGTTACTTTTCTCAGTAATAATGCAACATACTTACACAATATATAACAGACATTTGGACGTTTGTCAAGCTCAATTACTCAGAAAAAATTTCTGAGCCCCAGACAGGGTTTGAACCTGCAACCTTCTAACGACTGGTTAGATGCTCTAACCATTGAGAGGGTCAGATGGAGAGCTACAGTAAGGTTGCAAATTCATAGTCATAGCACTCCTAACTGGTAGTGTTTACATTTGAGATGTAATTAAAGTGATCTGATGAGTTGTACATATACATATACATGTAGTGCATGTGGTACATTTACGAGCTTAAACGTACTGCGTGTATATACTACACACACTTCACTTATGCGATAATTCACTACACAGATAACGTCTGATCAGAATGTCACCACTATATAACACATTGGTCCCTGTGCAACAATTGTCACAAGCTATGAACACATGTCAGTCAATATTTCTAAAACAGAAAACAAAAAAATTGGTCATTGGTCAAGTATCTATGAAGCAAAAAAGTGTTATTAATAATAATTGTGGTAGGAGAATTTACTAAGGGTTTAATTTTTTATTCCATTTTTGAAGAAATGGATGGCTTGGTTGGACTGCTCTATAGCATATACAGTTGCACATTTAATAAAATATAAGCTTACAGTACAGTGTATACTATTTTGACGCATATTAATGCGACAATGGCTTTTAATAGAGTATTAAAATCCCATAAAATGAATCAGGGTAGCCTTTCTATATTTATTTTTGAAACTATAAACTGTTTTGGCTGTAACTGTCGGGCTTACAGTAACGTTGAGGACAAAATGTCTTGAGTTAAACGTAAAACAACTGCAAATAGATAATTCCTTGATGTGACATAGTATAAGTTATAATTACTTTCTTACCTTGATAAAATCTCCCCGAAATCAAAAGAAACAACAGGACTTGTTTTCAATGACTCAATCGTTCGTAGATAGATGGACGAAGCAAATAGCAATGAAGGTGCCAATAAATGCGGTGGTATTTTTAGACCTTAAAAAAGCGTTTGATACCGTTGATCATGGGATTCTGCCGTCTAAATTGAACACTTATGGGATTGGGGGTGATGCAACTAGCAAGTGGTTTAAGTCTTACTTATATGATCGTAATCAAAAATGCAGTGTCAACGGCCGTCTTTCCAAAAATCGTTCATTACTTTGTGGTATTCCACAAGGTACGATTTTGGGGCCCCTGTTGTTTTTGATATATATAAATGACTTACCAAATTGCCTTGCGCACACTCAACCTCGTATGTATGCAGACGACACTCATTTGACATATGCAGGTGACAATGTAGATGTTGTCAGGAATATTAAAGCCCAGCATATAATTTTAAAAAGCCCCATATTGAAAGAGACATGAGTTATTTCAAATTTTTATTAAAACTAACGTTTCGTTGCTAATCCTGCAACATCTTCAGAGTGAATAATTATTTACAAGGTTATCTCGACTTATATGCTAATATATTTACAATAACAGGAAATGAGTAACTGAGAGAGGGGTGGAAGTGACAGTTAATAAATTACAGTGTGAAGTAACAGGTATGATAGAATGTTTTCAGTTATGTGTCAAGACAAGTATAGAAAAATATAAAGAAAAAGGTGTGTATAAATCAAAATAAGTTTAAAGGAAGAGAACTGATTTTAGCGTTGAGTGAAGGATTTAACTTATTAATAAGCAGACTTTCTCTAAGAAGGAGTTCAAAATTGGAAGAAGAAGAGCTTAGAATAGAAAAATCTGTTAAAGAAACAGGGTGGCCGGTTTTTTTGTGGTGTGCTAAAACTCCAGACCAGGAACTCAAAGAAAGAGGCTTTCCCGTGTAAGCCGAAACTCCCATGTGTTCAGAAGCACGCGTGTGTAAATGGCGAATGGTTTCACCAACATACAATGACTCACAGTCATGACACTTAAATTTATAAACTACGCGTGATCTTAAAGCGAAAGGAATTTGATCTTTAAAACGGAAAAAACTTGAAAGGCGTCTAATAGGTTTAAAAACAACACGAAGTTGAATTTGTGGAAAAGCAGAAGCAAAGAGCTTAACGATTTGTTGGCGAATTTGAAGGGAGTGTTGACCGGTGAACGGAAGTGTAAATAAAATGATACGTTTGGGTGCTACGGTAATTTTAGACGCTGGACAAAAAAATTTTTCAAGAAATTTGCGAATACAACTATCTAAAAATTTGATAGGATAACCATTTTGAAGCATGATACTTTTAAATTTCTCTAGTTCTTCGTGAAAAATTGTGTAGGAGGAAGAAATGTTAAAATAACGAAAAAGTAAAGTCATTACTAAGCCCTTTTTATACACAAGTGGTATGAAACTTTCAAAATTTGTGAAAAGCCCAGTAAACGTTGGTTTACGATAAACGGAAGTTACAAATTTGCCATTCAAGCGTTGAATTTGGATGTCAAGAAAGGAAAGTGAGTTATTGTTTTCAATTTCATGTGTAAAATGGATACTGGGATGTTGAGAATTCAAGTAATTAAGGAAAGGTAAAATATGATCGCGAGACCGAAAAAGAATAAAGGAATCGTCAACATAGCGTCGATAGTACAGAGGTTTAAACTGAGGCGGACAATCATCAAGCCAATTAGTTTCATGAAAGGACAGAAAAATGTTAGCGAAAAGCGGGCCAAGCGGAGAACCTATCGCAACACCATCAATTTGCTTGAATGGCAAATTTGTAACTTCCGTTTATCGTAAACCAACGTTTACTTGGCTTTTCACAAATTTTGAAAGTTTCATACCACTTGTGTATAAAAAGGGCTTACTAATGACTTTACTTTTTCGTTATTTTAACATTTCTTCCTCCTACACAATTTTTCACGAAGAACTAGAGAAATTTAAAAGTATCATGCTTCAAAATGGTTATCCTATCAAATTTTTAGATAGTTGTATTCGCAAATTTCTTGAAAAAATTTTTTGCCCAGCGTCTAAAATTACCACAGCACCCAAACGTATCATTTTATTTACACTTCCGTTCACCGGTCAACACTCCCTTCAAATTCGCCAACAAATCGTTAAGCTCTTTGCTTCTGCTTTTCCACAAATTCAACTTCGTGTTGTTTTTAAACCTATTAGACGCCTTTCAAGTGTTTTCCGTTTTAAAGATCAAATTCCTTTCGCTTTAAGATCACGCGTAGTTTATAAATTTAAGTGTCATGACTGTGAGTCATTGTATGTTGGTGAAACCATTCGCCATTTACACACGCGTGCTTCTGAACACATGGGAGTTTCGGCTTACACGGGAAAGCCTCTTTCTTTGAGTTCCTGGTCTGGAGTTTTAGCACACCACAAAAAAACCGGCCACCCTGTTTCTTTAACAGATTTTTCTATTCTAAGCTCTTCTTCTTCCAATTTTGAACTCCTTCTTAGAGAAAGTCTGCTTATTAATAAGTTAAATCCTTCACTCAACGCTAAAATCAGTTCTCTTCCTTTAAACTTATTTTGATTTATACACACCTTTTTCTTTATATTTTTCTATACTTGTCTTGACACATAACTGAAAACATTCTATCATACCTGTTACTTCACACTGTAATTTATTAACTGTCACTTCCACCCCTCTCTCAGTTACTCATTTCCTGTTATTGTAAATATATTAGCATATAAGTCGAGATAACCTTGTAAATAATTATTCACTCTGAAGATGTTGCAGGATTAGCAACGAAACGTTAGTTTTAATAAAAATTTGAAATAACTCATGTCTCTTTCAATATGGGGCTTTTTAAAATTATATGCTGGGCTTTAATATTCCTGACAAGATTACGCTTTCCGCCTGGTTCGTCTATTGCTACAATGTAGATGATACTGAGTGTTATTTTAATCAAGATCTTGCAAATGTAGATGAGTGACTGGTTGCTAATAGGTTGACCCTCAACGAAACAAAAACGGAATTTATGCTTATTGGGTCTAGACAAAGGCTGTGTACGTTTCGCTCGACCCCATACCTATCAATCAATGGGAACTCTATAAAACAAGACGCCTGCTTAGGCGTTCACTCGGGCTACTGATTTCTGCAAATATTGGCGCAGTCTTCGCACATCTAGAAAACCTGAGGAACAGGGTGTGCATATTAAGTGTTTGTTGGAGGGCGCTCGACACAAATTCTCTACATATGGTCTTATATGAAGTACTTGGTTCGATGAAGCGATTTGGCGTAAACAACAAACCCGTTTAGCCGAATACAGTAATTAAACGATCTTAATATTTTCAGTTGACTAGACAAAACCACAAAATCTCTAGTGCTGAATTCGGCATATTCAAGCGATGGTTCCGATATAGAATTCATGTAAATCGTACCAACAGAAAATATTTAAACATGCATTTTTGAAACACGTTTCCGAATGTAATACGACACCTTCATGATAGGTAGATGACCAGTGGAGACGACTAATACATCTAAACGTATTTTTTGCATTATTCGGTGCCTACCACATGTGTTTCGTAGTTGTTGGACCAAGCAGCAAGGCGTTTAATACTATAAACAGTACGTATATGTTCTTTGATATTATGTGGCTCTTTCTTGTACTTCTAGTCCTCAAGTCAAGGCTTCCTAGGTACTGAAGTGATGTCAACACGGCATTTTGAACATTTTCTCCCGTCTGTAATATATTCGTCTATTCTGTCTTGATGGACAAACCTTGTCAGCAACATTACTGATCAACTATTGATGAATTCACTAATACCGCGGAAATCACCTCAACCCGACTCGATCAGAGGCAAAGCTGTCGAAAAGAAAAGCATCATGCATCGGTTTCGCAAAGCCGACGGGAAGACGCAATATTAAATTGCCAATTCGCGACATCGACAAAATAAAAATAACAAGATACTTCCGAGCCACATAACTGACTTTAAACACTTCCAAGCAAGCAGTTAGCAGCTCTTCGACTTCGCTTCGAACACTTCCTGGCTTTCGAAAAGAAAAAACAAAGAAGGCAGTGCCGGTGTCACACATGCATAGATATATCACATGCCTGCAGTTTCGCAAAGCCTGCCGGGGCAATATCGCGACCCAAGAAAACTACCAATAACCGGACCGAAACCTAGACTCGTTCTACCACAGTAGCCCGAGTAACAAGTTCCTCAAACAAAATCATTAGGTGTGTATATCGACGAGAATCTTTCTTGGAATGAACATATCAAAGAAATTTCGAAGAAGATTGCTTCCGGTATTGGAGCGATCAAGCGTATACGCTATTTTGTCCCTATGGCTACATTGCAGTCTGTGTTCATGACCTTAGTTCAACCCTATTTTAATTACTGCTGTGTTGTCTGGGACAATTGTAGTCAAATGTTAGCTTCCAAGCTTCAAAAACTACAAAACCGAGCGGCTAGGGTTTTAACTTTTTCTAGCTATGACGCTGACGCCAACCATTTAATAGAAGGGCTTGGGTGGAAAAAGCTGGAAACTCAGCGAAATTTCCACAAGGCTGTTATGGTCTTTAAATCTCTTAATGGACTCGCACCTGAGTACATGCGTTCAATGTTTATAGATCGTGACAGTGTAGCCTCATATTCGCTGAGAGACACTATAGGCAAACTAGCTATTCCGAAGCCGCACATTAACTATCTGAAAAATAGTTTTGGTTATGCTGGGGCGGTGTTTTGGAATAGTCTACCAGTCGAGTTACGACAAGCAAGTACTCTAAGTAGTTTTAAAGTGGGCTGTCGTGAATTTTTTAAGTAATTCATGTATATATTTTTATCACACGGCTCTCATGGAAAGCAGGTTTATGATTTGTATTTATTTGTATTGTTATTTGTATTACCTGATGAGATTTACCGTGTTTAAATAAAGTATTCAATTCAATTCAATTCAATTCAATTCAATTCAATTCAATTCAAGCAGAAAGCAGTCGACGCCATTTTCACTAAATCATGCACATTACACATATAGCTACATCGGAAAACATCGGCACACATTCGCTTACATTGGCTGTGTAATTCGCTCCGAACGTTTCGCGCGCCGATGAATCTGATAGAGGAAAACCTATTACGTCACAAAAGTGACAATACCAAGCCAGACGGTCAGCCAGATAGGTTTTTACGGGTACATAACGTCTACAAGTAATGCTGCGGGTAAGACTACGGGAATTGTTACAATTTCGACATATAGTTTTGAAAAACGTGGATAACGTGGTTATAAGTATTTAAAAGAGCAGTAAAGTAGTAGCTGAACATCAGAGAGCTAAATGTTGCCAGTTCTAGTGCATTGAAATTAATATTGGTAAGTTCGTTAACGAGAGTGTTCCATATTCTTGTAGTTCTGTTGAAGTATGATCTCTTGAAAGTGGTAGTTCTGCATTTACGAATGATGAAGTGGACAGAGTTAGAGTTAGAATTTGATTGAGTAGGCTTTGAACAGTGGACCACAGAGGGGATTACAGTAGGATTCAGATTTATTAAGCCTTTGGTTGCTTGGAAAAAACCCCAACCATGTCCAAGTATTCATGCCAATAACATAATGGTAGAAGATTGAGGTTAATAAGTCGTTCTTTATAGGATTGGTCACAAGAAAAATGTAAGTTCAATATATATTTCGATGCCCGTCTCTGTATTCTTTCAATTTGCCTTATAAGGTCTTTGGACTGGGGAGCCCAGACTTGAGTAGCGTATCCCAGACGAGGGCGCACCAACGCAAGGTAAATGGTCCGCTCACTTGGGTGATGCGGATATGCCTTGTATTCCTTCTGACATAGCCCAGCGTTCGGTTGGCTTTAGAGCATAGTTCCGAAACTTGCTTGGACCAAGACAAGTTTCTTGTGATCCAAACCCCAAGATCTTTTTCCTCTCTGGTCTCAACCAATGGGGTGCCATTCAGTATATAACCTGTTACGACAGGTTTTAGTTTCCGTGTTATCCGCAGAGTTTTACATTTGGTCTCGTTGAATAAAAGCCCGGCTGAAGATGACCAAGAGTCGAGGTTGTTCAAGTCGTTCTGTAGACACGAGGCATCATCAGAAGACTTTATCATCTTGTGTATCTTCGTGTCGTCCGCAGACAGCTACTTGACTGGAGATAACAGCATCAGGTAAGCTATTGGCATACAATAAAAACAACATTGGACCTAGGATTGAGCCCTGAGGCACACCAGAGATGACTGGAAGAATGTTCGAAGTGGCACTAAGAACAGTGACTCTCTGTCGGCGGTTATGCAAGTAGGACTGGAACCATTGTAAAATATTTCCACCAAAACCGTATTGACGAAGTTTTTCGAACGGCCTCTGATGGCTTACTTTGTCAAACGCTTTTGACATGTCAAGTAGGATAACGTCGGTTTGACCTCCGCTGTCAAGCTGGGAACCGATGTAGTCAAGGACCTCGATTAATTGCGTGACACAGGATTTATTAGCGACGAAGCCGTGCGACATGCAGCAATCGGTCTGTGTATACACGTGCTTTAATCGCATTGAAGACACAACGTTCCAATATTTTAGACACGATAGGCAGTAGTGATATATGGGCCTATAGTTTTCCACATAATCTCTCTTTCCCTTCTTGTATAGGGGGACAACGTTAGCGAGTTTCCATTCCTCTGGCAGAACACCCTTGCTAAGTGATTTATTAAATAGTTCGCATGATGGTGCGATTTCATCAGCGGACTCTCTCAGAATCCTGGCCGGAATTTCATCTGGTCCTGTCGCTTTATTGACGTCCACGTTGTTAAAAACGTGCAAAACTTCACTGGTGGTAAGAGTTACGTCTTTTAATATCAGCCCAGGCGGATCTTGTTGGCTGACAGTGTCAGGTGATCCAGTTGGTAAATTTGTTGTAAAGACGGACGCAAAGTAGCGGTTGAATAGATCTGCAATCTTCTTTGGGTTATTGGCAAGTGTTCTCTGCCTGACGCCGGTTGTTTCGCATTCGTCTGTGCATGCCATAGAGATCAGATCTGGGATATTCCTCAGTTCAGATTTGCTCTTAAGAATTGACCAAAAGCGTTTGGGGTTATAATGCAAGTCATTTTCAATGGAAGCAAAGAATAGTTCGCGGCTCTCCTGGATGCGTTTTACCTCCGAGGGCATGCGCTTGAACTTCGTTTGCAGAAGAGCAGATGGAGATATCTTAAGCTTGTGACGAATGGAATCCTTTTTTCTTATTAAATTTAAAATTGTTCCATTTATCCAAGGAATAGGATTTCTTCCCTTGAGCTTTTTCCTTGGAATAAAATTAGCCACGCAAGAAAAGAAAGCGTCTTTCCAACGTTGCCAATCACTGTTTATGTCACCACTGTCAGTTGATATTAAGCTTGACAAATTCGCTGCGCAAAGAGCAGACCGTAACCCTGTAAAGTCTCCACTGTTGTAATCGTAAACGGAACGACGACTCTTTGGTGGCGCTTTCATAGAGGTTGCGAGTGTGAAGGGGACAATGCAGTGATCAGCGAATATTTCAGCTTCGTCAGGAGTCAACACATCCGCTATTTTCACTTGATCAGGTATGCTCGAAATTACCAGGTCAAGTACATTGTTGCCACGTGTAGGGGTCATATTATGTTGAACTAAAAAGTAATCATTTCACAGTTCAACAAACGATTGTTCGTTATATATAGCCTAACGCCTGAAGGGAGTCTCAGGGATGCCCACGAGATCTTCGGGAAGTTGAAGTCTCCTGAAATTACTATATTGTCAAACTTGTTGCAGGTTTCATCAAGAAAATTACGAAATAAATCAGTTATCCAACGTTGATCTGCACCTGGCGGTCCGTAGCAACAGCAGAACAGAAATTTCTGTTTGGAGTTTGTTTCTAATTCAGCTGAAACGATTTCTAAGCCCGTAGTTGTTGGTGAGATATATACTTGAATATGTTTAAACAAGTCTGTCTTCACTGCAATCAAGACTCCTCCAGCGCGTCTAACTTGGCGGTCTTTCCTGTAGATCGTATACCCAGGGTGCAGAATTTCTGAGTTTATGATATCTTTGTTCAGCCACGTTTCATTCACACATACAATATCAGAGTCGTCAGCGTAAACAAGATCTTGAAAGTGTTGTAGATTGCAAACCTCCATGTTTACGTCCTTGGATCTGTGAACACTTTTGAGGCTTCTAGCATTAAGTAATATGCACTTAACGTCAGGAAACGTCTTCACTTGTTGTTTATGTGGCTTGTATGAAACATCTCTCACACTGAAAGGACCTGGATTTGTCGCAATATCACCAGCAAGCATAATACAGATAATTGCGTGTAAGTTTTTGCGAGTGTTTGAAGGTCCAAGCCGTAGCGATGGTGGGTCGGCAAGTTAAATTTTCTCAGTATTACATCACGAGTGGAAATCCAAATACAGCACAGTTTCTCAGGCAGGACTGGAAGTTCTGAGCTAATAAAAACTTTTTCTGGAGTAGTTTTGGCGTCGTGAAGGAATGGAAGAGGTTTCTGCATGTCATAAGCAAATTGTGGAGAGAATTAGCAGCTGTCTAACCAACGTTATGTTGAATATACTTCCATTATGTTGAGCGTGCTTCGAAACCATGTTTTGAGATTATTTTACTGCCAGTACCGTTAATTATAATAGTGATAAAGTTCTAATATCCGTGAGCACAGTTTTTGATGTCAGTTTAATCCTCTAACTAGAAATACATGAACGCAACAACCCCTCGCCCGCATTATATGCATTTTTTTAACCCCCCTTCTCCCCCCCCCCCCCCTAATTTCTGTTTTTGTTGTATTAATGAACACAGATAAGAAAACATCCAGAAAATTAGCTAGCA
Source organism: Corallium rubrum (assembly GCA_964035015.1). Taxonomy (NCBI): domain Eukaryota; kingdom Metazoa; phylum Cnidaria; class Anthozoa; order Scleralcyonacea; family Coralliidae; genus Corallium; species Corallium rubrum. The sequence goes on from OZ036004.1 coordinate 13,669,779, forward strand.
AGGTTCATCTGTAGTCGTGTATTATTTCTATGGTATTGACACACCAAAAGGACATGCAATGTCAATATTAAAAAAAACAAAAACGAGATGAACCAAATGACAAATCTTCATTCAAAAATATATATAAACAGTGGCCAAGAAAAGACACAAATCACACAATGTCAACGTCCTAGCGTTGAAAGACAATTCTAGACAATATATTATTTATATTAATTTTCATTTTCAAGATTTCTTCTGTTTTAACTCACCTAAACTGTTAAATACGAATCTCCTACCGTTAAACTTTCTTCTGCTTTTGTGACCACAAACACTGCCAATTCAGTCTACCCATTTCGGATTGTTTTTCTCGTTCGTGGTTTCTTACTTTTTTCGTTGTTGACACATAAATATGACAAGGCATCATTTAGTTCTCTTCATGATCTAAAAAGCCGTTTGTTTCAAAATTTCTTCATCGTTCCCTTTCGAGTTATGTAGAATACACCAGAGCAAAATTCTTTACCGGCTTTGAACAGTTTCAGGACACATCCTTCTTCTTTCAGTTACATTTTGGTCGGCATCGTTTTCTGTCTTTATCGTATTAGTTTTTAGGATTTTTCCAGTGGTTTTATGTCGTATTTATTGTTGTCTTTTTCTCGCTGCCACATCTCTTGTTAGCTGTCTTTCCTTGGTCTTTTTTCATAGTAATATTAATGTGCATTTTAGCTGAAACCATTTTTTCTGGCAAAGATTTCTTTCGTCATGATCGTTGAAAAACTATTTTGTAATCCAACTGAACTTATAAATTATAATTTGCTGACGTAAATTTAAATAATTTGAATAATTTAACGGATTAGTTACCAGTACCCTGCTATTCGAACTGCGCAAGTTGTGGATTTGATAACATATATATATATATATATATATATATATATATATATATATATATATATATATATAAACTTCTCGCAGAATTTCTTTCCCACTTGCGTGTAATTTCGCGTGTACTACACGCGTGTAAAATGGACTCCACGCGTGTCGAGATTAGCACCCTCACCGGGCTCCGTCGCCCGGCTCGGGGATTACTGCACACGCACGGATCAAACCTCAGAAACCGTTGAAACACGTACGATGGTGTAAGCAAACGTAGCGTGTTTTGTTTGCTTCGCGTGGATGATTAACCGTCTTTTGTGCGCGAGCTTGAAAAAAACAACGGCGAAAATCCCAGTCGGCGACAAAAAGTAATTTCACAAAAAGTTCTTCCAAAAACAAGAAAAGAATGCATGATCTTTAGTAATTTCCAAATAACCAAGGACAAACACTTTACTCACTGCACGAAATATCACGTCCAGGATATTGAAAGAAAAGGTCAAAATCCTAATAAAATGAGGGAGCACTGCGGTGCACGTCTGCTCGTACTGCCGTATCATGGCGTATTTTGGGGAGTTGTAGAGTAGATAAGGTATCTTATTTCTATGTTACAAAAATATGAATATATCAGGAACATGTAGGCTCGATTTCCAACCGTCTCCCGGGACCCGGTATACAAAGCTTCCCCAAAAGAGATGGCTGGACGGCTGGACGTGTGAGCCACAAAGCGTGTCTGTGGAGTTTTGCATAAATTAATTTCAAGATATCAAAAACCATGCATAGAAGTTGACTGAAATTAAAGTGATTTCCCTGATCCTGTAGCCTGAATGACGAGAACATCTTGGCTATTAACCAGTTTCTCTAGAGCTTCCCGTTGTAAATATTTTTGACAATCAATCTTAAACGTTTCTAAAATGCCATCGTATGCCTCACTCATCAGCACTCTATTGATCGTCACTTTGAACTTACGGGGTAATTCACGCAATATTCCCAATAATATATGCCTGCTGAAAATGTGCAGGCACGTTGTGATTGGTGCAAATCGACAATGGACAAGCTCACGAGTCCAGCCGTGATTGCGAGAGAAGTAAGTACTGGTGCGTGAGATACGGCTGGAAATCGGGCCTATGGAACATGATGAGATATTAATTTAATAAAAACGCTATACTTCCTCATACGGAAAGTATGTCTAGATAAAATAAAAATTGAATAGAAGATTTTCCATCTTACCATGAGTCACGATTAGGGGAAATGCTATTTTTAGAGTTTTTAGAGTATATTGGCTATGTATTCCGTTTTATTGTTTCCATTGTATTCTATTGTGTTGTCTCATTCATTGAAAACCACTGCAGGTATTCTCGGTTTGCACTTGACTCGTCATGACGACCATGTTGGAGGAACTTTAACAAAATAATCTCATTAGTAGCTATTGTATTTGAAGTATGTTTTCCTCCAACATGACCGCCGTATCTTTCTCTCCTAAATCTCAAGGGCTTGATTCCAAACTACCAATTGTCTACCCCTAAATCATGACTGGTTTGAAATATAGGCTTTCATTTTGTTTGGAACCGAGCAAAAGTGAAACTATTTTAACAATATCATTTAAGAACATATTGCTATCAAAAGAAAACAAAGTTATAATTAGATAATTAAGCTACTTCGACAACACATTTTACAAGTTCCGAAACATGAATACATGCAACAGCTTGATTTTCTGTTCAGAAACATGGACTACTTACAGTTCGCTAATCAAAATACCCGGAGACTATAGCCGGAGCAGCAACACAAACTCAACCCCGGCCCTCTGGTTCCCTGTTGCTAGAGGTCTCTACAAGAAAGGAAGGGGACCTCTGCCGACATCTGATGCTTTGGTTGATGTAGCCGCTGCGCATGATCTTGGAAAACAAGTTTTTGTTACTGAGCGTGCTTACGCAATGACCAACGAGTTGTTTACGTGCATGGTGGCGATAGAGCTTATCACAGAGTCGGCATAAAGTTTTTTACGCGACTTGCAAAGTTAAAAGACGACTCGCAAAGCTGGAAAATCAGTCGGCTATCGTCTCGTGTTGTTCACGCATATCTCGTGTTTCTGAACTTCGTTGTCAAGGTAACTTCGCACATGCGCGACAGGAAAAGCGTCGTATGTTAGCAGAAGCCCCTTTTCTTTCTTGTAGAGACCTCTGCCAGCAGGGAAGGCCTCAGGCTTCAATATCTGAAAAAAAAGCCAGGCCTCCGGGCAAACTCAGACAGCCGGAGCTCTAGCGTATAGCTCTAAATCATACATTGGTAGTAAAAGTAACACCATTAATAAACGCAAAGATACTATACAGCTTATACAGATACCCCCTCAGCAGACGAAGTTGATAGAATTACTTACCCAGCGTAGTTCCAAAGTTTCTCAACGAGGGCCAAATTATTCAGTGCTGAATCTGATTTTCTTGTAAACGGTGGATTCTCTGTCATCATTCGAAAAATACTATGTCTACGAAGAAAGTAACCTCTTAATGTTTATCATGCAATATTAACACACTCTTTTTCTCGAGATGCTGAATCGCGTTAATTTACATTTTATTTCATATTATGTAACCGTGGTGTGTTTCGAAGTTTGTTAGAAAGTTGGAAAGTTCGCTAGGATCTTGGCAACTACGTTGTCAATGGAGCTAGCGGCTACACAGGGACTTAGTAATACCTGATATTTGGCGAAGAGTCTTGGTCTGCCAACGTCAATAACAAATCAAGAATATCACTGCTCCCGTCGGCTAAAAATAAGTAAAATCATGCCATTAATAAATTGTTATTATATGCTGACACACAACACAAATAATTCACAGCAGGGAACAATACCTTTTACAAAATCTACCAAACATTCGATTGCGGTTAAGCGAATATCTTCAAAATGTCCCGACCTTGAATCATAAAAACAAAAACAAGAATATAACAACAAACATACAGATTCCACAAATAAGATGAATTACGACCATTTTCGTTCAAACTTTCAAGGGTGTGGCGAATATAGAGTTGTTTCAGGGTTTTTTCAAAAAAAGGTTGTCCAATGCAACTATACGTTTGACAGATCAAATCAATAACGAATAGGGGGTATAAATTTTTGCTGTTATTGCTTCCTTTTTAAGTTTGACATTGTGTTAACATTTTGTCACGGGCCTCACTAAACATGGAATACAAAATATATAGGTTCAGCAGGTCATATCCACTGAAGTGGACCACCCTTATCAAAGGACATATGTTCGCAGATCATTTCGATTCTCACAATCAAGCTAAAGACAAGTTATGCCAAGCACACGCACTCATGTGAAAAGAACGATGACAAGTATTGACAACGAAAGCTTACATGCCCTACTCGTAATTGATTTGATCTGTCAAACATATATAGTTGTCATTGCTACACGCTTAACGCTTGAACGAAAATGGTAGTAACAAAATTTATATGGACAAAAAAGACATGTAACCACTCGTTCTTTTTTGCATAATGACGGGTGTGCATGTATAATCATGCATTTTATTCATATATGTGTACGTCTAAATGAGTTAGCCAAGTAAGCAGGAAAAACAATCCCTAATAAATTTCCTTTAAACAACCTCTAATAACCCGCTGACGGAGGTATGCTGTATCTGAGTCTAGTCTAGTCTAGTCTAGTCTAGTCTAGTCTAGTCTAGTCTAGTCTAGACTAGACTAGACTAGACTAGACTAGACTAGTCCAGTCCAGTCCAGTCCAGTCCAGTCCAGTCCAGTCCAGTCCAGTCCAGTCCAGTCCAGTCCAGTCCAGTCTAGTCTAGTCTAGTCTAGTCTAGTCTAGTCTAGTCTAGTCTGGTCTTGTCATATTTTGCTAAGGGAAAGACTGGTTCAGATATTCTAGTTAGATTACAACCAACTAAAACAGTCCAGCCCAGCCCAGTCCAGTCCAGTCCAGTCCAGTCCAGTCCAATCCAGTCCAGTCCAGCCCAGCCCAGTCCAGTCCAGTCCAGTCCGGTCCGGTCCGGTCCAGTCCATAGTCTAGTCAATAGTCTAGTCAATAGTCTAGTCTAGTCTAGACTAGTCTAGTCTAGTCTAGTCTAGTCTAGTCTAGTCTAGTCTAGTCTAGTCTAGTCTAGTCTAGTCTAGTCTAGTCATATTTTGCTATGGGAAAGATTGGTTCAGATATTCTAGTTAGATTATAACCAACTAAAACAAAACAAAACAAAACTTAGTCTTTACTTTGTTTTCATAATTGGATAATAAATATGTATGTACATCATATCAATTCTTGATTAAAAGATAAACTTTAATTTTCAATACCAACAGAGCCATTATTGCAAAAGTTGTTTATAGGTAGTACTTATACCATGAACACAAGATATATCCTAATTATTTACTAACTCACCTTGCGAAGTACTTGAACACATCAGGGTCTGAAGGAACGTGTCCATTGGTTTGCAGAAGTCGTAGACCTTTTAAACAACTACAGTTGGAAATAAAATAAGATTAGACAAGAAACGTGAAACAAAAAAAGACCAAAAAAGAAACAAAAAAACTACAAAAAAGATCAAAATAAAACAAAACAATACCAAAAACAATAAGAAAAACAAGAGCAACGACAGAAAAAAACAACAAAACGAAAACAAAACTTTTTTTTTCCATTTTTTCCCCAATTTTATTAATATTAACATTTACAAATAAAACAAAACTAAAACAATAAAAAAACAAAAACAAAACAAAACAAAACAAAACAAAACAAAACAAAACAAAACAAAACAAAACAAAACAAACAAAACAAAAAAAACACAACAAAATAAAAAACAAAACAAAGCAAAACAAATATAAAAACAAAAAAAAACAAAAAACAAAACAAAACAAACAAAAAACAAAACAAAACAAAACAAAACAAAACAAAACAAAACAAAACAAAACAAAACAAAACAAAACAAAACAAAACAAAACAAAACAACTACGCGACTGCTTTGGCAGGCTAGCCAAAGCAGGAAAGAGCAAAAGAAGGGCGAGGCAAAACAAAACAAAACAAAACAAAACAAAACAAAACAAAACAAAACAAAACAAAACAAAACAAAACAAAACAAAACAAAACAAAACAAACAGAAGGAAATCAAATCCAATTATTAAAGTCGAACCTTGTTGTCACAACATATTTATAAGAGGGAAGTAGTTTCTCAAGATTTAAATGCTTCGTAATTTCGGCTAAGATAACCTGGAAACAAAAACAATCCTCATTGGTCAATATCGGTGCAATGGATACACCAGGCGAAAAGCGTAGCAAAGAGTGACACATATAATTGCTCAGCAAATAACTTTCCATCACCTTATTATGTCACCTCTCCTCCACCACTTTCTAATTTTCTAACAATCTTTGATGATCAACGTTAAAAAAAGAAACTGACTTAAATTCGTTTCCCATCGTTATTTTTATTGCATCTGATTGGCTCGTTTTTCTCACATGATTATATTTCCTGAGTTTTTTTTAAAGTACTTGCCTGAGGTTTTCATACAGACCTCGCGACAAAACAACGAGGCTTGTGATAAACCCAAAGGCAAATATACTTTCCCATACAGACCGAGGAAACGAGATTTGAATATTTTCATTCGGTAAAAGATAAAATGCTCTATGCAGTAATCTTAAGCAATACTGTATGGCGTACCTTGCATTCTTCTGAAAGTTTCACAGTTTGTTTCCCTTCACTATAAGAAGGAAACAACAACAATATAGAGTTCTTCCTATACACTACATACAAGTTCTTCTTATACATCAAAATTATGTCATATTTTGGTCGCAGATTTTATAAGGTTTAACTCCTTGCCTACGTATCGTTCGTTTTCGAACGAAGCAGACTTTAGTATTTTACTCTGTCTAAGTAACGTCAGACGATTTTAGTGGAGAGTCCTCGGTATCCTCGGTAGTGAAGGAGTTAATTTGATATGGGGGTTAAATTTAAAGGCGATGTAATGCGGACGCGCTATACGTCCTTTAGACAGGCGACACCCCTAAAGGTATACGTCTACCTTTTTCGAAAGAAATTTAAAATGACAGAGTAACATCTTTTGCAGTTTTTCGTTTACACATTTTGATGTCGAATGTGCATAATGCGTCATTGGAGAAGGTTATATATCTTTGCTATATTATCAAATGTAATCACTCATACAAACATCAAATATCTCACAACCAAACCAGGAAACAAAAAAACTGCAAAAGATGTTACTCTGTCATTTTAAGTGTTCTTTCGAATAAGCCGACTTAGTATAAATACGCAGGTGATTACAGAAAATCTCGTGCGATGATTGGTCGAGCTACCTCGGATTAATTCCCGATAATCACCTAAAATGGCCGCCAGCCGGTTTGTCAATGACACAAGAGGAAATTAACAATTTTAAAGAAAACGCTGTTCCTAAAAGTACGAAAATGTGTATTTGTACTAAAACAATTATTCGTCTCAGGCTCAGTGAATATCGGTGAATAATAACCTCGACTTCGTCTCAGTTATTACACACCGATATAAACCTCGCCTTCGGCGAATAATTGTTAATTAATTTTCGTTTCATAAGTACTTTAAAGCGCTGGTACGTTAAGCCAGAGAACTTGGATTCGATTCCCGGTTAGGACAGTCAGAGAACTTTTCTCAACAGCAGTGGTTCGACCCCATTTGAAGTTAATCTTATTCAAAATGACAACCTCGGAACTCCTTACCTGTCGGTGTTTATGACGGGTACAGTCGCTGTTATAGTATTCACCAGGCCACCTATAATGGCGCTAATGTAATAACTGTCTGAGTACTAAAGAAACGAGAAAAGAAAGCAATCATATATCACTGTATACCGGTATGCTATTTTATTATATGGCTGGGTTTGTTTTCCGGTCCGTACGCAAAATGCCGCACGCTGATGGGTTCCCGAGCGGTCGGGATTTTATGGTATTGACCGACCGCTTTTCTTCTCGGACCGGTAAGTGTTGGCGGGAAAATTTCTGAGTTGATTTGAATAAGAATAAAAGAGAACTAGGTATCGTTATTCAAATATTCTGAAAAATAAAATGTGTTGGAACATTACTGCTGGTTTTCTTTAAAGCTGTTCATCTAAAGACGAAAACAACGCTCGAAACTTAAAAATTAAAAAAGGCCCAATGACCATATAATAAGTATTTTCCCTCGGTGTTATCGCACAAACCTCGCTCCTTCGTCGATCGGTCTGTATACCTCAGGCAAATACTTTCTCGTACAGACCTCGAGCGTACTCGGTTAGTAAGTCTTTAATATACGTTAAAGGATGAGTATCCAGGTGATGCATTGTGCGCTTGTTTTTTTTTGTTTACAAAGGGGAACTCGACGTATCGCAGTGCTCACGGCGTGTGTAACGTGGATTTCTGGCAAGCTCAGCAATTATTCCAATACAGCGATTCTCCGCAATTTTGTGTAGTTCGGTCCTGTTTTTTTTTAAATGTCTGACTCCTAATCTGATTCAGAATTGAATGAGTCTATTTACGATCCACAAGACGACTTAAACTGCTACGGATCACCACCCAAGAGAAACATGAATCAGTTTAGCTGTATATTTTAAATAACAACGTCGAGTAGCCGATGAAATAACATAACGAATGCTAAACCAGGTATGTATGTCGTCTTAGGATAAAACGCTAATACTGTTAATTTCAACCACGGATTGTTCAGATATTGAAGGATACAAACAGCAAACGAATTTTGTGGCCCAAAAAATGGCCTCCAGCGAGATTTTGAACGCACAATGCATCACCTGGATACTAATGCCTTAATGTGGCATGCTTTGTTTTGTTATTACGAATTGCTGGTTCTCAAACACATTTTAATGAAAACTATTAAAATAATTCATGAGAAAAACACAAAAGAAATTAGTTACCGGGAGGTTAGTTAGTAAACGCGGTAATAAATCAATAACAAATTAAGACCACTTTCACTTCATATTTCTCAATACAACTACAACTCGTCTCCAACTCCATCTTCACTCACACTTACACTTACACCTTCAGCTCTACCTGTAACTCCAACTCCACCATTAACTCCAACTCCAACCTCCAACTCGACCTACAGCTCCATCTCCACCTATATCTCCAACTCTAACTCGAATTTCAACTCCAGTTACAATAGCTCCAACTCCATCTACACCTTCCGCTGCAACTCCACCCTCATCTCGAACTCCACCAATACCAACACCTATACCAACACCTATAACTCCACCGCACACCTACACGCACACCTACACCTATACTCCTCACCTATACACCTACACCTAAACACCTATACACCTATACACCTATACACCTATACACCTATACACCTACACCTACACCTACAAACCCATCCACATCTCCACCTCCAACTCCAGCTATACCTACAACTCCACCTACAACTCCACCCACATTTCCATCTCCCACTGTAACTCCAACTACAATACCACACAATACGACAATTTATTGATCATCATTGATAGTACCTTGTTCAACCTATTATCGTTGTATTTTAGTAGATCCAAAAGAAACTGGACAACAGCTTTAGGACATTGTGAGTGAACATCTCTACAAAATCCAATACAAGAAACTAGTGCCTGAAAGAAAACAAAAGAATCCAATAAGCACTGGAATAGACTTTTTAAGTCATCCCTTTTAGCAACAATTATTTTTAATAAGTAAAAAAAAAATTACTGACCTTTTGTACAAAATAGTCAATAAAATTCGAGAAGTCGTTGTATCTAACTATAGTGGAACACGCTTGGGATCCAAAAATATCTTGAAATAACGATATCATTGTCAAATGAATGTTCCACGCTTCACCAGTGACGTTACTAAGCTGAAAAATACAATCAAAGGAATACAATAAAAAAGTAATCGCCAAAAAGATAAAATGCAACGCCAAAAACAACTTATTTTAAAGAGCCTAATTAAGGTCTTCATTAAGGTTTGCAGGATCATTTCGGTAAAGTGTTCTCAATTCGTCACAACTTATGCCACAAAAATAAAATAGATATCGTTAGAATGCTATTAATTTGTAGAATACAATGTTGTCTTTGATTTTATGATGAATACAAACCAATAATAGTGATTTTTTAAAGAAAACTACAAGGCTTCATTCTAGGCGACTAAGTGCAAAGCGTTTTATTTTGTTCAAATTTTTTTTGCAGTTCGATTCCGAGATACCAGCGAAACGGTGTCAGCGTTTTTTGATATGTCGAGTTTTGCTGATTTTATTGACAACCAACTTTGAAAATTCTAGGGATTTTGGGTGAAGGAAAATTCGAGTGTAGAATACATACATTTTAAGACCAAACCGGGACCAGTTGCGAAAAATGCAACTACACAGGCCTTCCGGCAGGAATCGAAAAATGGTTGGTCTTAAAATGTACTTCACCTTCACCAAAAATCCCTAGAACATCTGTAATCGAGTGAAATGCCCAATATTACTTCTAATATACCCAATTCTCTCCTGGCATTACCACCTTAACATATACAGAACTCACGATCAAGCTCTCGGCAACGGCCTCCGTGGCTCAGTGGTCAGAGCATTACACTAGAATCGCAAGATCGTGGGTTCGATTCCTGCCGGAAGGCCTGTGTAGTTGCATTTTTCGCAACTGGTCCCGGTTTGGTCTTAAAATGTACGTATTCTGCACTCGAATTTTCCTTCACCAAAAATCCCTAGAACATCTGTAATCGAGTGAAATGCCCAATATTACTTCTAATATACCCAATTCTCTCCTGGCATTACCACCTTAACATATACAGAACTGACGATCAAGCTCTCGGCAACGGCCTCCGTGTCTCAGTGGTCAGAGCATTGCACTAGAATCGCAAGGTCGTGGGTTCGATTCCTGCCGGAAGGCATGTGTAGTTGCATTTTTCGCAACTGGTCCCGGTTTGGTCTTAAAATGTATGTATTCTGCACTCGAATTTTCCTTCACCAAAAATCGCTAGAACATCTGTAATCGAGTGAAATGCCCAATATTACTTCTAATATACCCAACGTTGAAAATGCTGTTTTTCGACCAACACTCAACAAAATAATTCCGAAATTGGTTGATCCTTGGGCAATAAACATCAATATTTTTTCTAAACGCGCTTCGCAAGTCTAATTATATAGCAGTGCTATACGTAAGATACTTTTGACACTCATTATGCTGTTTTTCGACCAACACTCAACAAAATAATTCCGAAATTGGTTGATCCTTGGGCAATAAACATCAATATTTTTTCTAAACGCGCTTCGCAAGTCTAATTATATAGCAGTGCTATACGTAAGATACTTTTCACACTCATTATATTATACTCATCCGAATTTTGAATATGGTGTTTACCTTAGCTAGCCTTTCAATGGCTTGAAGTCGTACTTTGTAAAAACATTCTTTTTGTTTCGCCATATCACTATAAGCTGCCATTGTTTGACGCGTTGCAAAACCTCCTAAATTTTCTATAGCCTAAAAAGTAACAGGAAAAAAATGACTTAATTAAGCAATAATAAAAGAATACTTTTCCAACTGATTTCTTCAATATGAAACAAAGCAAAACTAATTCCGAATGACGTGTGCATAATCAAATTTTGATGAATAGAACACAACTTTAATTCGACTTTAAAGTTTCTATGATAAGAAATTAAGTCTGTCTTATTTGAAAGAACAATTAAAATGACAAAATAACGTCTTTTGCAGTTTTTCATTTCCTTGCTTCGTTGTTGAGATATTTAGCTTAGCAAATAAATATTTTACGTGGTGTTTCCACAAAACTTATCTATATTTGAGTTTGTTTGATATGCAATTAAACATTACGACGTCACATGTGAAAAACGATTATTGAAGGTGATAATTATTATTATCAAACATATATAATCACTTGAAAATTTGCATGCTTAGACCACTGATCTCTATATAAACTGGATAGGCCATTCCCTTGGTCAGCAGTCAAACATTTCCTGGCAGTCGCCGCCATCTTACGTAGTGGAACATACGACGCATTGTGGCCTTAGAACTTGTTCCCAATCCTAAAGTTAACTGGCATGAGCAATCTTGACGTCAACACAGTCAGATTATCCGGGAGGAGGAATATTAAGTACTCTGTGCCGGGGGGTCGGAAAAGCCGTAAAGTCAAAAGATGGCAAGTACACAACACGAAATATTGTTAAGGCATTAATTATAAAAGGTACAATTTAAGACTTGGAATTGAATTCGTATATTTTATAGTCTGTTTTCAGTTTATATTATCGTGAAGTTTCTTCGTTGTCGGCACTGAAGAAAAACAACGAAATTTAAAGGTTTTATAGCTCAGTAACAGAAACAAATGCAGGAAATTAACGTCTTAAACCTTATTAAGTACTTCTTGTGTCCTTACATTCGTTTAAAGTAACTCTTTTTGTCTGTTTTCAATCTACGAAAGCTTATGAACTTCAGTGGCAGCCATCTTGGGTAGTGGTCACGTCATCATACAACTGGCACGCAAAATCCGCCCTCATGCCCCATCCAGTTTTATTGAGATCAGACGCTTCCTTTGAATTAACTTGGTTTGATAATAACAACAATATACAGTGTGTAAAAAAACCTGAACCCTTAGTAAACAACCTATTGTAGTAGTTTGAAAGCCCTAAAAGCGCTGCGTTATAAATTAATCAGCACATAAGTTAAACAGGAAGAGAAAAAGCTTTTAAATACTTTCACCATGCATACACTTCAAGTTATCTTAATTTCCCAGGTGTATAAGACCGTGTGTTTTACGCATCTGTGGGTTCAGCGAAGTGCTTAGGGTTTTCAAACTACTACAATAGGTTGTTTTCTAAGGGTTCAGGGTATTTTGATACACACTGTATAACCTTCTCCAATACGTCAGATGTTTAATTTGCATATTAAACGACATAGTAAAGTTGTGTTCAAATAATCGAAATTTGATTTGGTACACGGTATTCCAAATAACTTTTGCTTTGTCAATATAATAAAAACCATCACAAAAATAATTGTCAAAGAGTCTTAAGCGATCGAGTTACATTCTGCAAAAGCAATACCAAACTGAAAAGTCCAGTAACACAATAAAACCAAAGAATAGTTAATTCTCCCACTGTTGACTCGAGTTTTTCAATACAATAACACGTATATTTCATAGCAGTTACAATAGGTATTATGACAATGTAATGTAAACAAATTAGACTTTGCTAGACACAATAAAAATAATAGATTAGAGCGTAACTTGAGAGGTAGAGATTTAAAATAAGATAAGAGTTATTACTTACATAACACACATCCCCTCACTTCGCTTCACTTCACTTCACTTCACTTCACTTCACTTCACTTCACTTCACTTCACTTCACTTCACATCACTTCACTTCACTTCACTTCACGTCACGTCACGTCACTTCTCGTCACGTCCCTTCCGTTCCTTCCCTACCCTTCACTTCCCTTCCCTACTCTTCCATTCACTTCACTTCACTTCACTTCACTTCACTTCACTTCACTTCACTTCACCTCACGTCACCTCACGTCACCTCACGTCACCTCACTTCACCTCACTTCACCTCACTTCACCTCACTTCACTTCACTTCACTTCACTTCACTTCACTTCACTTCACTTCACTTCACTTCACTTCACTTCACTTCACCTCACGTCACGTCACATCACTTCTCGTCACGTCCCTTCCGTTCCTTCCCTTCCCTTCCCTTCCCTTCCTTTCCCTTCCCTACTCTTCCATTCACTTCACTTAACGTCACGTCACGCCACATCATCTCACTTCATGTAACTTCACGTTATTGACGTCACGTGACTCCATGTCGTGTGAAGGGAAGGTGAGATAGGGTCAAGTGAAATGAGTTGAAGTAAGATGAAGTCACGTGATTGGAAGTGAAGCGATATGAAGTGAAATAAAGTAAGAGTAAAAGTAAAAGTAAAAGTAAAAGTAAAAGTAAAAGTAAAAGTAAAAATAAAAGTAAAAGTAAAAGTAAAAGTAAAAGTAAAAGTAAAAGTAAAAGTAAAAGTAAAAGTAAAAGTAAAAGTAAAAGTAAAAGTAAAAGTAAAAGTAAAATAAATAAGTCAAGTCAAGAAGCTTTACCTCTGCCTGAGCAATTACGTCTCGTTCATGCCTCAACTGAAAATGCCACATAAAGTCAGGCTGCTCGAAGGTCACCTGACGTATAAGATTCACTTCCGGATCAATTCGAATCCACAACACAGGCGAGTCAGAACTATTAAATAAATCAATATGAATTTCAACAGTTAGACCAGTTCAATCGTGAATTACTCACACGATAATAAATTGTTAAGATACACTTCTCAAATCATTAATAATTCACGAGAAAAACACGAAAGAAATCGGTAGCGTGACGGTGGTTAGGATATCGGTGAAAAAATTACATAAATTAATAAAACGTTTACCTCAATTTTCTCTTAAAATACTGATTTGTTTGAGAGAAAGATATACCAAATCATTTACCGCGCAGGATACTCTGATCTAAACACGCGAGATGTTGCGAAAATTAAGAAAGCGTAACAAAAACAGGAGCCGTTAGGCGAGTTATTTTATCTTTTCGAGAGTCTAGTATATTTAGTCGGGAAAAAAGTAATGAAACTACAAATTTTCTAGAAGTTCGTCAACTACGAATCACATTTCTTCTACTGTTACTTTGGTGACTGAACAACCAATCACATTTCTATTTCTAACACATCGAGGAGACGAAACGGAGAAGCTGACAAGCCGAAACATGTTTTAGCTTCGTTTTGCCGAAATAAAGGGAAAACATTAGGTAAAAAAAGTCAAGCATTAAATATCGAAAACAGTGAAAAGTATTTGGGATGGAATGGAATGGAATGGAATGGAATGCATTTTTATTCAGGATATCTTATCAGTAATTACAAAGTTTACCGTTATCACTAAGAGTCCTGAGTAGTCAACTACCGAAGACAGCCTTCCCAGCGTTTGAATCATGTTTTAAAACATCGTTTGCCATACAAAGTTACTCAGTGTGCATGAAACGATCTAAAACTCCGAAAAAGAAAAGTAGTCTTTTCATCGGGAATTTTTTGGGTTTATGTTGAGAGCTCGTGGACATTTCGCAATATATCGATAATTTTTTCTTTCCAAGTGAGCTCATCAGTCAAGATTACAAAATGTATTTATACACAATTTTATTTCGTTAAGTCGCTTTTGAAAATGTAAACTGATCACACCATCCGGCTTTTTTGGAGAATTGGGCATTTGTTGAACGTGTCTTTTTTTGTTAAAGCATCTCACAATTAAAGTCCGGTTATACATGACTACTTTACTTATAACTGTACCGTGATACATTGTTTGTTTCAATTTAATTTTGCTTTTATATAAAATACGACAAAGCTAGTGCTTTAAATTATATATATACTACCCAAACAGAAAACGTAGGAGTCTAACGTTTCGAGCGAAGGCCCTTCAAAGGCCCTCTGACGAAAGCTCGAAACCTTAGACTTTTACGTTCTCTGTTTCGGCAGTATATCTACCCTCACTTTTATTTCACTGCTTTAGATGTTTGTGTTTGGACATTCTAATCCAAAAACGGGTATTGACCAAACAGGACACGCGCAGTATAAATGTTGTTTTATAATGCTATATCAAACAATCGAAAAAGTGTTTCATTAGAATATCCAAACACCTTGAAGTTCGTCCAATAACCTTGATAAAATCCTCGTTCTATAGTGCATGTATAATGTAATATTTCATAAACGAGTGGGAGTGTTTTACCAGGGGTTACAAACACGAGAGGACAATGAAAATCACGAGACCATTGTTGCAAAACTCTTCGAAACAGAGTCTCTGCACGCGTCGCCGGCTTTCACAATGACCTGGGACTGTATCTTTCGTTTCAATCTTTTATTGAATGACAGATAACTTGCACGACAATCGGTTCTACACTCTAAAATACATTTACTGGCAATCGTTACACTCTTAAATCAGTCACTCTACCCAACTCGACTCAACTCAACAACTCCCAAACACTTATCGTGCACTCTCATTTATAGGATAGCTTACAGGAAGATATTTGTTGTAAGATCACGCTAGGACGCACCTAGGGAAACCGTTCCTACGTAGTTCCTGAGTTCTTCCCACAATAACAGGAATCACGTTATTGTGGTTTACCATTCTGATCAGCGAATGTTCCTTTTCCTACTTACTTTAATCTATTCTTAATATGGCTTGTTTGCGCTCCAATGAGTCATATCCTAGTTTTATCTAATTAATACATATTTTGACTTAACTTATATCTACTTTGCTAATAATAATTACAAAATGGCAATCATATCTCAACACTCTCCCCTCCTTGACTTGGTTACAATCACAAGTCAAGCATTTGTTTCGTTATTCTTTCTGCGTCTATGGCAGCTGCTCTTTTAGGAACGTCTCTCCCTGAGTTTGCAACCTTTGCTACTTCTTGCTCTGGTTCGTGCCCTTCATGGGTACCTACCCGCTGTATTTCCCTGGCTTGTTTGGACTCGTTGCGGATCTCTAGGGGGTAGAGCTTTTGGATGGGTCTGGCCATGCGTATGGGTTTGCCCTTTGTTACAACCCGAATTCTCGCTCCACGAACAATTTTGTCTTTTCCCTCTACAAGACTTTCCACAACGGCCGTCTTCCAACTACCTCGTTTCACATTGTCCTCATGGACCGTAACTATATCTCCAACGTTAATAACTGTTTCCTCACTTCCTGCCCTATTTCGGTGGTACTCTCTTAGACCTGTAAGATACTCGTTCCTCCATCTCTTCCAGAAATGTGCTAACCGTAAATTCAAGACCCTAAACCGTTTACTACAGCTACCTTCACCTTCCATCTCGTCCTCTACTGGATCTTCTGGCATTGACTTCATTCTTCTACCCAAAATTAAATGCGAGGGTGTCAGTGTTTCCTCGCTTGGTTCATCGTACTCGTATGTCAGTGGTCGTGAGTTTAAAGTAGCTTCGATCTCAACTAATACTGTCAACAACTCGTCACTTGTTAGCCTGGCATTTCCTAGCACCTTTCTCGAACATCTTTTCACGCTCCCTACCATTCTCTCAAAGAAGCCTCCCCACCATGGCGCTCTCTCTAGATTAAACTTCCACTCTATCTTTGAACTATCTAAATCTGCTCTAAGTTTTGGATGGTTCTGAAGCTTGCTTAATGCCTTTTCTGTCGCTTTAAACGTTTTTGCGTTGTCCGACACAATCAATCTTGGCGAGCCCCTTCTCGCGGAAAATCGTCTTAATGCTCTCTGAAAGGCTTCCGCTGAAAGGTCGTGAACTAATTCTAAATGTACGGCTCTAGTAACACAGCACGAGGATATGGCTATGTATACTTTCCTTGTACCCCCTCTTGATGCTTTCACGTACAATGGCCCAGCGAAATCAATTCCGACTTTAGAAAAGGCCGGCACTTCTCGTACCCTAAATTCCGGTAGCGGTGCAACTTTCGGTGCGTTATACGCTGGCCCCTGCAATCTTTTGCATGTTACGCAGCTATTCACTATCTTTTTGACCGTCTGTCTGCCCTTTGGCACCCAGTACTTCGTTCGCAATTCCGTTAAAGTCGCTCTCGTGTCACAATGATGCACCCTCTTGTGACACTCGAGAATAATCATCTTAGTTAACTCATGGTCATTAGGCAGGATTACTGGTGCTCTTGCTTCTGGTGTCGTAACACGCCCTCGACTTCTCTAAGATCGAATTTACTTTCTAACTGCTTAAAGTTTTCCTGTTTTCTTAAGCACACTTGGGCTGCTTTAATCCATTCCTCTTCCGCTCTGACTAATTCAATTCGTGTAAGGTTACTTTCACGACAGGCGTCGTGTTTACCATCCGTTCTACAATTACGCGCGAAACGTTGCACCCATGCCGAATTTCTAATAAGTCTCAATAGACTGCTATATTTACTCAGGCTTATCACGTTCGCAATACTTGGCAATTCGCGCGTTTCGACAATCATGGTAGTAGCAGACTTCTTTTCTTCCGCTCGACTGTCAAACGTCTCCGTGCCGCACGTTGCGATTGGCCACTTATCCTCTTCTTCTGACAACCACTGTGGTCCTTGCCACCAGAGGGTGTCTTCCTTCAATCGAATCGCGCCTACCCCCCTGGATCCTATATCCGCAGGGTTGAACTCGCCTGGGCAATGCCTCCAATCGTCTTTGCTCGACAACCTCAAAATTTCATTAACCCTATGCCGAACAAATTGTTTCCACTCCCCTCGATTCTGAATCCAGCAAAGCGCCGTTTTGCTGTCTAACCAATAGGTAATTTTGCTTATCTTTACTTGCGCTTGCAAGGCGGTCTTAACGGTGTGAACGAGCTGGGCTAATAGTCTGGCGGACATCAACTCTAACCTAGGAATCGTCAATGCCTTTAATGGGGCAACTCTGGACTTGCTTGCGATCATTCGCGCATACGACCTTCTCTCGGTTTGGCAGACTAAGTAAACAATCGCGCAATACGCTTTTATGCTTGCGTCTCCAAACCCATGTATCTGATATTCATGAACATTCTCAGTGGGATCAACATATAGACACCGGTCGATCGTAATCGCTTCGGCCTCACGAAGTTCTTCCACCCAGCCTTCCCACTTTCTTTTTGCTTCGTCTTGAAGCTCTTCATCCCAATCTATCTTCGCGTTGCATAAGTCTTGAAAAAGAAGCTTCATGCACACTATCACCGGACTGATTATTCCCAAGGGATCAAATAACCCTGCTAATAAGCTCAACACATTCCGTTTCGTGGGTTTGACCTTGTCTGCCGCGCTTACTAACTGTTGAAAACTAAACTGGATTTTATCGCGTTCACAATCCCACGACAACCCGAGTACCTTTTCGTATTTTGTGTTCACTCTCGACCCAAGTGTCGATTTTGCATAACTTTCCAGTTCCTCATTCGGCGTATTTTGAAATTTCGATTCGTTTTCTTCTCTGGAAATCTGATCTCTCAAACATTTGTTGTTAGTTTTCCATTTCCGCAACTTAAACCCTCCTTCTGCTAATCTCTTCTTGCTGTTTACATACAGTCGGTGGGCTTCCTTAACATTATTATCACCCGACACTAAATCGTCCACGTAAAAACTTTCTATCATTGCTCTTACGAATTCAGGGTCTTCCTCATTATATTTCGAAACATGGTGTCTGAGCGTTGCATTTAGCAGAAATGGCGAAGCATTCAAGCCGAAAACTACTCTACAAAATCGATAAACCAGTACTTCCGAATTTGGATCGTGGGCGTTTGCCAACCACAAAAATCGTAAGCAATCTCGATCATTTTCCGCAACTTCAATGTTTAGAAATGCTTTCTCTATGTCCCCGATCAAAACAACTTTCTTCTCTCGAAATCTTACTAAGATATCAAATAGCAAGGGGTTAAGCGAGGGCCCTACGTGTAAACAGTCGTTCAGTGACGTACCCTTCCCATTCTCCCTTGCCGATGCGTCATATACAATTCTTAATTTTGTTGTGCTCGCTTCTTCGGACAACCGCTAAGTGTGGCAAATAATGAACCTTATCTGCTTGTTCTAATTGCGCAACCTTTTCTACCACTCCCGAATTCAACTGTTCCTTAATTACCGCATCATATTCGTCTAAAAGGTTTGGTTCCTTTCGTAGTTTCTTAACTTGCCCCTTCAAACGTGACAAGCTCGTTGCGTAATTGCGTGGCAGATTATCATGGCCTTCCTTCCAAGGAAGTTTTACTGAATACCTGACACCGTTAAATGAGATATTATCTACAAACTCCTCATGAACTTCGTCACTATCTGTAATACCTAGCGTTTCTAAATCCCACAACTTCTGAACGTTCTTGTCTAATTGCTCATTAACCTTCTGATTCTCTGTGACACAACTTACATCATTTACATGAGCTACAACGTGTTCGCCAGATCCTGGCCTACCTTTCAGGGGTCCTGAAAGTACCCAACCCAAACTCGTTTCTAGTGCTACTGGCTCATCTATCTCCCCGCTTATCATACAACCTGTCTGAAAGCTCCATAAATAATCAGCTCCAATCAATAAATCTACCTCTAACTCATCTCCCCGTCTACAAACATCCGAAAACCATATGTCTTGCAAATGAGGAAAGTCGTGTTTTACCACTTCAACATGCTCGTTCTGAATGCGAGAAATTTCAGGCACAACATAGGCTTCCACACGCATAGCCCTTCCTCCCCCCGTGGGAAATAAATCAACCGCAACCACATTTCGCAATCGCGACTCTGTTAACTGTTTGCCAAATGTGCTAACCGCAAGCCATTCCTTTCTAATTGGATCAAGACCCAAGGACCTTACCGTTTCTTGTTTGACAAAAGATTTTTGACTTGCTGAATCGAACAAAACTCTTATTCTCGCCTCCCCCCTTCCCTTGGCTAGGGCTTGGGCGGTTTGAAGGACGACACGGCTACTTGTACGCACGTGTAAATTGCTGGTAGCACTCTCAGTACCAGAGGTTACAACCTTAGCCTCGCCCTCGCTCTCCTCTCTCTTTCTCTCCTC
Source organism: Corallium rubrum (assembly GCA_964035015.1). Classification (NCBI taxonomy): domain Eukaryota; kingdom Metazoa; phylum Cnidaria; class Anthozoa; order Scleralcyonacea; family Coralliidae; genus Corallium; species Corallium rubrum. Next base: position 13,690,092 of record OZ036004.1, read on the forward strand.
ACAGATTGCCGTGTGGTGCTTACCCTTACATTTTTTACAATTGACACTACTCTTACAATCACGGGCCCTATGACCCTTCTTGAGACAATTGAAACATCTCGCAAACTTTAAGATAAGTTTTTTACGTTCGTTTATATCGGTTACCTTCCTGCACTCTTCGTGCAAATGCCCTCCAAGGCAAAATGCGCATGCTTCTCCCGTCTTTGTCAAAAACGAATTTGTCGTTGACGGGCCATTTCCCCGCTTCTTTCCGTGGTCTTCCTCTCGGTTTTGACGGGTCGTCGCAGTCTGATACTCCTCACGCAGCTCCACTTCTTTTTCCAGTGCAATGAGAAGATCTTTTGTTGACCACTCTGTGTGGGCTTTACCACGCGTGATTGTCAAACGAACTGCCTCCAGTATGGGCTGGGGTTCCTCAGGGAACTCGGCTAGGTCCGTGGCTCTTTCTGGTGATGATAAACGATTTGAAAGTCGAAAAGGAAAATTCCTTTTTGTGGAAATTTGCTGACGACAGTACTTTATCAGAAATAGTTCCAAGGAATAATGCAAGCTTACTACAAGATGATATTGATCACATTTCACAATGGACAGTGGAAAATAACCTTCGATTAAACCCGATTAAATGCAAGGAATTAATTGTATCATTTAAAAAATCACCTATTGAATATGAGCAGCTGAATATTGATAATAAGCCTTTGGAAAAAGTATCAACTGCTACACTTCTAGGAATGTCTATTTCGAAAGATTTGAAGTGGAATGGACATATCGAAAAGATTACATCTACGGCAGCCAAAAGACTATATTTATTGAAGCAGCTAAAACGAGCCAAAGTGTGTAATAAAGACCTTGTCAGATTCTATTGCTGTTGCATTAGATCTGTCATGGAATATTCGTGTCAGGTCTTCCATAGCAACCTGCCAACATACTTATCTAATGAAATTGAGAGGATTCAGAAACGAGCCATGCGTGTGATCTTTCCAGACCTCAGTTATGATGATGCACTTTCGGAGACAAATCTTCCCAAACTTTGTGAAAGATGGGACCAATTGTGTAGTGATTTATTTAGTAATGTTGTTAAGAATAATAATCATAAACTAGCCTATCTATTACCACCTAGAATTAATGTATCAAAGGATATGAGGAATGCTAGAACTTTTGAAATTCCGAGGTGCAAGACAGATCGGTTCAAGAAATCATTTATAGTACATTTTGCAAACAATTTTAACTTAGATTTTTAAATTTATAATCCTAAATTTTCAAAATTGACCGTGTAAATATAACATAATTTTTATACAATTGCTTGTAATAGTTTTTCAGCGTAATTCAGTCTTCGACTGCAAAGCTGACTTCTTTTTTTGGAAATAAACGATTTATCTATCTATCTATCTATCCAACAACGAAGGTACCACGATGTCCGAAAACGAGCTCTCGTCGACACCAAGAGCTTGAAGTCCTCGATAGTGTGTCTCGATAATGTCGAATAGCGCTCTCAACCGCGACGAATCTCGCGCGCTGTAGACCGCTTGGACGTTCAGTAGTTCCCGTATATGGGCTCTTCTTATCAAAGTGTCCTTTCCATATCGCTTCTTTAGCAGCTCAACAGCAGACCCATAGTTTACTGCGGTCAACGCAAACCCGGCGATTGCGGCTTTCGCTGAACCGGTTATCAATCCTTTAAGGTAGGTGAATTTGTCAACATCTGACAAGTCATCGTTCTCATGAATGGCACTGTTAAATGAGTCCCAAAATTCCTGCCACTCTTCCAACTTTCCGTTGAACTTTCTCACCTCCAACTTTGGGAGTTTGGCTCTGACATTCTTGTTTGGTTTCGCGATTGGCGATAGCTCGGTCGATGACGATTCTACGCTCGGTTTGTTCAGTTCGGTGAACGGTTTCAAGAGTTCTTCGAGCCTCTCGATCACAGTTTTTATCTCGCTTCGAAGGCAGCAAGATTTTTCAATTTCATCGCCCATCTCCTCCTCGGTCGTGCTTTCCTTCTCTTCCAGGAGTCCTAGGATTTCTTGGTCAAGGGGCTCCATAGCTCCTAGTTGCCCTGCTAGCGACGTCCTTAGTTTCATCGCTTCATCTCTCATTTCAGAGGTAAACTCGTTAACAACGGTCTTTGCTTCGGGTAGAAGTTTCGCCACACACGATCGGTGGCCCGCTCTGGTTTTTCGTCGCGCCTTTAGTTGGTCTGTCATGTCTCAATCCGGCTCGAAGGACCAAGTGTTGCAAAACTCTTCGAAACAGAGTCTCTGCACGCGTCGCCGGCTTTCACAATGACGTGGGACTGTATCTTTCGTTTCAATCTTTATTGAATGACAGATAACTATTAACTTGCACGACAATCGGTTCTACACTCTAAAATACATTTACTGGCAATCGTTACACTCTTAAATCAGTCACTCTACCCAACTCGACTCAACTCAACAACTCCCAAACACTTATCGTGCACTCTCATTTATAGGATAGCTTACAGGAAGATATTTGTTGCAAGATCACGCTAGGACGCACCTAGGGAAACCGTTCCTACGTAGTTCCTGAGTTCTTCCCACAATAACAGGAATCACCTTATTGTGGTTTACCATTCTGATCAGCGAATGTTCCTTTTCCTACTTACTTTAATCTATTCTTAATATGGCTTGTTTGCGCTCCAATGAGTCATATCCTAGTTTTATCTAATTAATACATATTTTGACTTAACTTATATCTACTTTGCTAATAATAATTACAAAATGGCAATCATATCTCAACAACCATTAACCGAGTAATTTTCATTGTTCTCAAGTGTTCCTAAAAATGCAATGGTCATTTTTCAAGCTATTCAACCCTCGCGGTACGTGGATTTATCAGGTAAAAAATACTCGGTTATTGTCTAGTCTTTTATATCTGATAAAACACTCCTCCTGGAGTATAATATATTACATCAAAACTTTGGCAGTCATGCAGTTTCATTTCATCATAGTTAATCGAGATAAATGATCAGGAAACTTAGATAAGGGCCTGTTTATATGCATGGAGGCGAGTTAACCGGCCAGCCGAGTTCCTCGGCACATGGCGAGTTCCCGGTCGGTAGAACAAACACTATTTTTCCCACCGCAGTGTTTATATTAGACAAACGGGTAACTCGCCTTGGCGAGAACTCGGCACTGGCAGCCGGGATCTCGGCAAAGCGGGATAAACATTTCCCCATATAAACACTTTTCCCCGGGTAACTCGGCATAGTGGGATGAATTTTCTATATTCGTTACTTCATGTCACTTTCATATACAGTAACTGGCTTTCATATACACAGAACGTAAAGTTTATCCCTGCAAACTGGGTAACTCGGCTGACAGAGTAACTCGCCTCCATATAAACAGCCCCTAAATCTTTGTTCTATCTTTTTGTTCACGTTTATGCAAACTTGTACACGGAGACAAGTACTTTTAGCATAATGAAGCAATTATCCAATAGTAGCATTTAGGTTCAATCACTGAAACGTGTTAATTAAATTTAAGTTAGCAAAAATCATAAGCTCTGTACACGGTGAAGACCGTTTCAATGTAAAATCACAACTCATTATAAACGCTTTGAAGTTTGCCGAGTAATCAACGAAGTTTATTCAATCGTACATAAACTACTATATACTCACTCCATAGTATCTAGATCTATGTCTACTTCTTCTCCAGTCATAAGAGGAATCTTCTTTCGTTTATTTCTACAAGTAAAAAAAAAAATTCTGCATGAAATCTAAATTATTTCTCTCAAGACATACTAATTGTCTGGCTATAGGCCATCAGCACAAGCCGGAAAAGCTTCTAGAAAAGAAACAATTTTGGAAATGATGGTGACTACATTTTCTGAATATCAACGTGTAGTATAATAGTCAAATAATACTGAATAAAAGTTAATCAAAGTTCACCTTCATCAATAAATAGTCGTTATTAAGGTGCGTGGTTACGTGATTTATATAACATTTCAAATAAACTGAACCTCGTAAACATAAAGAACATTGCAATATAAAATCTCTAGAGACAGACAGACAGTGCAATATAAAATAGAGACAGACAGACAGACAGACAGACAGACACACACACACACACACACACACAATATATATATATATATATATATATATATATATATATATATATAACACACACACACACACACACACACACACACACATCGCATAGATTCTAAACTCGATACTTTTATATATATATATATATATATATATATATATATATATATATATATATATATATATATATATATATATATATATATATATATATATATAAGTAGCTTATCCTATATAACCAGGGTAATTTTCCATCCAGGGTCGGAAGTGACGTCACAGGGGTGTGCGCACAGGCTGACGTCACAGGGGTGTGCGCACAAAGAATGCTGACGTGATAAGAATTATGCGGTGTATATCATTAACGTATCGCGGGCTACTTTTCGACAACTATTTCGGAACGCACTCGGGTTTCCTTTGGTCATCATCGTATTATTTCAAGACGGGTGAAGATCGATAATTAAAAACAGTATTGGAACAGTTTGGTTTGCTTTTTTTCCTTTCTTTTTTAGTGAATATGAGGAAAAAGATGGATTTGAGACAGAATTCAGGTTTTTCTGATTACCAAGCCATTTTAAATTATCTTTCTTTTTGGATTAATGATCACAATGACAATGTGCAAATATTGTTGCTAGGACACTGCTTTACTTGGATGCATAAATTAACACAGACACGGGTTAACGTTTTAAACAATTTATTCCTCGTAGTATAACAATTTTACACATTTTTACAGTTCTTAAACATATTATCCAGCTTTTACAGTATTTTCCAGCTTTGATCGTTTGACTTTGTAAACTGTTCCGTCTTCCGCTAGTAGGAGTTTATGTTTTTGTCCCTTGTGTTCCACAGACTTGACATCCAAAACTTTGACTACACTTCGTTTCTTTTCTGCAGGCAATAGAGGAATTTTTTCGTAATTGAGTACACCAATTAAAATATTAACCATTTATTTTTTTGTCTTTCTTCATTTCCCCAGAGTTAGAACGTTTTCGTTTACTGGTCTGTCCATGTTTTAATTTGGCGGCTCGTAAGTAAACATTAAATTTTCTTTCCATCTCTTCTTGCCGCTTTAATAAATTTTCCAGACTTTCCTCCATACTGAATTCCTTTGGTTCTTCACTCTGTCGAGGTACACATATTCCTATCTTACTCCACTTTAGCCACTTCTTGCGTTCTTCCGTGTCCATTGCCATGTACTTGATCGAGATGATTAGCTAGTCTAGCAAGATTTGTACTACCGCAACCAAAAACAGGACAGTTCCTACGCGTACGACCCATTTTTAGATGTTTGCTCAATGAGTTCCTAATAATAATTGACTCATTTTTTACGTGTGTTAGATATTTTATTTGGCCCGTTTACGCCCAGGTTAGGACGTCTAGTCAGCAAACGGGCCATCGGACCGTATAGTGCCTTATAGGGCCAACACGGGTCTGATCGGGCCCATATGAGCAAATGAGCAAGTGCTCATGAGCAGTTATGAGCAAATGAGCAAGTGCTCATGAGCAGTTATGAGCAAATTATTATTATATAAATTATTATTATTATATATATTATTATTATTAGAAACTCATTGAGCAAACATCTAAAAATGGGTCGTACGCGTAGGAACTGTCCTGTTTTTGGTTGCGGTAGTACAAATCTTGCTAGACTAGCTAATCATCTCGATCAAGTATGGACACGGAAGAACGCAAGAAGTAGCTAAAGTGGAGTAAGATAGGAATATATGTACCTCGACAGAGTGAAGAACCAAAGGAATTCAGTATGGAGGAAAGTCTGGAAAATTTATTAAAGCGGCAAGAAGAGATGGAAAGAAAATTTAATGTTTACTTACGAGCCGCCAAATTAAAACATGGACAGACCAGTAAACGAAAACGTTCTAACTCTGGGGAAATGAAGAAAGACAAAAAAATAAATGGTTAATATTTTAATTGGTGTACTCAATTACGAAAAAATTCCTCTATTGCCTGCAGAAAAGAAACGAAGTGTAGTCAAAGTTTTGGATGTTAAGTCTGTGGAACACAAGGGACAAAAACATAAACTCCTACTAGCGGAAGACGGAACAGTTTACAAAGTCAAACGATCAAAGCTGGAAAATACTGTAAAAGCTGGACAATATGTTTAAGAACTGTTATAAATGTGTAAAATTGTTATACTACGAGGAATAAATTGTTTAAAACGTTAACCCGTGTCTGTGTTAATTTATGCATCCAAGTAAAGCAGTGTCCTAGCAACAATATTTGCACATTGTCATTGTGATCATTAATCCAAAAAGAAAGATAATTTAAAATGGCTTGGTAATCAGAAAAACCTGAATTCTGTCCCAAATCCATCTTTTTCCTCATATTCACTAAAAAAGAAAGGAAAAAAAGCAAACCAAACTGTTCCAATACTGTTTTTAATTATCGATCTTCACCCATCTTGAAATAATACGATGATGACCAAAGGAAACCCGAGTGCGTTCCGAAATAGTTGTCGAAAAGTAGCCCGCGATACGTTAATGATATACACCGCATAATTCTTATCACGTCAGCATTCTTTGTGCGCACACCCCTAATGACGTCACATCATGTGCGCACACCCCTGTGACGTCAGCCTGTGCGCACACCCCTGTGACGTCAGCCTGTGCGCACACCCCTGTGACGTCACTTCCGACCCTGGATGGAAAATTACCCTGGTTGTATAGGATAAGCTACTTATTTATATATATATATATATATATATATATATATATATATATATATATATATGTAATGTTTACAACACGAGCGGCCGTGTTGTATTGAATATACAATCACGAGCTGAAGGCGAGTGATTGTATATTCAATACAACAAGGACGCGAGTGTTGTAAACAACTTGTGAAATGAATAAATAGTAAAAATCCCTTTGGGATATTGAGATGCTAATTTGCTAATTAGTTACAAGCACTAGTGGTTGTATCAGAAGAGTATACATCCACTAGTGGTTGTAACTAATTAGCATCATTGGTTTTAGTTTGTATGGGGTTTACAGGGGTAACATGTGACGTAATTTCTGAAATTGGATTGGCTGCAAAACTCATGAATTAGTAATGAATTTCACAAATATATATATATATATATATATATATATATATATATATATATATATATATATATATATATATATGACTAACACTGACAATGTTATCGGTCAATAATGTAATTGAAAATGTTATCGGTCACATGACTATGCAACGCCAATAACAAAATGGATTGTAACTTTTGATTCATCAACGTGAACTATGGTTAACTGTTCTTCAGTGTTATTTGAATACTATACTACACATTGATATTTAGAAAATATAGCCACTTGCATCATTTCCAAAATTTATAATTTTCTAGAAGCTTTTTCGGCTTGTCCTGATGGCCAACTAGCCTATCCGGCAATTGTACTAAAATTTTCAGTGCAATGTGATCTCAGACGTCATTGAGTATCAACAATGTAAATTATGTTTGACTAGTTTAAAAGAACTTATGAAATTGTAAAGAAGGAACCTTCTACAACTTTTATGTATCATTCTTAGTTTTTCCAATATTTCGGTTTGTTTGATATGTAAATGAGATGTTCTCTGATATGTAAATGAGATGTTCTCTGACATAAATGAGATGTTCGCAACTGGTCCCGGTTTGGTCTTAAAATGTTTTTATTCCACACTCGAATTTTCCATCACCCAAAATCCTTAGAACATGCTATGTAATCGAGTGAAATGCCCAATATTACTTATAATAAACCCAATTCTCTCCTGGCATTACCACCTTATTATATATAAGTAGTATAAGATATGGGGGTACCAGCACACTTTTTTTTTGGGACATCGCCGGTACCATCACTTTCTCCATACCCCGGTACCATCACCTTTTTAAGTGGCCTGTACCGTCACTTTTTATGCTAGATTGCCATACCCCAGTACCATCACTTTTTCCATGCCCCGGTACCGTCACTTTTCCGCTAAGTCGCCATTATTTGGTTCCGTCTGCTGGCCCTGCCGTTGGTCAGGTCGTGGCTAGTCCCTCAGGGCGTAACTAGGGCAAGTCACAGGCGAACGCCTGTGGCAAGTCCTAGTATCGCCCTTTATAGGACCGGCCCGAGACTTGGAACGCGGCTTAGCACTTTTAGTTTAGTGATATACGAAATAATCTAGGGAGAATTATGAGCTGGCGACAGGCGACAGCCTGGAGAATACCAGCTCATTTCTCCCGGGTGTATGTCACCGCTACCATCACTTTTCACCGTTGGACCTGCCGTTGGCCCTGCCGTTGGCCCTTTTAATGGTCCACGGCTTTTCAATGACTTATGTCATAGTCCTGCCGTTAGCGCTTTAAGTGGCCCACGGCTTGGCAATGTAGAAGTTGGTTATGTCACCATCAACCGTTTCCTCAATTGGTATATAACATAGCCAGAAATTTTTCCATTTTATGGGCCAGTTTATTTTGCCCCCAACCCGCCAGACCAGTCGGTTGCCACTAGGAATCCAAAACCTAGGATTGAAAATGGCCCAACCTATTTTTCCATGCAACATAAAGTTTAAATCAGGTACGGTGGAAAAGACCACAGCGACCAAGTCGTTTGGCGATGGTCCAGGGCTTATGCTAAGAAGGACGCCCCCTTACTTCTTGGAGTCACCAAGGTCAAGTCATCCGTATGGTCATTTACCTAGCACCACACAACAGCTCCGAACAGCGGCAACCTGGAGTCCAGGCGGCCACACCGAGCCGAAGGCGAGGTGTTGGGCCGCAATCATACCAGGAGTCACCAGTGTAAAGTCTATTGTGAGTCAGATAAAACCTCCCAACAAATGGACCAGTTTATTTTGCCCCCAACTCGCCAGACCAGTCGGTTGCCACCGATCTTCCAAAATATAAGTCTTCACAGAATCCAAGTCAGATTTTATGAAGTAGTCCACAGACTTAAAGAAACCTCCTTTTGACTGTACGGAGAGAAATATGTCAAATGCCGGCGTTTTTAAAGCCTTATATTCACAGCCTATACTAGCATAAGAGAAAATTGGGAATTTCAGCTGGTTTAGGCACTAGCACCACCTTTTTTACTCAGAAAAAGCCAACCCCACGTTCACACTACAGGACGTTTTTACTAAACAGATACCCGGCCACAGCTGTTACAACCAAGATAATCCCCAGCTCATTATCCATGTTTGTGCCAGGTGTATGGATGACTACATTATCAGTGTTTGTGCCAGGTGTATGGACGGCTACATTTTCCTTATGCGACTTCTCTGATTCCTCATCTAATGTTTCCAGATGTGGAACATATTCCTGGTGTAGCTTCTTTGGCTGCCTATGGACAACCTGCTGGTAGTTTACTTTAGAGTTAATACCAAATTTCATAGCATCAGACGCGTGTTTGAGTAAGTTGTTATATCCGATAATTTTTTCTTCAGTATTGTGAGTGACCCTGGCACTAACCATGTGTCAGGACTTATGGCCAAGTTCTGGGTTACGTTAGTATCTGATATTGATCTGTTCATATTCAGAATCCAAGTGCTAACAGAGTAGTTAACGACGGCGTCATTTACGAGGACTCTGAATTCCTGTTGTGACTCCAGACTTCCAGCACCCTTCTTAACGATACTTACCCTTGTTTTAGCTTGAGAGCCTAGCACTGCATAGACATAAGCCTCGATAGACTCGTTAATATATTGTAGGCCTATCCTGGTAAAACGATCTGTCTTAAGTGGTATGAACCTTCTGTAGTGTGTTTTATAATCAGGGTTAAGACGCCACATCCACTCCTTAAATGCATGGTCATGATGCTGACCAGAGTGTGGATTAATCAAGAACTTTTTCTCTCTAGGTATATTATCCATATTATCGATTACATCCTTCCCAGCACCAAATTCCCTCATTAGATCACTTTTCTTTTCCTTTATAAGTCTCCTTAATATTCGCCTGGTAGTGAAGTATACATGGAACCGCATAATGGATGTAACCACCGGATAAACATCATCGGAGAATTTCAGGTGCTCGACCCCAACACCGCAGCAATATGTGCTTAGGTAAACAGCGAGGATTAACTGGTAGTAAGGTTCGTTGTTATTCCACCACACAGCAATATCCGTCCTATTTCCTGGGTTAAGTACTGGTAATTTAGACATGAAAAAGTTATGGTCGTTAACATAGATCCTGAAATTGTTGAGGTCATAGTCTATAACATTTTCTGATAAGTATGTGAACTTTGAGAAGTCGTGTTTTCCCTCAACATCCTTCTCCCAATGTCGCTTACCCTGGACTTTCTGCACAGTGCCGCCACCTAACCATATTTTTGGGAATCTTGGCGGCGGCCTATCTGCTGTTAGGTACTTAGTGTAGCTTTTGTTACTCTTGAATTCCTGGTCCTCGGTGTAGATGTATGTACCATCAGCACCGACAGGACCGAAGAACACGCCTGGTTCTGTCTTACCAAATACCGAGCTAGTTATAAACTTACTTTTGTCAGCATATGGGTACTTAGCGAAGAATCTACTTAGGGTCTTGTTCATATATTATAGGTTGTGTACTATTCTTATGCTGGTATATATGCTTACCAGTTATAGCAACACCCCCAAGTAATCCTATTAGGGGTATGTATGGGCTAACTACTGATATAATACTCTCAACGTCTTTTCTCAGTATGCCGTTATTTTTAAGTTCATCTGTTAGAGCAACAGGATCCTCAATTGCGTCAAGGCCACCAAGCATTGTTGAGAACTGACTTATTAGTAAATCTGTTAGGAACCCGTCTGCGTCCTTCTTCCTTTTAGCTTCATAAGCCTTATAAATTTTGTCTAGTGTCTTCTCACTACATTTTCTTATATGTCCGGACTTCTGAGTGATGTACCCATCATCAGATGCAGTTATAAGTTCCTCGCGCCTGGTGTCTATGCTAGGTTCCTCAGTGCTAACAGTTTTGGCAATACTCTCTTCCACAACCTGTAGCTCATCAACTAGTTTTTCAATAGCCTCATCTTCAATAACAACTGGCTCGGACTTACTGCGCTTACCCTCCCTCTTAGGCATACATTAGGTTATGTTTCATTTAACCTCATAGGTCGGAGGCTGCGCACTGAGTTTAATGTCAAGGTACTTACCAGTGGCAAGCTGCGCAATGATAGACTTTTCCGTTTCATCGTCTGCTATATGTCCAAAAAACTCATCCCTTAACACCTTCATACTTCTCCTGTTATGCGTACTGAAAAATAACAGTCTGGTGGTGTTGTCCCTTATACCAGTCGCGACACTGTTTAGCTTTTGCGTTAGAATGAACAATGTGATATTATGATGCCTGCCACTGTATGATAAAAAAGCCAGCATGCCGTCGTTAAGATGTTGATCACCTGTGTTACTCATGTCATCAACTATTACAGCAGTCTTAGATCCAGAGTAAATTTTTACTACGGCCTCAATAACAGGGTCTAGTCTATCTGGGCTTATGCTAAGTCCGATGACATCTGGATCGCTATTAAGATATCCCCAGTCTAGGTATGTCATATTTATCCACAGTGTAGGACAGAGTATTATGATGAAGTCAAAATACTTCCCGTACTCTACAGAAAGTATTTCGTTAAGCAATGTGTAAGTTTTACCACATCCAGATGGTCCAACTATCAGAATAGTCTCTGGCTTATCCATACACTAGTACTGAATAGACTGAAGCTGACCATTAGCCAGGTTTATTAGCCCATCCGACAGCACCTAAAGGTAGCAGGTACAGGCAGTGGTCCCGGCACTTTTCTCAACCTCGATAAGTATTCCATTCTGTGTATCAGTTAGCTTAACACCCTGACCCTGTACTCTCTTTAACGCTGTTGTTGAGAAGTCACAGACCAGGGCAAACTTATCACTGAAGAAACTCACCTCACTAACATTCCTATCAAACCTGTCATCACTTGGGAAGAACACCCGACTAGCCTCACTGAAGAAATCGTACTTCTTCATCGACTGTGTATACAGGAAGTTTGGCTGGCCTTGGAAGCTTATCTTAACACTTTCAATAGATGGGTAGTAGAATGACTCACTTCCATCAGTAGTTCTTTTAAAGATCATTACAATGTTTCTCAGAGACTTTCTTGGTAGGTTGACATTCTCATGGATTTTTGTGCTTGCAGCAGTAACTGGAAAGGTCTTAACAAGTGTGGCATGACTGTAGTAGGAAGATTTTCCCCTACTGTAAATCCCCTCAACTTCACCAGCCAACATCTCATTCTCAACTGTCTCATACCTCAGCTTCAGGTTGTCCAACTTAAAGCTAGATGGAACAGCTTTACCACTGCCTCCGGGGAGTAGCACATTAGCTGGTGTGTTGATCTTTAGTATGGTCTCATGTGTGTTCTGCAATGCTTGGGGGTAGATGGCCCCATTTTCACTAAGCCAGTCATCATCAATGGGTATTGTGAACCTGTCACCATAGATACCATTTACAAGAACGTCACCAGCAACACTGTTATCACCACTAGCATCCTGACTCCTTAGCTTAGCAAGGTTTACACTCCCACCAAGACCCTGGTCAATTTTTCCAACCCGCTTTGACTTAGACCAGAGGTCCTCATAACACCTGAGAACATGAGCTTCATTAAGGTCCCTATATATTTCCCCATTAAGCTTGTGGGTTACTTGCTTGAACAGTGTGGACTTAAGGTTGTTCTGATGGTATGACTCCTTATTACCATTTTTAAGGGTGAATGTAAGCATCCTACTACCAGGGATTAGTACATGATTAACCGGTAGTGTCGACAGCTTTACATACAGGTCCTGACCAGAGGATATATGTGTTGGGTTAAATGTTACGTCGACTACTCTCCTAGTACCTTTCTTACTACTGTCTGGTTTCTTTAGTTTATAGCTCGGATTGATTCTATCTTCCTGCAACATAGACTAAGTTATATCTTATTTCTTTTTTCCATATCTATCATAAACCATCCATACAATTGCCAGAACCAACACCCACAGATTGCTAGCCAACCAAGCCAACCCCATAGCACCATACTTTAGCAGAGCAACTACCAGGTTACCGACAGCCATGATAATAGGACCTAGCACTGGACCAAGTCTCTTTGCCAGATTCCTGAAGGCATTATAGACCGACCGTCCGAATGATCCGACAGCACCTGCACCTCTTCTGATATTATAACGCATTCCCATTATTACCGTCGTCAGAAGGGAAGCCACAGATACAGCAAGAGATGTCGCACCAAGCCAGTTTTCCTTCATCCACTTCTTAAATCGTTCTAACCTAGAAAGATCTCTTATGCTCTCGTTGTTATCAACCTCCTCCTCAAACACTGACCTAGACTCTTTATATTTAGGGACTCCTCCTTTCTTAACAATGTGTATCAGATCGCTCTTCAGCTCAGCCACCTCACTAATATTCCTATACAGCTGCTCCTTCAGCGGGTCAGTCTCTCTCAAAGCCTTCAGTCTGTATTCATTAGCCAACTGGTCCAATGCCCCTATCTTAGTGTCAGCATTCCCCTTAGGGTCCAGAATTCCTGAGAACTCACGGATCTCCTGTTCTGTAAGCTCACTAACCCTCTCACGTAACCTCCTACTCATTTCTGAGATGGAGGACCTAACTATATCACTGGTAACACTCTCAGGTATATCTGGCAGACTAATCGGATCATTACCAGTTCCGTCAAAAATGGTGGTGTCGCTAAGGTCCATAAGAAGTCTGTCTATCTTCTCCCCCGGTTTTAGTCTAACACCGTGCCTATTCTTATCCCTAACCATAGCCTCAATCACCTCAGGTGTGTGCTCGGTATACTCATTTTCACTAACCACATCACTAACTACTTCCTCACTTGCCCCTGTTTCATCTACCAACGACTCTATATCATAATTTGTGAGCACCACTACATGTTCAACTAGTTCGGTGAACTCCTTCTCTTTGTCTGACCCCACATTAAGTTTCTTAGTGATAGGGTTACCACTGTCGTCATTACGTGACGTGTTAATCAACCTGACGTCTACACCACGGTAACTAAGAGTTAGCGTGTGACCACCTAATCTGACTCCCCCACCTCTCCCAAAAGATACACCCCGTATTATTTCCAGACCAGACTCATTATTTAGTAGTGGTCTAGTAGTGAGACCTTCAGATACAGTTAAGAATGATCTGATAAGCCTAACCGCCTTGTCCTGTTTATATCTAGACAATTTTTTACTGAAGGTGCCTTTATTAGTTATCAAATTGTTAACGAAGTCCCGTAGATTATCCTTAATTCCTACTCTCCTCACATTAGCAATGTCCTCACCCTCATAGTTTATGTCCTCATCAATCCATTTAGTCTCAGCATAAGGGTCTTCATCCTGATCTAACGGGTCATCAGATTCTGGCCACTCTTCACCATCCCCTTCACCATTTTCAGGAGGATTGTTTTCAGAGTTGTCAAATACAGTGTCATCCATCTATACATTAACCAATATTCCGAATATCACTCTCAGGTACCCAGCTATTATGCTTGTTATCATACCCGAGCCACTTCACCAGGGCCATCTTCTTTTTCCTCTTCAGTATTTTCTCCACCCTATACACATGATCCTTCTTAACAACAGCACTTAGCTCCTCTTCATAAAACTTCCCAATTATTGGCTCACCCTCTAAGTCCGCTATTTCATAAACATTTGGATCGCCCCTAATCACCTTAGTCACCTTGAATAGTTCCTCTGTGAAGTTAGCCTCATATCCCTTAGTGAATACGCTTTTGTACTTGCTTATCCTGACAGTATCACCAACTTTAAATTTAGCTAGAGGGTATTCTCCAGATGTGTGACCAAATAAGGTGTTCCACACTTCAGCCTCGTTACTTTTATTCACATTAGCCGGTTTCATCAGTATGGTTCTATGCTTACTGTTATTGTAATTGCTAACCAGCGAGTCTAGAACATCAGTCCACTTATATGTTCCCTTACTGTAGAAGTACTTCCACATAGCCGTCTTTAAGGTTCTGTTAAACCGTTCCACAACAGCAGCCTTCTTATCTGATAGAGTGCTAAAGTACTTAGCACCAGCTCCCTCCAGTAAGGACCTCACCCCAACATTGTAAAATTCCTTACCGTCGTCAAACTGCATCAGTTCTGGATCCGCTCCAAAACGCTTCTTGAATTTCTTAAGCAATAACGTTACCGCCTTGGTCATACTTCCGGTGTCTTTCCTATACACAGGGATGGCAAAGGCATATCTGCTTAAAATCTCAACAGCCGTCAGTATCCAACGGTATCCCCCATTCTTATTCCCATACTTACCCATATCAACAAGATCAATTTGCAGCTGCTCACCTAGGTAGTAAACCCTAGTCTGTCTGAACTTATGCTTTCTAACTATTTTCCTATACCGTGTAAAAGTGTCCTGCAATTTCAACCACTTAGTGACCTTACTCCTACTCACGCCGGGTAGGCCATCATCCAGTGCCTTCCTGTAAAGTCTCTCAGCTGACTGATAACCAGTTGCAGGATTATAGTATATATCTCTCAGCCCCTGTTCCAGTTCTATGTCATTGTCCATATACTTCACTGGATATACATCTCCAACAGTACACTACCAAAACCATTCAGCGGTTTTCCATCCTGATCTGTCACGTAGAACTCCAACTCACTGATAACACCCTTACCAATTTCCAGCTCGGTCTCAATGTCAACAAATGACTGTGTAGAACCGAACAGCGGCTGTTCACTAGTGACTGGAAGACTTACTAGGGTATTACTCTTCCTTCCATTGTATAAATTCATTGGTGTAGATATCACATTACACAACACCATAAGATACTTCAGCCCGTTATTCACATTTATCAGTCCACTTTTCAAATTACTACCTGGTAAGAATATACGGGTGCCGAGTCCTAGTAAAGATGCTAAGTTGTTATGCAGTATTAGAGTCGTGCTACTGTCGGTCACCATCGTACACTTAGCCTCTGGTTTACTAAGTGTTAATGTAACCCCGCTGTTCCCCTCAAGTATCTTCTTAAAGTCCTGGAATGTATAATAACCATCCCCAAGGAATTTATTCAACCTCTTATTGTGAACATAGTAGTTACCCTTACTGCTGGTGACATTAAAGTACTCCCACATTATGTAGGCCTTCTTCAGCAGAATATGGGGATTTTTCCCTGTCAGTATAGGCTCCTCAAGTCTAACCACCTTATGTGATCCTTCTATCAGCACGGTCAGTTTCCTCATAGTATAGGCTATATTATGGCACCATACATCACAGGTATATATACCCTATTATATGAGTCTGAATCTGGGTTATACAACACCGTCTAATAACTCCATAGGTGATGTCACTGACGACATTGACATGAAAAATTTCAGGATAACCCAAATCATACCGGCCACTGATGATAACCACCTGATAAATAAGAAGTATGCCACAGAAAAGTTCGCCAAGAAGGAGAATTACAGGCTTAACGCCACAATGGTCTGGTACTACCCAACAGCTGGTGGAACGCCGAATTCGTTAGGTGGTAACACCTACCCGATGGTTCCAGTAAGTAAGGACACTATGATAAGAATATTGTGCCACTCGTTCGACACAGATGGTGTGGTGCCTGACAACGTAGTGCAGGTCACATACCGGCTGTACTATGTTACCTACAGAGCAACACAGGGTTCTGAGCTACTTGGCACACTAACTCTTGGGAGCGCAGACAGACATTATAGCGGTCACTGGTCTATACCTGTGAATCACGACTTCTATGTTAAAGACACTATCTCAGCACAGCAGGCCAGCAATAAACCATCTGTCGGCTACATCTACCCAACAATAACTGGACTGACTAGTGGTAATGAGAGTTGTCTAACTGTAGCGTTTTATGAGCCTGTTTAATCCTACCTATGTTATGCTTAACAGAGAGAAGAGTATAATAAGATTCAACCATATATCTGACAAGTTGAGCCAGGGGGAGGTTGAGATGTTAAAGTCACTTTATGAGAATTACCACATGATGGCTACCTGCTACCAGTGGCAATTTAAGAGGCTCTCTAGGATCAATCTTACCATGAACATGTCTGCTATATTCCTGACTGTTGCTGGCGGGGCGTTTAGCGCATTAGGTGGATTCGCTACATTATCTATAAGTGCTGTCGGACTTCTTATGCATGGGTATATCAAGAACAAGAGAATAGCAGAGAAAGTAAGTCAGTGCGAGGTGGCATACAAGAGCTATACAAAGTCACTAAACACCATCAAAGGATATCTCAGAGGTACCGAGTTTGACAGATCCACAATGTTCAGCAATCTGACTATGGTAGACAACATAATAAATGACAGCACTATGCCGCTGGAGAGGAAAATAAAGGACAGGTATAGTAGGGTCTATAGAGGTCATGCGTATATGAAATCATCGGAGTATTATGGCGGGATTAGGGGAGTTTGAGATGAACGCTTTAGGTAGCTATGAGGTTCCCGATGATGATGGCAGTGTGGTTGCTGGTTATGAAGAAACGGATTTAGGTGGAACTGATCCTACAGTGGTTGCTGACCCTGGAAGAGGGACTGTTAGATTTAGCCGGACTGGGGAAACCATATATCCAGACTTTGATGAGAATAGGGCAGACCCGGAGTACGTTGAAATGGATGAGCTTAGAGATAGGATTGATAGAAGTCATGTTAGTGAATTAGAATGGGACGACTGGGGTTTCAGACCTGATAATCAACCAGATACTGTAGATTATGATGAAAGTGTTAACATAAGGCTTAATAATGAGGGTTCATTAATGAGAGGATGGGTCCGTGATCTTTTCACTAACATTCTTAGTATTGGAGACTGTGCCGATCCCGATTTCATAGACTATCTTATTAATGATGAAATCCTAAGTATTGAAATAAAGCCAGATAATTCTTCCGACTACAGAGTTAGGTTCTTTAATCATGAGTTCGAGACAGCTAACAGGTCTATAGATATCAACACTAAGACTATTAGAGATGATATAAGGAACCTATGTGACGAGTGGAGTGAAAGACTTGACAGAAGAACTTTGAAGAAGGCGGGTGTGATAACTGGTATAGGTCTAAGCATAGCGGCGATTGTCTCAGGGCTAGCATTAGGTCTAACAAGAGGGGGCTCAGATGTGATACATGCGGGGAAGAAGAGGAGAAAGTGGGAGAAGCTTAACCCAGCCAAGGTCAGCATACCATGGTCAGATATTGAGGAGGCTGGTGGAGATGTCCTAGTATTTACTGGTAAGTATCTCACAGTTATCTTAGCGGTATCTGCAGTGTATCTCACAGCAAGACGGTAAGTAAACCTGTAGTAATCTATAAGATGACTGACAGCAAACCTGAGGTAATCTATAAGATGACTGATAGTAAAGACCCCAAGATCACTACTGATGTCAAGACTAAAGATCCGAAACGTGTTGAGGCGGGTAAGAGGTTGGCAGCAATCTCCAAAGCAGCAAAGGAAAAGAAGATGAAGGAAAGGATAAAGATGGAGGAGCAAGATTCCTCATGGTCATTACCTTCTAATGGATATATGTTAGGACTAGCAGGACTTCTGGTAGCGGGTGTGTCATTATACTTCACATGGAAAAGTGATAGGAGGGAGGTAGCTGCTGCTGTTGTGGCTGACACAGCTGAGCCAGTTGCAAAGACCATGAGCAAGCTGGAGACATTGTAACTAAATATCACTAGTAGTATGTCGGCTCAGAGGAAGGAACTTATGAATGAAGGATTCGACGCTGTTCTGGTTACAGTAGGAGTTTTACTGTTTAGTATGGCTAGTAAGAAATTGCTTAGGGAGCCGCTAACATCAGCTGAGAGTATGAAGTCATATGTGAAGCTAGCAGTTGGTATCACAGCATCAACACTAACTGTAAAATACCTGCAGCAGAAGAAGTATATACCAGTAGTAATACCCCCCACTATGGCGGCGGAAGTAATTAGTATGCAAACGGTGTGTAGCCCCTCATCTCATTAGTATTCATTTTATAGCGGCGCGTTACGTCAGCAAGCCCTAACCCTAATATCATTATTTATGCTACCCTCTTAACCCTAACTTTCCCCCCTAAACCATAGTTATTACTCAACCCCCCTGGTTTTCACTACGTCACTCCCGACTGGTCTCCGACTGTGGTTTTCACTACGTCACTCCCGACTGGTCTCCGACTGATTTCCGTAGGCAAAATACCGTCGAGTTGTTTAGTGCGTACGGTAAACGTTTGACAAGATGGATATTATGTACGACGAATTAAAGAAAAATAACGTTGATATCGATAAAGACACTTTATCGTTTCACCTTAACACTTGTCTAGAAGAACATCAAATATTGTTCAACAGTCTAAGCAGTCAAACAAATAGACTAAGTCTTCAACAGGTTTATAATGAAATGAGTCCTAACAATTTTGGTCTAAAGAGGAATTGATAGAGGCACTTTATATTTTTAATCTGAAACCTTGTCTCGATGAGTATAGAGAGTTTTCAAAGCCTAAGTGTCTGAATTGGCAGAGATAACGTATAGACTTGGATTAATAGCATACATGAATATTATATTAGTTTAGAACTTAAACGGCCAAACAGTTCTTTACCCATTTACTTGGACATATGTGCCGAATTGTCGCTTATTTGGCTTTAGTTTATAAAGTAAACGATGCCTTGAATGAAGAAACCGTTCGGCAAGCTGTTCAAAAGACATTGAAACACTTTCTTCAGATAAACGGCTGACTCGGCTATTTTATTAACGTCGTCAAGCATCTTGTTAATGTTGCTACGGCTGATATTTGCATATTTATCCTCAGTGCACGTGCAGGAGACAAAAGAAAAACTCATTAGGGGTCATTAAGATGATTAAGCGCTTGGGCAAGTTTGGACGACAAGAATAACAGGAGACACTGCGTTTAAAAATATTTATTTCACTTTACAAATATGTCATTTATTTAAAACATTTTTCTAGGACTGTGATGCCGACTCCTTGTTATAGGATAAGGTCTGCTCCTGAAATCATATCTAGGTACTCTCACTTTATAAGCAATATGAGGTTCATTCCTGGGAACCATTGAGATGCGAGGGTCTTCGTCTTGACTATTATTGACTGTTGTTTCATGTGAATCTTCATCAGAAGAATTTTGATATTTATCATTTTCTTGACGACCATAGTCATCTGAGTCGGCTTCCGAAACTTCTTCGTCCGAGTCGTTTTCTCCTGAATCACTTTCATCTCCAGTTATCCATTTTTGCAAAGGTTTCGGCTTTAGGTATTCAACAGTCGGAGGAGGAGATAGAAAATATGGTTTAGGTACGCTAAGTCCAGACGGAGGATTTAACAGGCTATGTTCAGGTTGTTCAGGTTTTTGTGGGGTCTCTGTCAAATTTTGTATAACTTTTAGTAACTGTGTTTGAAGATTAGTTTGAACTTGATTCTGCTGGTTCTGCAGCTGTTGTTGGAATGTCAGAAAACGCTCGAGTTGATTAGAGTATAGGATGTTCTTTTCATCGGGTGTTAATTGTGGTGTTTGTACAATATCTTGCATTAGCTGTTCTGTATTGTACATAGCGTTGACGATCGGAGGTTGCTGATACGATTTCTTTTGAATATATCTGCTTATGTTCTGCTGCAGAACGGAGCTATTTTCTTCAGGTAAAACATTGGTCTTGAGGCGATGATCGTCATCCGTAGTCGGTTTCAGATCAAGCATTAAATAACCATGAGGGCGACTTGTGGCTTCCTCGTAGCTCTTCATAAACTCTTGAACATGTCCAGGATTCACTTGTCGTGCCAAAATAGAAATTTGCTGCTTATCCCTTGGAGACTTGAAGAGTACGATATAGTGTGCGTTGAGGCTGATGTTTCTGGTTTCCTTTCCTTGATGAAATATATTCTGAACAATATAGATCACGGAGAGATTCCTGTGATGACTGCCCCTTGTAAATAAACTAGCAATACGTTTATCTCCCCTGATTGATCCATAAGATCATCTAGGACAATAAGGTTTCGCCTCGAAACATCAAGAAAGTCTTCCGAGTCGATGTTAGTAGGTATTCCTTCATTCAGTTCAATGCCCGGTATAGTTTTGATCATCTCAAGATACATGGGTTGCCACTGGCCATAACACCAAATGATACGTTCAGGAGGAGGATTAATCGTAGTTTTGGCGTTTTCCAGAGGAGTTTTTACCCATACGGTTTTACCACTCTGAGTACACCCTGCAACAATGCACGTAAATGGATGCTGCAGGACTGTGGATCCATTGACGAGAGGAAATACTTGTCGTATTTGTTTTGTCGATGATCTATGAACCATTTTCATGTGACGGAGGAGATTACTTGAATTAGCGAAAGATTTTCCACAAACTTCACAAACGTAGGACATGTTTCAGGTATGACGGTCAGATAAGTAATGAATAATTTTCTATTAGCCAACCTTGTTTATAGTGATTCAACACAACAGTCCTAAGATTATATAGTCCTAAGTCCTAAGACTATAGTCCTAAGTCCTAAGACTATAGTCCTAAGTCCTAAGACTATAGTCCTAAGTCCTAAGACTATAGTCCTAAATCCTAAGACTATAGTCCTAAATCCTAAGACTATAGTCCTAAGTCCTAAGACTATAGTCCTAAGTCCTAAGACTATAGTCCTAAGTCCTAAGACTATAGTCCTAAGTCCTAAGACTATAGTCCTAAATCCTAAGACTATAGTCCTAAATCCTAAGACTATAGTCCTAAGTCCTAAGACTATAGTCCTAAGTCCTAAGACTATAGTCTTAGGACTTAGGACTATAGTCTTAGGACTTAGGACTATAGTCTTAGGATTTAGGACTATAGTCTTAGGACTTAGGACTATAGTCTTAGGACTTAGGACTATAGTCTTAGGACTTAGGACTATAGTCTTAGGACTTAGGACTATAGTCTTAGGACTTAGGACTATAGTCTTAGGACTTAGGACTATAGTCTTAGGATTTAGGACTATAGTCTTAGGATTTAGGACTATAGTCTTAGGACTTAGGACTATAGTCTTAGGACTTAGGACTATAGTCTTAGGACTTAGGACTATAGTCTTAGGACTTAGGACTATATAATCTTAGGACTTAGGACTATAGTCTTAGGACTTAGGACTATAGTCTTAGGATTTAGGACTATAGTCTTAGGACTTAGGACTATAGTCTTAGGACTTAGGACTATAGTCTTAGGACTTAGGACTATAGTCTTAGGACTTAGGACTATAGTCTTAGGACTTAGGACTATAGTCTTAGGACTTAGGACTATAGTCTTAGGATTTAGGACTATAGTCTTAGGATTTAGGACTATAGTCTTAGGACTTAGGACTATAGTCTTAGGACTTAGGACTATAGTCTTAGGACTTAGGACTATAGTCTTAGGACTTAGGACTATAGTCTTAGGATTTAGGACTATAGTCTTAGGATTTAGGACTATAGTCTTAGGACTTAGGACTATAGTCTTAGGACTTAGGACTATAGTCTTAGGACTTAGGACTATAGTCTTAGGACTTAGGACTATATAATCTTAGGACTGTTGTGTTGAATCACTATAAACAAGGTTGGCTAATAGAAAATTATTCATTACTTATCTGACCGTCATACCTGAAACATGTCCTACGTTTGTGAAGTTTGTGGAAAATCTTTCGCTAATTCAAGTAATCTCCTCCGTCACATGAAAATGGTTCATAGATCATCGACAAAACAAATACGACAAGTATTTCCTCTCGTCAATGGATCCACAGTCCTGCAGCATCCATTTACGTGCATTGTTGCAGGGTGTACTCAGAGTGGTAAAACCGTATGGGTAAAAACTCTTCTGGAAAACGCCAAAACTACGATTAATCCTCCTCCTGAACGTATCATTTGGTGTTATGGCCAGTGGCAACCCATGTATCTTGAGATGATCAAAACTATACCGGGCATTGAACTGAATGAAGGAATACCTACTAACATCGACTCGGAAGACTTTCTTGATGTTTCGAGGCGAAACCTTATTGTCCTAGATGATCTTATGGATCAATCAGGGGAGATAAACGTATTGCTAGTTTATTTACAAGGGGCAGTCATCACAGGAATCTCTCCGTGATCTATATTGTTCAGAAATATATTTCATCAAGGAAAGGAAACCAGAAACATCAGCCTCAACGCACACTATATCGTACTCTTCAAGTCTCCAAGGGATAAGCAGCAAATTTCTATTTTGGCACGACAAGTGAATCCTGGACATGTTCAAGAGTTTATGAAGAGCTACGAGGAAGCCACAAGTCGCCCTCATGGTTATTTAATGCTTGATCTGAAACCGACTACGGATGACGATCATCGCCTCAAGACCAATGTTTTACCTGAAGAAAATAGCTCCGTTCTGCAGCAGAACATAAGCAGATATATTCAAAAGAAATCGTATCAGCAACCTCCGATCGTCAACGCTATGTACAATACAGAACAGCTAATGCAAGATATTGTACAAACACCACAATTAACACCCGATGAAAAGAACATCCTATACTCTAATCAACTCGAGCGTTTTCTGACATTCCAACAACAGCTGCAGAACCAGCAGAATCAAGTTCAAACTAATCTTCAAACACAGTTACTAAAAGTTATACAAAATTTGACAGAGACCCCACAAAAACCTGAACAACCTGAACATAGCCTGTTAAATCCTCCGTCTGGACTTAGCGTACCTAAACCATATTTTCTATCTCCTCCTCCGACTGTTGAATACCTAAAGCCGAAACCTTTGCAAAAATGGATAACTGGAGATGAAAGTGATTCAGGAGAAAACGACTCGGACGAAGAAGTTTCGGAAGCCGACTCAGATGACTATGGTCGTCAAGAAAATGATAAATATCAAAATTCTTCTGATGAAGATTCACATGAAACAACAGTCAATAATAGTCAAGACGAAGACCCTCGCATCTCAATGGTTCCCAGGAATGAACCTCATATTGCTTATAAAGTGAGAGTACCTAGATATGATTTCAGGAGCAGACCTTATCCTATAACAAGGAGTCGGCATCACAGTCCTAGAAAAATGTTTTAAATAAATGACATATTTGTAAAGTGAAATAAATATTTTTAAACGCAGTGTCTCCTGTTATTCTTGTCGTCCAAACTTGCCCAAGCGCTTAATCATCTTAATGACCCCTAATGAGTTTTTCTTTTGTCTCCTGCACGTGCACTGAGGATAAATATGCAAATATCAGCCGTAGCAACATTAACAAGATGCTTGACGACGTTAATAAAATAGCCGAGTCAGCCGTTTATCTGAAGAAAGTGTTTCAATGTCTTTTGAACAGCTTGCCGAACGGTTTCTTCATTCAAGGCATCGTTTACTTTATAAACTAAAGCCAAATAAGCGACAATTCGGCACATATGTCCAAGTAAATGGGTAAAGAACTGTTTGGCCGTTTAAGTTCTAAACTAATATAATATTCATGTATGCTATTAATCCAAGTCTATACGTTATCTCTGCCAATTCAGACACTTAGGCTTTGAAAACTCTCTATACTCATCGAGACAAGGTTTCAGATTAAAAATATAAAGTGCCTCTATCAATTCCTCTTTAGACCAAAATTGTTAGGACTCATTTCATTATAAACCTGTTGAAGACTTAGTCTATTTGTTTGACTGCTTAGACTGTTGAACAATATTTGATGTTCTTCTAGACAAGTGTTAAGGTGAAACGATAAAGTGTCTTTATCGATATCAACGTTATTTTTCTTTAATTCGTCGTACATAATATCCATCTTGTCAAACGTTTACCGTACGCACTAAACAACTCGACGGTATTTTGCCTACGGAAATCAGTCGGAGACCAGTCGGGAGTGACGTAGTGAAAACCACAGTCGGAGACCAGTCGGGAGTGACGTAGTGAAAACCAGGGGGGTTGAGTAATAACTATGGTTTAGGGGGGAAAGTTAGGGTTAAGAGGGTAGCATAAATAATGATATTAGGGTTAGGGCTTGCTGACGTAACGCGCCGCTATAAAATGAATACTAATGAGATGAGGGGCTACACACCGTTTGCATACTAATTACTTCCGCCGCCATAGTGGGGGGTATTACTACTTATACCTGAGGACCCCTTCAAGAATACCTAGTTAACATTATGGCAGGTGCATTAGCAGGTGGAGCTCTTCAGACAACATTCGCAGCACTAAGTTTTGCTGGGGCTGGGTTCTTATTTAACAAGCTTAACCACACTGGATACGAGGCGGAGATTAAGAGACATAACCTAAGCATGGAAAAGCTGGCAGCAGCTAAGGAAGCGTTCTATGAGAATGAGATAAGACATAAAGATAGGTTGGCTCAACTTAGAGCAGAGTTAAGTGATGCCAACGCCGACATAAATGCCACTAACAGGGCTTTGGATAAGTTGAGAACACACCTCAAATGGTATGACCTTCAGGGATGAGCCTAAACTTGGAGACTTCTATAAACCTTCTAAGGAGATGCAGAAGTACCAGGCAATGTTTGTTGCTATAGCAGGAGTCTCTGTGGGTTTCATAACACATAGGGCAGGGCTCATTTAAAGATATATTCCTATGCTATATTATATGGGTAGAAGGGAAGACTATATGGAGCGAAGATTCAGGAAAATCGATGAGATGTACACATGTGATGACTGTGGTGGCTACCGTATCAACTGTCATGGTTTTCCGACCTGTACGTCATGTGGCCTACAAGGACCTTTCACAGTACCTGTACCAGAGTTGGATCTAATGTCATGGAGCAAGAGGAAGACTGTTCATAAGAGAAGTAAGTGGTTTGCTAGAAGGATAGCAGGAGTTGTTAATAGTTCTGATGAAAGAATGTTGACAGCTGATTTCATAAAGGTTGTGTCAGTGCTGATGAGACTTAACCTGATAGGAAAAAATGTAAGTAGGTATAACTACTATATAATAAGGTTGGCTAGTCGAAGAGGTCTTACACTACTTACAGATGTCAGTGACATGTGTGAGGGATATAGTAAAAACATGTTTGATGATCGGTTGTTCGGATATGTATATAAGGCTGGGTTGGGACACTGATTGCAGATGTCCTATGTTCCTGAAGTGGAAGGACACTTAAAGAAATAATTTTACACACCTAGTATATGGCAACAGTTAAATATCATGACAGTTTCCTCATACGTAATTTGGTAGAGTACATTAAATTGTATAGCCCACGGGTTATGTACATAGTTAGACCTAAGGACGAAATGGATAACTTTAATAGAGGGTACATTTCCGGACAGCCTGACATTCTGATAATTGAGCCTGGGCATAGGTACATCGGGTTGGCAATATGGGCTAAGCCGATGATGGATATGACGAAATATGATTTAGCGTACAAGAGAAAGCTGGCTAGGCAGTCATATAGCATCGTAATGTCTGATGACAATGACAAACTTGTGTGGGCCTTCACGTCGCACATGCTGGAGTGCCATGGTACTAGCATACGTAAGGTGAAGGATGACTGGTCAGAGCTTATGCAATGCCAGATGGAAGGTATAGACGCTTCTATTAGATCTGCTAAAGATAGGAGCATCTCAGAATATTATGAAATAAGAGAATACAACAGTCTTAGTGCACTTGATTACGAGGTGCTTGATGCTCTGGTTCATTACTTTGAGGTTGAGGATCCAGGTGCTGTGGTTATACCTGGGCTCGGTGTTGACGGGCAGCCTGACCTGCTTGTGATAAGTCCGGATATAACCCATAACGGGCTGGCTATATGGCTGGGTTACAGAGAAGCCTCTAGGGGTTGTAATGGACTAAGCTATAGACAGACGGATTTTCTGAAGCGGCTGATATGTAGGTCGTTCGCAATTATAAAAACGGAAGACAGCAGGCGTGTGTGGAACAAGGTAGACCATTACCTTATTGATAAGCGGCCTTAGTGGTGGGCCTTGTGCCTGGGTGAGTAAACCTGGGTTTTTTTATGTTTAGATTTTTTACGTCTTAGCCTTGTGTAAAGACTATTAAGATCTATTAACTCTCTCATCATTTTATCTATTTCTCTGTCGGACACCTTTCCCTCCGACTTACATATTTCATCAACCAGATTTCCTATATCATGCTCTATGCCCTCCATATAGTCAATGTAGAAAATAAACCCTGATGTTGGGCCCATTTAAACTCACCTGGCCCACCAGGTATGTGAAAAAAGTGATGATATAGGGCAACACGGTGAAACGTCGTGTTTGACTATAGGTAACCATTCGTATGTAGGCGCGTTTAAATATATACACCTATAGTATGATCAAGTCATTCAGTTTCGGCGATAAAATAATCAGAACACAAAAGGATGGTGATGAGATATGGTTCCGGGGGAAAGATGTTGCTGAGGCGCTTGGTTATAAGAGGCCGGATAAGGCTATCCGTGATCATGTTGATGCTGACTGTAAGAAAAAGGTGATGCAAGAGGCAAACCCCCCAAAACGGGGGGTCTCAAAAAGTGAGAGGCCTCAGGGTGGGGCTTCTCAGATTTACCAGATAAATGAGCCTGGAGTATATAGTCTGGTATTCTCATCCAAATTACCTATAGCGAGGAGGTTTAGGAACTGGGTGTTCAGAGATGTCCTACCATCAATAAGGAAAACTGGTAAGTACATATCACCTAGACTTACTGGTAACCAACTGTCACTAATGAATGAGACTGACCTACATTATCAGGTGATTAGGTATATAAGAGAGTACCATCCGAATGCTATAATCATACCAGGCCTAGGGGAGAATCAGGACACTAAGTTAAAAAGAATAACTAGCTGGAAAAAGGGATATAGAAGCGGGCAACCTGATATCATTATAGGGAACCTACACAAGACATACTCTGGTCTGGCTATAGAGCTAAAGACTCCGAATGGTATGGGGGTCTTTTCAGACAGGCAAAAGTCGTTCATAGGTAGCCTGAGCGATAATGGATATAAGACTTTAGTGTCATACAATTATGACGAGATACACAGATGCATTGATGAGTATATGACAGAGGCGAGAGTAAGGTGTGGGTACTGTGGTAGGAAGTTCCGTAATAAAGACACGCTTAGTAACCACTGTAAATACTTCCACAGGATCTCCTATGCTTCAGAAACTTAATATACCTATCCACCAGTTCCCTCTCCATCTCAATTAAGTTAAAAACTTCATCTACTAGTTTTTCTACTTGCTTACGGATCCTTAAGATTCTAGCAAATACTACATCTTCCATATAATTACTATAGAAGATATAGTTCGTTTAAATTATTTAATAAAAAATATACAGATATAGTATGTCGAGGACACTTAAGGAAATAACTCCAGATGTTAGTATGTCAAGAACGGTTAAGAAAATAAACCCACTTGAAGAGATACCAGCATTTGATGATACGTTAGCGAGACGTAGACAGGATCTGCATAATGAGCTGGGAGTTGTTGAGGCTAGAAGGGCTCTTAAGGGTTATACCAGAGGTATGGAAATTAGTATCATAGACAGAGGTGATCCTGAGTCTGAAATAGATCAGACGAGAAGTCTAGTCCGCAGAGTGCTCGAAATTGAGATGGAGGATATTGGTGGAATAAAGTTTGCGGAAATGTTGAAGATAAAGTTGAAGAAGGAACAAAATAATGGTGATTTCCTTTTCAAGGATGTCTACTTTGGGAGTAAAGCCGCTGTCGCCATAGACAACAGTCATCTGGAGTCTCTAGCAGCAGTGGGAGGGAAGAACATGCTGAACCTATACGAGTCATGGACCTCTGAAGGTAGTGGCTGGGTCATAGACAGCATCATGAGTCATTATCTTAATGTGGTAGCCTATAGGCCGTTACAAGGTAGTAGTTATGTAGAACTTCCTAAAGAGTTGAGGAACCCTGCAAAGGGGCTGATAAACATAAAGAACAGTGATAACGAATGTTTCAGATGGTGCCATATCAGATACCTAAACCCACAGAACAGAAACCCTCAGAGAATTAAGAAAACTGATAAAGACTTACTACCTACTCTGGACTACACTGGTGTTAAGTTCCCAGTAGAAACAAGACAGTGCAGTAGGATAGAAACGCAAAATAACATACGCATAAATGTGTTTGGGTATGAGGATGGTCAGACTTATCCAATATATGTGTCAAAGGAAAAGCGTGAGAGCTGTATGAACCTACTTCTGATTGATAGACATTATGTGCTAGTGAAGGACTTTAACAAGTTCATGTACCTAAAGACTAAGCATAAGGGGAGAAAGCATTTCTGCATGCATTGCCTACAGTGCTTCAGCTCAGGTGCTATACTATCAGCCCATAGTGAGAACTGTATTGTGGTGAATGGCAAACAGGCTATAAAGATGCCTAAGGAAGGTGAGAACACACTAACATTCATCAACCACCGTAAGCAGCTTGAGGTACCTTTCGTTATATATGCTGACTTTGAAGCTTTGGTGATGCATAATAACACACCTAGTAAAGATGATAGTAAGTCCTACACACAAGAGTACCAGAAGCATGTAGACTGTGGGTTCTCATATAAGGTTGTATGCTGCGTCGACGATAGCTTTAGCAAGCCGGTAAAGGTCTACAGAGGTGAGAAGGCTGTCTATAAGTTTATGAAAAAGATGCTGAAGGAAGTGGCCTACTGCCAGAGTGTCAAGAAAAAATCCTTTAACAAAGATATGACTATGACTAAAGCCGAGATTGATGAACACGAAAAATCAGAAGTGTCACATATGTGGTAAAAGCTATGTGGACTCAGATGTTAGGGTCAGAGATCACTGCCACATAACCGGGAAATATAGGGGATCAGCCAACAGCAAATGTAATATGGTTTACAGGATTACTGATAAAATACCAGTAATATTTCATAATCTAAGGGGTTATGACAGCCACTTCATAATGCAGGAAATAGGTAAATTTGGGATGGACATAAATGTGATACCTAACAATATGGAAAAGTATATGTCATTCATGCTTGGTCGACATCTGGTGTTCATAGATAGTCTCCAGTTCATGTCCAGTGCTCTGGGACGACTTGTTGACAACTTACCTAGGGACAGGTTCGTAATAACGTCTGAGGAGTTTGAGGGAGAGAAATTTGATCTGATGACTCGAAAGGGAGTTTACCCATATGACTATATGAGCAGCTTTGAAAAGTTTGAGGACACCTGCTTACCAACCAAGGACGAGTTCTATAGCGCCCTGAATAATGAACACATTTCTGAGGATGACTATGCATATGCTCATAAGGTCTGGAGAACCTTCAGGTTGGGTAATATGGGAGAATACCATGACCTGTATATGAAGTCAGATGTGCTGCTGCTGGCTGATGTTTTTGAAAACTTTAGGAAGACCTGTCTGCAGTACTATAAGCTGGACCCATGTCACTACTTCTCCAGTCCCGGGTTGTCCTGGGATGCGATGCTAAAAATGACTGGCGTGGAAATCGAACTGATGACTGATATAAACATGTTCCAGTTCATCGAAAAGGGTATGAGGGGCGGCACGTCATATATCGCTAACAGGTATGGGATGGCCAATAATAAGTATATGAAAAAATATGATGAGAAGCTGCCTAGCAAGTATCTTATGTACCTGGATGCTAACAACCTTTACGGATGGGCCATGAGTCAGTACCTACCGACCGGCGGATTCAAGTGGCTTGACGCTGACACAGTGGACTTGAGTAAGTACGGTGATGAGTCTGACCGTGGCCTTATACTTGAGGTTGATCTGGAGTACCCGGACGAGCTGCATGAGAAACATAATGACTTTCCTCTAGCCCCAGAAAAGCTTAAAGTAAAATCGGATATGTTGTCAGACTATTGCCGAAACATAAAAGATAAGTATAACATCCACATAGGAACAGTACATAAACTAATCCCAAACCTGATGGATAAAAGTAAGTACGTCCTGCATTACAGGAACCTGCGGCTATACCTGGAGCTAGGGATGAAGCTAAAGAAAATACATAGGGCATTGGAATTTGACCAGTCCCCATGGTTAAAAGAGTATATAGACTACAACACTCAGAAGAGGTCTCATGCCAGGAATGCATTCGAGAAGGACTTCTTCAAACTTATGAACAACAGCATCTTCGGCAAGACCATGGAAAATCTCAGGAAAAGGGTTGACGTAAGGCTTGTGACTAGTCCATACAAATTAATGAAACTGACCTCCAAGCCAACATTCGTGAGTAGTAAAATATTCAACGAAAACCTGGTCGCTGTACATAAAATCAAGGAATGTCTAACACTCAACAGGCCTGCCTTCATTGGGATGTGTATACTTGACATGTCTAAGACCTTGATGTATGACTTCCACTACAGATACATAGGAAATCTGTATGGACCTAAGGCTAAGCTACTTTTTACTGACACCGATAGTCTACTATATGAGATATCTGCTGGGGATGTTTACAAGGACTTCCACTCTGACCGTGACAAGTTTGATAATAGCGACTACCCGGTGGACTCTGAATATCACTTCATAGAGAATAAAAAAGTTATAGGTAAGATGAAGGATGAGGCAGCTGGGGTACCTATCACTGAGTTCATAGGGTTGAAGAGTAAAATGTACTCCTACACAAAAGACAATGATAAAGGAGACAAGAAGGCTAAGGGAATTAAGAAGGTTGTTATAAGTAAGGACATAAAACATAATGATTATAAAGACACGTTACTGGGGAAAAAGCAGCTCAAACATAAAATGAAAACTATAAGGAGTGTATACCATCAGCTGGGATCCTACGAAGTCAACAAAATATCGCTAAGCTGCTTTGACGACAAAAGGTACATACTCAATGACGGTGTCAGTAGCTATGCCTATGGGCATAATTTCATCAGACCTTTAGATGAGTGGTTTTATAAAATAGGTTTTTCGTTTTCCGAGTAAAAAAGGTGGTGCTAGTGCCTAAACCAGCAGAAATTCCCAATTTTCTCTTATGCTAGTACAGGCTGCGAATATAAGGCTTTAAAAACGCCGGCATTTGACATATTTCTCTCCGTACAGTCAAAAGGAGGTTTCTTTAAGTCTGTGGACTACTTCATAAAATCTGACTTGGATTCTGTGAAGACTTATATTTTGGAAGATCAGTGGCAACCGACTGGTCTGGCGAGTTGGGGGCAAAATAAACTGGTCCATTTGTTGGGAGGTTTTATCTGACTCACAATAGACTTTACACTGGTGACTCCTGGTATGATTGCGGCCCAACACCTCGCCTTCGGCTCGGTGTGGCCGCCTGGACTCCAGGTTGCCGCTGTTCGGAGCTGTTGTGTGGTGCTAGGTAAATGACCATACGGATGACTTGACCTTGGTGACTCCAAGAAGTAAGGGGGCGTCCTTCTTAGCATAAGCCCTGGACCATCGCCAAACGACTTGGTCGCTGTGGTCTTTTCCACCGTACCTGATTTAAACTTTATGTTGCATGGAAAAATAGGTTGGGCCATTTTCAATCCTAGGTTTTGGATTCCTAGTGGCAACCGACTGGTCTGGCGGGTTGGGGGCAAAATAAACTGGCCCATAAAATGGAAAAATTTCTGGTTGTGTTATATACCAATTGAGGAAACGGTTGATGGTGACATAACCAACTTCTACATTGCCAAGCCGTGGGCCACTTAAAGCGCTAACGGCAGGACTATGACATAAGTCATTGAAAAGCCGTGGACCATTAAAAGGGCCAACGGCAGGGCCAACGGCAGGGCCAACGGCAGGTCCAACGGTGAAAAGTGATGGTAGCGGTGACATACACCCGGGAGAAATGAGCTGGTATTCTCCAGGCTGTCGCCTGTCGCCAGCTCATAATTCTCCCTAGATTATTTCGTATATCACTAAACTAAAAGTGCTAAGCCGCGTTCCAAGTCTCGGGCCGGTCCTATAAAGGGCGATACTAGGACTTGCCACAGGCGTTCGCCTGTGACTTGCCCTAGTTACGCCCTGAGGGACTAGCCACGACCTGACCAACGGCAGGGCCAGCAGACGGAACCAAATAATGGCGACTTAGCGGAAAAGTGACGGTACCGGGGCATGGAAAAAGTGATGGTACTGGGGTATGGCAATCTAGCATAAAAACTGACGGTACAGGCCACTTAAAAAGGTGATGGTACCGGGGTATGGAGAAAGTGATGGTACCGGCGATGTCCCAAAAAAATAAGTGTGCTGGTACCCCCATATCCTATACTACTTATATACAGAACTCGCGACCAAGCTCTCGGCAACGCCCCCCGTGGCTCAGTGGTCAGAGCATTGTACTAGAATCGCAAGGTGGTGGGTTCAATTCCTGCCGGAAGGCCTGTGTAGTTGCATTTTTCGCAACTGGTCCCGGTTTGGTCTTAAAATGTATATATTCTACACTCGAATTTTCCTTCACCCAAAATCCTTAAAAAAATCACTCATCCACTAAGCTATCTCAAGAACTAAGAATGATACGAGAAAGAAAGTTGTAAAAATTAGTGAGAGCGGAGTGAGTGAGTGAGTGAGTGAGTGAGTGAGTGAGTGAGTGAGTGAGTGAGTGAGTGAGTGAGCGAGTGAGTGAGTGAGTGAGTGAGTGAGTGAGTGAGTGAGTGAGTGAGTGAGTGAGTGAGTGAGTGCGTGGGCGAGTGAGTGAGTGAGTGAGTGAGTGAGTGCGTGCGTGCGTGAGTGCCAGCCAGCAAGCGAATAACTAAGTAAAAGAACGAATGTGTTTCCGGTAGTATTGAATAATATTTTAAGCTCACTCTTTGGAAATATTCCTAAATAACAAGGCCTTATTCAAGATGGCTGCCTGTGTGATTATCTTATGTCACCTAACCCAAACAAAAGCCTTAACTCTAGTCAGAAACCAAGTTTACCGCTTAGATACAAATTCAATGGGGGAGTTTACCAAGCTTCATTGCCTCAAGTTGTAGTAGACTGACGGTTAAATAGAGGGAATGGCTTCGACTTCATATTAGTCAATATTTAAATAGCTCGATCTTTACCGGTGTTTTCTAGCTAAACAGCAAACTCGCCAGTGAGTTGGGTTAAAGCTAGACTGTAAACTTGGTTTCTGGCTAGGGTTAGGATGGCATTATTTGGGTTAACATATTCACACCACTGACCTATATATAACTGGACTGCGTGCTCCTATTACTTTTGAGTTGGGAAAAGTGCGACCATTTTCAGTTTCAAAATGGCGACATTTATTGGTCCTTCTCCTAATGGTAATGGTCGCTGACCGATACCTAAGGACCGGACTGTTGACACAGGTATTTAAAATTGCATATTTTAGACAAGAAACTCGTAGTTACTCCTTAGTTGTTTTACAGTCTGGTAAACGAAAAGATTTCCACCGTCCGTCTATTTTCCCGTCGTTAAAACAAGAAAGCCGGACGACAAACTATCAGACGGTCCAGACTGGGACAGTGGAAGACCGTCAAAATCCGTCAGTCAGAAGCCTTTCGTCTTCTAAAATGATGACAGTTATAACGACACTTGGAAAAGGTTAATTGATAAAGACACTCTAAGGAGAACTCGGCTACGCCTCGCTTCTTTACGATTTTATCGTGTTCTCCATCGCTTGCCTTTCTTTATAGAGCTGGCGACTTCATAAAACAAAATTTTGTAGAACTTCCATATATTAATTGTTTATTTTATTGCTGATTATTCGTGTCGTACACCCTGGGACGTCTTAATTCAGAGCTACACGCCTACAGCAATAATTGTCTAGTAATTATGTTGTAGTTCAAAGCTACAATAGGTCTCTTATCATGAAAATTCTTCGGGCCGCTCAGCAACAAACGTAAACTGATACTTTGTTTATACAAACTCGAAATCATGTTCTACTGATAGTATTCCTATTTGGTCAAACAAATAATTCAGAACGCCTTTTCAGTCTTGGTTCCACAGTTAACAATGACCAACCATGCATGTCAAGTGACAAAAATCGTCTTTCATTTTCATAAATATTAAAAACAATATTTAGACGGCCGGCCAACCTCAATAAAAGTGCCTGGAAAACACCTTTGATGGCATTTCGTGTTACAAGCAGGCAACCACCACAGAAACGTAGCTTAGACTTCGACAAAGACGACTAGGCCTGTTGCCATCCGAGTTTCGGGGTTTTTATGTGAAAATTTTGAGGCTTTCTACAGCTATTTCACGCGCTACGAGCTGGATTGAAAATTCCAAGTTCGGTTTCCCTAGCAACAATTTCGTTCGGGTACTTTCTTGTGATTGGCCAGGTTATAATTACATAGCCAATGAGAACACGCGAATGGCAAAACAAGTCCCCGGCACAGAGGAAACCGGACAGCTGTCATGTGATTGTCACGTGATATTGTCGACCAATGAAATTGCGCTATTTTCTTATCGTTGATCGGCTGAAAATTTTGCATTCGGCTTAGAATACCGAATATTACGCTGTTGTCATTCATTTTTTTCTTTAAAAAAGCAGTGGTATCGTTTCATATATTGTTGGACTATCCATATCTGCAGAATTTTGCAAGGTAAATGTATTTTTTCTACTTTATTTTGATCGTTTATGTGGGTCGTGTCGCGCTAAGCGAAGACCCCACTTCCGGTTTGTCAGCAATCTTCAAAGCAAAAAATCTCGAATTCCCATGGTTCGAATTCTCTACTTTTTGCGGAATAAGTTGAAGAAATGTCTAATCTTGGATTCTATCCGGACGCCCCCCCTCGCCCCCGCAACCGTTTTCGAGATATTCGCCGTTGAACCGACCATGCTATTTCGGCTTTTGCTAAGATGGCGCCTAATAATTTAAGAGAGCCTCTCGCCACTAAAGGTTGTTTTTTTCTCAAGAATTTTGGGAGTTTCGTAATATTTTGAGCTTTATTCTTTAGAGTAAGTGTAGAATGAGTAGTGGACAATTATTAAAGAGTAAAATTTGGTATTTGTCTGTTTTTATGGTCCAAAACGCTAACGTCGCTGTATAAAAACACCATCATTCTGGAAAAATTGTATCTGTAAATATTATTACAGAATGTACTTAACTTTCTTAAAGATCTGCTATATAGGCCTGATATGTATAGATATTTATGACAGCAGTATGATTATTAAAATTGATGTGTGGATTATTTGTAGTTTATTATTGGTCATTGTTATTGTGAGTAATATATTGTAATTGTAGTATTTGTTATAATTTGTTGTTGTTCGTATTGTTTTTCAGTATACAAATATTTATTATCCCTTTCGCCCCAGGAAGCAAGCTGATGGGGTGGGAGAAGTAAATGATGTGGGTGGGGTGGGGTGTGGCATGTGCCCTGTGTCCACCCCTTGGTTTGTGCACCCATGAAGTGAATACAATAGTTAGGCATGGCTGTACAGTCAACTCTTAAGACATGAAAGAGTTAATCATAACTCCATTGTATTTTTTACAGGAAGTGAAGAGATACAGCACAGATGTCAGACCAATCTGAACAGGATTATTACAATGATAAATTCATGGATTTTCTTTTACTAAAAAACATCATTCAAATAATATGTAGTTTGAAGTTTTGCATGTTGTCATGTTGTATAATTACATAAGGCAATGCATAATAATTGTGGACATAACTATTAAAATTTTAACACAGAGGTACTGTCTTGCATATTATTATACAATCCAAATGCTGGGTCTCAAAGCCTAATTATAAATACCTGGATATTATTCATCCCTTTGCCTTTGGGTGCTACTGGCTATCTGCATGTACATACTGATAAACAGTGACTATGTCTAAGACAGATGCCTGGATATTATTCATCCCTTTGCCTTTGCCTTTGAGTGCTACTGGCTACTGCATGAACCTACAGTGAACTATGTCTAAGACAGACATCTTTGGGCTGGACTTTGTCTGTCTTATAGTTCATTCACATGTCTAAATACAGTAACATTTCTGATGCCCTCTCTAAATGTTTTCTTGGCAGGGGGGGGGGGGCAGGTTGCACACTGCAAAAATGTTGGACCAATGTTACAATGTTAACAATGCCCCTGATTGAATACCTGTATCAGTGTCAATACAGTGGTGTTTTAGAAGTAACCAAGATCAATATTGAGACAAAACATTTTAATTTTATTCAAGTTCCTTATTTACATATATATTGAGGATACAGGAAATATTGTAAACTTTGAACATTTGACCAGTCCAGTTATACCAAATTTATCAATAGATTCTGGAGGCAATCCAATAAAGTTTCTCGATTTTTTAATTCACCTTAATTATAAAGAAAAATACAAGATTGTTATTGAATAATAAATTTTAAGCTAGCTTTAGTCACAATTTTATAAAAATTTGGGATACAAGTACAGTAAGTATAAAAGGAAACAAGACTTAAAAAATCGGGGAAAAACCCCAAGGATGATAGTTGTATCTAATTGACCCCGATAATTGCTACACACAAGTTATATAAGTTTACAGTAACACTGCAGAATGCAAAACATTAAACCACGGAAAATGCATCATAAGGTTTATAGAATAGGAAAAATTTGAGAGGGAAATCATTAACCACTAAACAACAAATAATGTTGATTTCTCACCTACGCTTTTCTCCAGTTGTAACGAATCACACGTTGCACAGTACAACCAAATCCTTGTTTGTTGTAAACATCTAGTTCGTTTCTGATTTGCTCCATTATTTGTAACACAAAATGCGTCGAATCCGAAGGAACTTGAGTAGTCTTGAATGCCCATCCGCCATAACGCCATTGTCACGAATATACGCCAAATAAAGCACAATCTTTTTCATGATGTCTTACACTGCTAAAGTCAACCGAAAAATTTCGGCTGACTCGAGCGGGATTTGAACTCGCACCTTCGGGATTCCGGTCCGCCGCTCTACCTGTTGAGCTATCGAGCCGCACAGGGATTGGAGGCAAGTTCTATCCAACTTAAGTGCACGAGATATTCTCGCGACAATTTAACGCTTATCCGTGAGGACGTGCAGTGTTTCAATTCTATTACAGAATCATCCTCAGAAACATGAGAAAATTTTTCATGATGTCTTACACTGATTCTGTAATAGAATTGAAACACTGCACGTCCTCACGGATAAGCGTTAAGTTGTCGCGAGAATATCTCGTGCACTTAAGTTGGATAGAACTTGCCTCCAATCCCTGTGCGGCTCGATAGCTCAACAGGTAGAGCGGCGGACCGGAATCCCGAAGGTGCGAGTTCAAATCCCGCTCGAGTCAGCCGAAATTTTTCGGTTGACTTTAGCAGTGTAAGACATCATGAAAAATTTTCTCATGTTTCTGAGGATGATTCTGTAATAGAATTGAAACACTGCACGTCCTCACGGATAAGCGTTAAGTTGTCGCGAGAATATCTCGTGCACTTAAGTTGGATAGAACTTGCCTCCAATCCCTGTGCGGCTCGATAGCTCAACAGGTAGAGCGGCGGACCGGAATCCCGAAGGTGCGAGTTCAAATCCCGCTCGAGTCAGCCGAAATTTTTCGGTTGACTTTAGCAGTGTAAGACATCATGAAAAATTTTCTCATGTTTCTGAGGATGATTCTGTAAAAGCACAATCTGACCATATTAATTGTCCATGATAACCACGAATTGTTCTCGTATTTTTCTGACCACCAGATTTAACAATTCTGGATCAACTGTGACGAGTTTTCAAAAGTTTTTGCGCATCTAGTCCAACGGGCATAGTTCATTCCTCGTCGGCGGTCAGATGCAAATGAATCAATAATTTATCAATTTTAGCGTTAGGACCATGATGCTTTGCGGCAGCTGTCCAGCCTCCTCTGTCCCCGGCACATTGATACCGGCGCATTTCATGCAAATTATATTCGATCTGAATATTCAACTCTTAAGAGGCCATCTCCCTAAAAACCGAGCAACGGTTTTTGAAGGCAAAAATGAATTTCCTTTGTTTTTCGCCCATTATTTACCTTTACCTCACTTTCTATTAAACCGCTATAAAAATTGCCACTTGATAATTTGTTCTTCATTTTTGACATATTTTTTATGCTTCGGCCGGAACGGCTAAGATTCGAGCGGAAATGAGAGCTGACAATACCTCGAAATGATCTTGTTATTTCTCCACCAATTTAGATTTGAATTTGAATTTTTTTTCTTGCGGTGCAATATATAGACCTTGTATTTCATCTGGGTTGAAGGATACAAGCTCTTTGTTTTGTTTTGTTTTGTTTTGTATCAGATATGGTCTCCTTCTTTTGACTTACTTTTTAAATTCGCTTACGGCACCTGATTAGTCAAGTTTTACAAATTAAGATTTCTCTGAAGTGGCACCTAGCCTGGAAATGTCGTGTGTATTTCGTCGTAATATAATACCGTAAGTTTAGTAATCTTTAAAAACAGTTGTCGGCAAACGTATTTTGTAAGCGCACGAACCGCTCAAAGTTAAGCTATTGTTTCACTTTGTTTACATTGTCAGAACCGGAAATGCCTTACGCTTTGCAGACAGGAGGTTGGACAGCTGCCGCAAAGCATCATGGTCCTAACGCTAAAATCGGTTCATTTGCATCTGACCGCAAACGAGGAATGAACTCTGCTCGGTGGACTAGATGCACAAAAACTTTTGAAAACTCGTCACAGTTGGTCCAGAATTGATAAATCTGATGACCAGAAAAATACGAGAACAATTCGGGATGACCACAGACAATTAATATGATCAGATTGTGCTTTATTTGGCGTATATTCGTGACAATGGCGTTATGGCGGATGAGCATTCAAGATAGTTTTCAAGGACTACTCAAGTTCCTTCGGATTCGACGCATTTTATGTTACAAATAATCGAACAAATCAGAAACGAATTAGATATTTACAGCAAAGAAGGACTTGGTTGTGCTGTGCAACGTGTGATTCGTTACAACTGGAGAAAAGCGTGAGGTGAGAAATCAACATAAATTTGTTGTTTAGTGGTTAATGATTTCCCTCTCAAAGTTTCCCATAATTTCTAACCTTGTGATGCATTTTCCATGGTTTAATGTTTTGCAGTATTACTGTAAACTTCTAATTGTTGTGTGTAGCAATTATCTGGATCAATTAGTTACAACTATCATCCTTGTTGGGGTTTTTTCCAATTGTTTTAACAAACACTCTTGTTTCCTTTTACTTACTGCACTTGTATCCCAAATTTTATAAAATTGTGAATAAAGCTAGCTTAAAATTTATTATTCAATAACAATCTTGTATTTTTCTTTGTATTAAGGTGATTTGTATTTTTCTTTGTATTGCCTCCAGAGTCTATTGATAAATTTGGTATATAACTGGTCAAATATTTCTATTTTATCAAATAAAGTGTATTTCCTGTATGTATCCTCAATATATATGTAAATAAGAAACTTGAATAAAATTAAAATAGTTTGTCTCAATATTGATCTTGGTTACTTCTAAAGCACTACTGTATTGACACTGATACAGGTGCATTCAATTGGGGCATATTTTTGCGGTGAAGCACACACCCCCCCCCCCCCCGGCAAGAAAACATCAACTTTCCACATTTAGAGAAGGCATTAGAAAAGTTGCTGTATTAAGGTAGACATGTGAATGAACTATAAGACAGACAAAGTCCAAGCCCAAGGGTGTCTGTCTTAGACAGAGTTCACTGTTTATCAGGATGTACATGCAGTAGCACTCAAAAGCAAGGGGATGAATAATATGCAGGCATTTAATTACAGTAGGCTTTGAGACCCAGCATTTGCAATTAGATTGTATAATAATATGCGAGATAATAGTACTTCTGTGTTAAAATTTTATTAGTTATGTCCACAATAATTATGCATTGCCTTATGTAATTATACATGTACAACATGACAACATGCAAAACTTCAAACTACATATTATTTTAATGTTATTTGGTAAAAAAGAATCCATCAATTTATCATTGTAAAAATCCTGTTGAGATTGGCACCAAAGTAAGTTATTCCTACACTAACATCTGTACTGTATCTCTTCACTTCCTGTAAAAAATAGGATGTGAGATGGAATTATTAACCCTTTCATGGCTTAAGAGTTGACCGTACAGCCAATGCCTAACTATTGTATTCACTTCATGGGTATACAAACCAAGGGGTAGACACAGGGGCACATGCCACCACCCCCACCCCACTTGGTTAGAGTCCCCATTTTGCAACAAAAAAACCTTTATTAGAAGACATGTGCCTCAAGGGTCGTTTTAAAGCTCTGGCCTGAAACAAGGTACACTTCACCCACCCCATCAGCTTGCTTCCCATCTGATGCAGTTGAAATGGGACCACTTGGGCAAAAGGAATAATATATATTTGTATACTGAAAAATAATATGAACAACAAATTATAACCAACTAGCAATACTAAGTAAAAATACTACAACTACAATATATTATTCACAATAACAATGACCAACAATAACTACACATCAATTTTAATATTAAATCATACTGCTGTCCTGGAACACAATGTTATTTAATATATAAAAAAATATCTATACATATCAGTTCTGTATACAGATATAGCAGAT
This sequence comes from Corallium rubrum, assembly GCA_964035015.1. Classification (NCBI taxonomy): domain Eukaryota; kingdom Metazoa; phylum Cnidaria; class Anthozoa; order Scleralcyonacea; family Coralliidae; genus Corallium; species Corallium rubrum. Next base: position 13,731,461 of record OZ036004.1, read on the forward strand.
CTTTAAGAAAGTTCAGTACATTCTGTAACAATTACAAATGTATGCAGGTCTGACATGTATACAACTTTTCCAGAATGATGGTGTTTTTATACAGCGAGGTCAAGCGTTTTGGACCATAAAAACAGACAAATACCGATTTTTACTCTTTAATATTTGTCCACCAGTCATTCTACACTTATTCTAAAGAATAAAGCTCTAAATATTGGGAAACTTCCAAAATTCTTTTGAAGAAAACAAGGTTTTAGTGGCGAAACGCTCTCTTAATTTATTAGGCGCCATCTTGGCAAACGCCGAAATACCTTGGTCGGTTCAACGGCGAATATCTCGAAAACGGTGAGTGGGTCACCAGGGGTCGTCCGGATAGAATCCAAGATTAGACATTTCTGCAACTTATTACCCAAAAATTAGAGAATTCGAACCGTTGGAATTCGAGATTTTTTGTTTTGAAAATTGTTGAGAAACCGGAAGTGGGGTCCTCGCTTAGCGACGACACGACCTACATAAACGATCAAAACAAAGTAGAAAAATACATTTACCTTGAAAATCCTGCAGATATGGATAGTCCAACAATACATCAAACGATATCGTTGCTTTTTTAAACAAAAAATTAAATAACAATAGCGTAATATTCAGCATTTCCAAGTCCAATGCAAAATTTTCATTTCGAGAACGATGAGAAAATGAAGCCAATTCATTGGTCGAGGAATTCACGTGACAATCACGTTACAGCTGTCCGGCCTCCTCTGGCAGATAAGGCCGTTTTCGTTTCTCAACATGAGGAACCGCACTATGTGTGAAAGGATTAAGAGTTAGGTGATGGGTTACCATAGCATTACGGTGTGAGGTAATCACCACTATTCCCAGTGGTGACAGGATATAATAGATCGTTTTCATCTGACGTCACGCGGCCATATTGGTGTACCAAAACAATGAAATGGCGGCCATGTTGGTGTACGGCATGGGAATTATTAAGAATCGATTAAACGTCTTAAGAATTTTTTAGACTTCACGAACAAATTAAATCGCTTTTAAGGCCTGGTCCATACGTCGCATTTAATTCAGACGAATTTAATTCATGGTTAAAGTCGACGTAAACTCGAATTTGTTTCATGCGACGAATTTAATTCAGTGACGAGCAAGGAGAATCCTAAGAAGGGCCTGATACTCAGGCTAGGAAAATTCCGCTAGATCGCGCCAAAAACGTCCAATACGCATGCGAAGTAAACAAAAATCTGATCACGGGCTCTAAAAATATGTTATCATAATTTATGCATTTAATTCGATGCGACGATACAGCGACGTCTGAAACCAACACGCATTTCAGACGTTGTATCCTTCTCACCGTGACGGATACAACGTCTCAGACGAATTTAACTCAATCAATGACGATACAGCGACGTATGAAACGAATTAAATTCGACTGAAGAGTTAAATTTCAGAGTATAAGATGATTTCAGAATATAAGATGCTGACACCTTTTCATGCTACAAAAATATGAACAGTACACCGAAATAAACAGAGAAAATGATAAACTTTCAGTTGCTCATGAATTATAATTATTTAATTGTCACTTAGGAGGCTGCGACATGTCTGCTCCTATTGTACATGAGTATATATGAAGAATCGGCTATAGAATATTTAATCATTTTTACCCTAAAAACCGAATAGACCTATAAATTATGCCCCGTTCGCTTTCTATAGATAAGTTCAAATAAAAAGAAGTTGTTTTTATGTAATCAGTTGAGAAACGAAAACGGCCTTATCTGCAAAGCGTAAGGCATTTCCGGTTCTGACAATGTAAACAAAGTGAAACAATAGCTTAACTTTGAGCGGTTCGTGCGCTTACAAAATACGTTTGCCGACAACTGTTTTTAAAGATTACTAAACTTACGGTATTATATTACGACGAAATACACACGACATTTCCAGGCTAGGTGCCACTTCAGAGAAATCTTAATTTATATAACTTGACTAATCAGGTGACGTAAGCGAATTTAAAAAGTAAGTCAAAAGAAAGAGACCATATCTGTTACAAAACAAAACAAAGAGCTTGTATCCTTCAACCCAGATGAAATACAAGGTCTATATATTGCACTGCAAGAAAAAAAATTGAAATTCAAATCTAAATTGGTGGAGAAATAACAAGATCATTTCGAGGTATTGTCAGCTCTCATTTCCGCTCGAATCTTAGCCGTTCCAGCCGAAGCATAAAAAATGTGTCAAAAATGAAGAACAAATTATCAAGTGGCAATTTTTATAGCGGTTTAATAGTAAGTGAGGGAAAGGTAAATAATGGGCGAAAAACAAAGGAAATTCATTTTTGCCTTCAAAAACCGTTGGTCGGTTTTTAGGGAGATAACCTCTTAAGTTTTTATATTGAGCGAAATCAGGCTATTTTATTGCAAGAAGGCAAAACGACAACAACTGAAAGTTTGTATAAGATTGTAGACATATTCAAGCGTTTATTGTTATAATATATTATTACAATATCGTAAGTTATATTTGCTATTTTATTGTTGAAGTGGGTGTTGACAGGTTGCAAATGAATGAAGCTTGTTTGCAGAGAATTTGTGATTCATTTCTTCAATTGTGTTTGGCAACAGAAGACGATTTGGTGTGAATATTTCAGCAGCAATTAAGGTGCTATTTGAAATAGAGGCAAGAGAGTGAGATTTCAGCCATGGGATATTCTTCTCAAGTCTTTGGAAGCAAAGATCTGGGCATCTGGCACACCAAACCAAACTTTTGACAGCAGTGTTATGTTAGATATAGCAGTGTGATATTAGAATCTCTAATTTCATGGACTATCTGAATAACTAACTCTGGCTTTCAACCAAAACACTGGGGAAAATTGGGCAAATGTCTGGAAGAGAACATGCATCTCAGTTGTTGTTCAAAATATGGTCGCTGTGAAAAGTCTTCTGCTGCCAATACATCTGGGCAACGGACCACAAAAATATTTGGAAAGAAGCTTCTCTCATCTGTAGTGAAAATAACTACTTCTCTGCTTGGATTAGGAAATCAACAAGAATTCATAAGCATCAAACAAATAGTTTGATGCTTATGAATTCTCAAGAGGCCAACCTCTCAACCATACTAGGACAGCACTTTTCAAAATAATTATAAGCTTATACCATAGCGAACACAAATACGGTAAACTAATATTGTTAAACGAAATCAGAATAAATATAAAACTTAAGACAGTACGCACATTTACCAGGTCCAAGGTTAATACTTATGTTTAAGTGGTAAGTCATAACGAACAACAACTCATTTGGGTTCGCTAGCTCTGACGCTGATGATGTTCAAGTTCAGAGCAACATGGGACGACTGCGTTTTGCTTTAAAAGGAAATATATTATGGTTGCATGTATCCATAGTCAATCGAGATATGGTCTGGAAACTCGGCAAACTTCAAAGCGCCTATAATGAGCTGTGATTTTATGTTGAACCGTACCTTTACACCGTGCACATCCTTTGTTTTAGGTTTATTAATATTTAAATAGCATGGTTGAGTGATTGAACTGAAACGTTGCTATTGGACAATTCGTTCATTATACTAAAATACAATGCGTTCAGTGACCGTACACCGTGCACAAAAATGCATAAAGGCGAACAAAAAGATAGACCAAAGACTTTAGCTGAGTTAAAAGGAAATATATTATGGTTGCATGTATCTGCAATTACTAAAACTAACTGCAGCCCTTAATATAAAGGACTTTACCGTAGCTACCAGATCCAAAACAATTACAAAACTTTACAAGTTTACCTTCTTGTCGCCTTTCTTCGGAGGTGTTGTGTTAGGTGTATCAACGTCATGTTTCTTGTTTGTTTGTCATCGTGGCTGATGCGAATTATGACATCCGAAACTTTACGCGCGATGATTGGATGACCGAAAACATTAGCCAATCATCGTAAAACAATATACACTTGTTGACTGGCGCCGAGGGAAACATCGAGTTTTACGGACCCGAAGGCTTCAATGTCACCCGAGGGCTTTAGCCCGAGGGTGACATTGAAGCCTGAGGGACCGTAAAACTCGATGTTTCTCGAGGCAAAAGTCAACAAGCGTTTTGTTATATACCAAAGACTTTTAAAATACAAAATACCAAGTTGATTCGAAATTTGCAAAAGGCTAAAAGACTTACCAAAACGCTAAATTGACTTTGTCTTCGTTGTTTCAATTCAACTAAACAAATACACCAGACTCAACAAGTACAAAGAACAGCTTTAAATTTATCCAGGTTTTCTTCAGACCTTTGAAGATATGTACAGATATTCTTTCCTTTGGAAAATGGACTGTTTCGAACCAGACAAGCTCGAAACAACCCCTTGTTTTCAAAATGTTCCGAAAAGTCCAAAGTTCTTGATCTGATGCAATAATCGCGTATTCACGTGAACAACGCATGATTAAAGCGACGTCAGAGGGAAACATTGCACTGTTTCCCTCTTCATTGTTGACGTCAGAGGGAAACAATGCAATGTTTCCCTCCACAGAAAGAAACATTGAGTTTGTTAAACAACACGTGACCATGATTTGACCAATAGGATTTCATCTTTGGCAAACGAAAGTCTTTGGTATATAACAATAGGACTTATTTCATTGCTCCACCAAAAACCCATCTGTCGTCAAAGCGGAACTTCAAAGCCGTAGTGTGCTTTCAAAAAACTCCAAATTTTTATATTGAAATCCCGAATTACGGATGGCAACCCTCCAAACTTTCAAAGTAAACACTATTCGATGCGATCTAGCGTGGTTGCCTGCTTGTAACAAAGAATGCCATCAACAGTAATATTTTGGATCCTTGGCTGGCCGTCTAATTAGCGAAGTTGCGAAAAATACATGTCAGTGGTCGCTACCATTAGCAGAAGGACCTATAAATAATCAGCCGTCCGCACGTTGTAACCAATAAACTACTGTAATTGTAAAGGCATTGTATCCAGTAAGTTACTGGAAATTGTTTAATAAAGAGGTTTTTAATGAAACCCTTCCCCCCCCCCCCGAACCCCCAAACCCTAATCTCAAAAATGTGAATTTCCCGGGGGTAACCCTAACCCTAACTTGAAAAGTGTCGGGGTTTTTCTTTAAGACGCCTCCTGCCCGTCCAACCCCCCTAATAGTGTTTTTAATTTATGGTCAACAGTTCTTGACAAAGATTGTGGGATGCGCAGTGAGTTTTAATCCGTTAATTCGCGCATCTTACAATTAAACAATTTCCAGTAACTTACTGCATACAATGCCTTTACAATTACAGTAGTTTATTGGTTACAACGTGAGCAACGGGTGAAATAATGCTTATAAATGCCGCCATTTTGAATCTGAAAATAGTCACACATTTTTGGGCAGCACCCGCAGTCCAGTTATATATAGTTCAGTGATTCACACATGTAGCTATCTTGAATAAGGCCTGGTTACAAATTTTCGAAAAGCGAGCCCAAAATACTATTATGCTTGCGGGTTGACTAGTACAATACTAACCGTCTGCTCTTAGAATGACATTGCAATTCATGGTGACTTAAAGAATCTTCAATCTGAACTGTGTGCTTGAACGATCCATCAAGTTCTTGAATACAAACTGTAAGAGGACCCTGGAACAAATATCAATTAAAAACACAATTATAAATCACGAGACATAGAACATTCAGAACAGAATCCTTCACAGACTCGTAACAAACATGATTTTAAAATTAAGTTTACAACTGCTTGCGGGACTAGAATTCTATTTATTCAAGGCAGCTGAATATCATACGGAATTGTTTAGGTTTTTTTACTCGGGCTATCTGTGGTAGCCGAGTCTAATATTGCCCCAACAGGCTTTGCGAGACTATATATGTATGACATACATGTGACAGAGCATGTGACCCACTTTCTTTGTCTTTCTTTTCGATCGAGTGGTGGCTGGGTAGTATCATATTCTTGAATACGCTCACAATGTTTACAATCGCACACGCCGATCGCGGTAGACCTACTCTAATAAAAGATGCCGAGCGATTTCGAAACGGGTTGGTCCGCGATCTCGATATAAACCGTATAAGTTACTGAAAATGTGCACTCGATAAAACTTATACGAAAACCCTCGACATCTTCATCGAGGCTGACATTACCAGAAGGACTTAAATATGTATTGTGTCTTTGAATGCTGTATGGAAATAACTGCAATGTATTGAGGTAACTGCAATATTTGTGACTTGCTTTATTTTTGCTTGTATTGATTATTATTGTACAGATGTCTTGCAAATAAAAGTCGATGTTATTCAACAGTGTATAGTTTCATCAAGTGTGTATTCATTATCGATCGTCTGTGCACAGCCAAATAAATCAGAAAGCACGTTGCCATCACGCATCAGATAACCCTGTTTCACTTGAAATCTTACCTGTACTTAGTTCGTATTAACTGTCATGTTGTATATATTTTTGTAACTTGAGTAATGCTGTCCGTTGTCTATTGTGAGCTAAACAGCCTATAAGTAGCCCGAGTTTACGCCTAGCGGGCGTCTTGTTTCAACATAGTTTGTTAATGCCGATTTAAGTTTCATTTTAGTTCATTGCATAGCTCTAGTAGTGGTCTTGAATATTGAACAGTTTTATACCGTCGAGTTAACTTAAGTGAAAAATCGGGTTTCCAATAAATCCAGAAAACCTAACTTTATGCATAAAATCTGCCGCATACTATAAACATGCCAGCGCTACAAGTATAAAGCGTTTCATTATTCAAGACCACCACCAGAGCTATACAATGATCTAAAATTAAGCTCATGGGACCAGAGCAAAATTCTTTTATGGGGGAAAAAGCAATTTCGCATGATGTACCAGCCTAATTGTTACTACCGTTTCACGTGGAAGGACTATTGCACCAACTCCAATGTTCCTCCCAGGTTAAAACCACAAGCACCGGAGTAATAATCATGTCTGACAACAGACTTCCTAAGCAGCTCTTCTACTCACAGCTGAAGAAAAGTCTGCAGGGATCAGTTGGAGGACAGTGAAGGCGCTAAAAGGACACTCTGAAACCCCACCTAAAGGCCACCCAGATCGACTACAACTCATAGGAAGAGCTAGCTGGCTGAACAGAAAAGTGATTGAAGAGCCACAGTCCGAGAACGGATCAAGATATTTGAAGCACATCGCCATCCTCATCTGGCCAAAAAGAGACAAAGGAAGAAAGCCCAACAACAAGACCGAGAACCTGGCACATTCCCCTGCCCAAACTGTCCTAAAGTCTATGCCTCGAACATTGGTTTGCTCAGTCATTCGAGAACACACAGGAGCTGTACAATACATTATTATCATTACTATGTCATGAATCGTTCTCATCACTATCATGCATGGAGCACACTTTATTATCGCAATATCATCAATCATCCCCATTTGTCACCATGAACCTGGAATCGGCTGTCAATACTCATCATTGAGCGACTCCAACGAGGGACTTATTCATTCGAGTTTTGACAAATCATGGCTATAAATTCAGATACCTCTGCCATGACAAACAAAGTTGGATTGCTCGCGACGAACCTACGTTTCATATAGATCGTTTTTATGTGACGTCACAGGGGCCATGTTACATACATACATATAATCGTTTAATACACATATAATCATTTATTTATACACGATAAATTTTTACAGCAAAGCTGATGTGGTCGTGTCAAAACTATACGAAAAGTCCTATTAGTACATAATATCTATTAGTACATAATAAGATAATTATGTACTAATAATTACTACAATTATGTACGAATAATTGGTGCACAGAAACAATGAAATGGCGGCCAAATTGGTGTACCACCTTTATCCTATGGGAATTTAGCTCTATTCTTGTTCAAACATGTGTTAACGATGCTTGTTCCCACGCCAAAGGTCATCCATGATCTCCAATTTGCTGATGACTGTTGTGCCGCTGCCCACACTGCAAGTGATATCCAAGCTACACTTGATCTCTTCAACGAAGCATATAAGAAACTTGGTCTCTCTCTCAACATTGGTAAGACAAAAGTTCTTCATCAACCTGCACCTCGTCAACCGAGCAACCCATCCACCATTTATGTTGACGGAAAACCACTTGAATTTGTGGAACATTTCCCTTACCTGGGAAGCCATCTGTCTCAGAACGCCACCATCGATGAGGAGATCCAACACCGGATCCACAGCGCTAGCGCTGCCTTCTTCAAACTGCGGCAGCGTGTTTATAAAAACAGAGACCTCCGAAAGTCTACGAAGATCATGGTCTATAAGGCTGTTGTCGTCACCTCTCTCCTTTACTGCAGTGAAACTTGGATAACTTATCGCTGAAAAACCAGCTTCGACGGGCTGGCCACTGTGTCAGACTCCCTGAGAATCGGCTACCCCAACAGATTCTGTTCTCCCAGCTTACCCAAGGCCAGCGCCCAAGAGGTGGACAGATGAAACGATACAAGGACACCCCGAAGATCTCCCTTAAACGTGGTGGCCTAAACACCGAAACATGGGAAGAATTAGCGGAAGATCGACCTAAATGGCGCAGCAACGTGTACTCTGCAGCTGAGTCCTTTGAATCTACCAGACTCGTTAAAGAAGCTGAAAAGCGCCGAAAGAGAAAGGAGAAAGAAGCAAACCCCATCCTCCGCGTCTCCCTTCCTCAGTCAACTTCATGTCCCCACTGCCCGAAGATTAGACTTTGGTCGACTTGTGGCAAGTCTACCCGAAGATCTGTGGTTCCAGAATTGGCCTCCTCAGCCACCTTCGAACACACCAAGACTAGTTTGCTACTATTTCGTATTCTACGTATTTGTTATTTTTTCATTTATTATCATCATCATTTTGTTATTTCATTTCCTTTCTAATACCATTACTATTATTATCCAATATACCTGGTAAACGTCATCTTTCGACGAGGGACAGCGGACGACGACGACGATAGTATCAACCAACTAGTAGTGGTCTCTTACAAATCCGGCTTTCTGATTGGCTGAGCTACTAGTGGTCTATTGGTGATAGAACATAGTAGCGGTATCTAATGATAAACCTTCTTATACCTGAAATACTCCTATTCTGACCAAACAGAAGCCACTGCGAGCAAAACCTGGAAACTAGGCCAAACATGGCGTCCGCTAAAATTTATATACGAGTGAAGAAATCATGAAAACATCGGCCCGAAAGTAATGGAAAATTGTTCAGTTTGTCATTTTCGAATAAGAAAATGAATTCGCTTATGTCTATGGAGTATATCAACACCAAATTTAAAGCAAAGTAATTACAATCTCGTTTTTTGTGAGCGATGTGCCATCGAACTATTCTACATTTTGAATGGGGAGACTACTGCAAACAAAAAGGTAAAACTATCCGAAAATTTGGAACAATGTTTGATAAGATTTATTTACGTTAAAGAAAAGTTGTTTATGGTTGATACTAAAACAATTAGACAACTCACCCTCGTTTTCTACGAGCTCATAGTCAGCTGCGAGTCAGAGCCCCTTTCCGACCTATGCAAGCTTCGGGGGAAAGTGGACTCTGCCAACAAACTCGATATTTCGTTTTGAGCATGCGTGAACGGTTGCCAAGATACTATATTGGGCCCAGGCTCTAACGCGTCACTTCCTATTTTCCTACGTACGCGTGTTCGTAAACTAGAACTTGTTTGACCAGTTTAAAACCTGACTCGCCCCAAACTTGGGGCGAAGATCGAGTTTGTTGGCAGAGCCCACTTTCCCCCGAAGCTTGCGTAGGTCGGAAAGGGGCTCCGACTCGCAGGGTAATATATATATATATATATCAAGTAGTAACTAGAAATACATGAACGCAACAACCCCTCCCCCGCTTTATATGCATTTTAACCCCCCCCCCCCCCCCCCCCTAATTTCTGCTTTTTGTTATATTAATGAACACAGATCAGAAAACATCCAGAAAATTAGTTAGCAAGGTTCATCTGCAGTCGTGTATTGACACACCGAAAGAACATGCAATGTAAATATTAAAAAAAACAAAAAGAACGAGATGAACCAAATGACAAATTTTCATTCAAAAATATATATAAACAGTGGCCAAGAAAATACACAAATCACACAATGTCAACGTCCTAGCGTTGAAAGACAATTCTAGACAATATATTATTTATATTAATTTTCATTTTCAAGATTTCTTCCGTTTTAACTCAGCTAGACTGTTAAATACGAATCTCCTACCGTTAAACTTTCTTCTGCTTTTATGACCACAAACACTGCCAATTCAGTCTATTCTTTTCGGATTGTTTTTCTCGTTCGCGGTTTCTTACTTTTTTTTTCTTTGTTGACACATAAATATGACAAGGCATCATTCAGTTCTCTTCATGATTTAAAAAGCCGTTTGTTTCAAAATTTCTTCGTTCCCTCTCAAGTTATTTAGAATACACCAGAGCAAAATTCTTTACCGGCTTTGAACAGTTTCAGGACACATCCTTCTTCTTTCAATTCAGTTACATTTCGGTCGGCATCGTTTTCGGTCTTTATCGTATTAATTTTTAGGCTTTTTCCAGTGGTTTTAAGTCGTATTTATTGTTGTCTTTTTCTCGCTGCCACATCTCTTGTTAGCCTTCTTTCTTTGGTCTTTATTCATAGTAATATTAATGTACATTTTAGTTTAAAGCATTTTTTCTGGCAGAGATTTCTTTCGTCATGATCGTTGAAAACTATTTCGTAATCCAACCGAACTTATAAATTATAATTTGCTGACGTAAATTTAAATAATTTGAATAATTTAACAGGTTAGTTACCAGTACCCTGCTATTCGAACTGCGCAAGTTGTGGATTTGATAATATATATATATATATATATATATATATATATATATATATATATATATATATATATATATATATATATATATATATATATATATATATATATATATATATATATATATATATATATATATATATATATATATATATATATATATATATATATATATATATATATATATATATATATATATATATATATATATATATATATATATATATATATATATATATATATATATATATATATATATTGTGGGATGGTAAACTCAGGTGGAGAATAATGATATTAGGTGCTATCCCGAGTGACGAACCATACCAAGTAAGCAGAGAAAAACTCAACTCGACCGCAGCTGACCATGTACCTCAGTCAGTGGAGCGTTCAGTGGACTAGTTATCTGAAGAGCACAGCACGGCTTCAACTCCCAGCCGTAGTCGAGTTCTATTTACCTGGCATAGTCTGTCACTCGGAGTAGCACCTGATATCATTATTCTCTATCGGAGATTACTGTTCCACAATAATTATTCTATCAATCTGAAGGGATGGTTGATTCTGTTTTGTACTTTGCACAACTGTCATGGCTCAAATTACAATTGATTAGCAACTAGAAAATAGAATAAGATGCGAAACGCATGTAAAAGCAATTTTTCATTTTCTATTTTAAGTGCTCTTGCTCATATTCTATTTACGTGCACATTGTCTCAAGAATGAAGCGAGCAACCTTTATAACTTCTATGGCTTTTTTGAGTAAGAGAGTTTATTTCGAACGGAATTTTTCACTGCATAAACACTTCAAGGTCGTACATATATATGCAGAACACATTTACAACCAGCCAGTGTTTCAGTTTAGCGAAGTTGAATCGTACATCGTACGCCGTCCTTGGGAGTGAGTGTATTTTTTTGCTCGATCTTTGAAGTTTGCCCGGGTAAAAGTCGAAACTTGAATTTTTGAATGAGACGAGCAAACAGCACCTTCGCCTCAAACATGGCAAATGTTTGCCCGATGCAGTTCCGGGGACCAATCGAAAACGGGAAATACATGTACCGGAAGTTGGGGATATCCTCTGGGGATTCAAAGCGACTGGGATCAAAACGTTCGGGATCCTTCCAAAAATTTGGACTATGACAAATCGCGTATTTATTGCCTGTGACGAAACACCCAGTTGGCACTCTATAACCACCGACAACGACATCTTTTGTTAAAGCTCGTGTTGGCCCGCCAACGATTATGAATTTTCGCATGGCCTCCATTACACATTGACCTACGTATTTCAGCCGCGGAAGGTCGTCGTACTCAACGCTATCTTTTGTATCGATTACTTCTCGTACTTCTTCCAAGACTTTTCGCTCAATTTCTGGATTGCTGATCACTTCGAATAACATAAACGCCAACGTGTTGGCTGTGGTGGCGTATCCAGCAAAAACGAATGTTAGGAACTCATCGACGAGGTCTTCCATTGTCATAGTACCATCTTCCTCGGCGCATTTCACGATGTAAGATAATATATCATTTGAGGAATCCCCACCTTTGACCTCGCTAAATCGTTGCGTAATACACTTTCTGGCGAAATTCCTTAGAAATTTCGCCGCCTTGATCTGGTTTCGCTGAACTTCCGACTGGAAAAGGCCGAATTGGTAAACTTGTAAAAACCACGACGGGAAAAAACTTCGGATATTGTCCTCTATACCCTGAAAGACACAGCCAATTGTCTCGCGAAATGGCGAACTCGGGTCGTCTATCGCTCCCATATCCAAACCGAAAGCCACCCAAGCGATGGCATCGAGGGTAGTGTTCCCTAGCTCGTCTAACATACAGACTTCCTGATTTTCGTTTGCACAACTCGCCAGCCTCGCAGACAGTTTGTCGCTTAGTTCGTTGAACGGAGTCATGAGTTTCTTCAGATTTTGTCTGTGAAATGCTGGAGCGATCATCTTACGTCTTCGCAACCACGAAGTATTGTCCATATTGGTCACCAAACCATAGCCCAAAACTCTCTCCCCGTATATGAATCCGATCTTACCGTACACGACTGCATGCTTGGGAACATTGATGTGCGAATCGATATAAATCTGCTTGAGACAGAGCGGATCGGACAGTATGACTGCTGGTCTGTGGGCCAAAAACACGACATAAACTGGACCAAACTGTTCGTACATGTCGAGTAAATAATCGTAAAAGATTTTGCCATCTTTGAAGTAAGTCACAATCACGGGAATATGCCCCAAGAAAAAACTAGAGCGACGTGGACCGGGCAAATGTGAGTATTTGTTGTGGATGTACACCAAATAGATACACGCACATGACAGGAGCAGCGAGACTAGAGTCAAAATAAGTCCAATAACGCCGAGGAATAACGACAACGCATCCATTATATTGGCGAGTCATTGAGTCAATACTTGAAGTGTGAACGGAAACCTCTTCCTCGCTCATGACGATTTAAACAGATCACATGATATACAATTCAGATATACATGATATACAATTGATTGGCTTAGGACGCAGGCTAGTTCTGAACGCCGCTTATTTTGGTCTATTCGGTGCTTATTATTACACTTGCATTTTGTAGTTGTTGGACTAAGCAGCAAGGCCAGGGCCAACCCGTTTCGAAATAGTGTAATAAAAGTAGCGTGCTGCGTAGGCAGTGTAGAAACAACAATCGAAATATAGTAAGGTTAGATATACTGCCGAAACAGAGAACGTAGGAGTCTCTGACGAAGGGCCTTCGCTCGAAACGTTAGACTCCTATACGTTCTCTTTTTCGGCAGTATATCTAACCTTACTATATTTCGATTGCCGTTTCGAAATAGCTCGTCGTCTTTTACGTTGTCTACGTATAGGTCTACCGCGATCAGCGTGTGCAGTTGTAAACATTGTAATATCATGATCACCTCGGTTTTCATTGTCCTCAAAGGGAATGTAAATCCCGTATTTTCCTCATTACCCATGCATACGCCTTTGTCTTCTAAATTTCCCCGGGAAATTTAATGGAAAACAAAAGATTTCTTTGTCTAATAATTTTCCCTCATCAAGCATGCAGGGGAAAATTAGTAGACCGCTTACATATATATATCTATTGTGCAAACAGGCGGTCCTAGAACACTCACAACATTTTTATTCTGTTAATAAAAATGTTGTGAGTGTTCTAGGACCGCCTGTTTGCATAATAGATATGCAAGCGGGAAATTCATCTATTCTACAAAGCATGTCCCAAAGGTATAATTACTTCAATCAATAGTAAAACTCGTTAACAACTTCACTGAACCACACAAAAACAAACACCTAAACTTATCTCAGCATACTTCTCTGAGTTTTCCTCGGCGATCATAATATTACAAACTGATAACATGACTTGTCGGGAAATTAGCGATTAAATTGCCCTTCGCTCGGGAAGATTTGTAAAAGTTTCACAAATCTTCCCTCGGCGGCGGGCAATTTAATCGCTAATTTCCCTCAAGTCATGTTATTACTTAAAATAAACCTTTGTAAGCATATTTATGACGAAGACAATTGTCAGCGGCATTACTGATCAATTTTAACTTTCAAAATATTCACTTGTAAAATATTCCAACACCGTTTCCAGATCAAGATCCGAATATACTTCATCGAAAGGTAAAGCTATTCAAAAGAAAGAACTCGCAAATTCTACCACGCTACAATGACTATAATATATACATGCCTCACAGTTTCGCAAATGCTGACGGGAAGTATTGCAAAGTTTTGCCAATTTGTGTGGAAAAAACCACAGCACAGAAACGGAGCCGAAACCTATAGACTCGGTCTACCACAGGGTAGCCCGAGTAACAAGCTGCGACTCCGAACATAACCAAACGAAAAATAGTTCGAATTCGTTTTAAGCTTGGCAGGCAGACACAAAAAGGAAAAATAAACCGAGCCAAAACTACTGGTTCGCGCTGAATATTGATCTATAAATCCGGTCAGGGAGCGACATCCTGTGCTTAGTGTCCTGTGAATGTGTTCGCGCTGAGTTGAGTGCTGATCAGAGCACAATGAGAACGACGCCTTGTGTCTAGTGTGTTGTAAATGTGTTGGCATGGTGGAAAATGCGGAGTGCGGAGTCAGGTCGGCACGCGCGACGTTTTCCATGCTTTTTTACGTTGAACGTGGTACGTTTTCACACGTTAAGCAAAGTAACAACCATACACGACTATACGAATAATATTGGCTTGGGTAGTTGGTTTATGACAAGATAACGAGATTATATTGCCTGACCTGCCAGAAGCTATTGATCAGACTCCGCATTTTCTACTGTGGTGGAAAATGCGGAGTCCGGTCGGCACGCGCGACGTTTTCCATGCTTTTTACGATGAACGTGGTACGTTTTCATACGTTAAGCAAAGTAACAACCATACACGACTATACGCATGATATTGGCTTGGTTTGGACACGGTTTTTTACTTAACACAAAGACTTAAGCGAAACGGCTTTGTTGTTTGAAATAGGACACGTAATAACAACTACCAGCTGCGCGATAAGCTTTGGTAGTGTAAAATTTGAAAATCAAACGATCAGACCTTTGAATTTTGTTATTATTATCTTATTATAATGAGAAGTTTTAGTAGTCGGCGTTTCTATTTTCTTCCGCACTCCGCACTCCGTACTCCGCACTCCGCACTCCGCATTTTCCACCATGCCAAATGGGCAATTAATCTAGTTAACGATAAGGTAAAATGCACAGCATGGTTACGGCTTCTTCAGGGGATAAAATAACATTTCACTGGCAATGAAATAAACTACGTTTGGCTGGCTAGAACAACGTTTGGCTGGCTAGCATGGTATCCGGTCGTTTCGCTACAGAGTCGTTTCGCTACAAGTCGTTTCGCTACATACATAAAGTCAGTCGTAATGTTAATTTATTTTAAAATTTATCATACTCAGTGATCATACTCCACTAGCCTTAAGTTAACCAGTACTAGTCCCTGCGTTCTTTATGTATTCGTTTGATTTAGACAAGATGAAGTACTTTATCCAAATAAAGTATCACTGATACAGTGGGCTCAGATTGCTAATATATGCGAAACACGGAAAGTGTTTTTCAGGGGTTCTTTACGAAACTTGATCTTGGCAACACTGTCGGTCATATAAAGAGGGACAGACGAAAGATGTAGCGAAACGACTTCATGTATGTAGCGAAACGACTTTAAGTATGTAGCGAAACGACTTCACGTATGTAGCGAAATGACTTTATGTATGTAGCGAAACGACTTGTAGCGAAACGACTCTGTAGCGAAACGACCGGTATTCGCTAGGGTAGCAAGGACAACGCCGTCATTTTATAGATTTATCAACGTTACCTCACCTCCGAGAGCCGAAGCCCGCTACTAGCCCGGTTAGCACTTGAATGGGTGACGGCCTGTCGTATAGGCCCGATTACTAGCCGTATCTCCCCCGTACTAATACCTCTCTCGAAATCACAGCTGGACGCGTGACATGGCTGTTCCCTGCTTGCTGGCCGAGGTCTCTACAAGAACATAAAGAAACCTCTGCATCCCACGTCTTGTTTGATGTTGCCATCGTGACGCCGTCCATGATCTTAGCCATGTTAAACCAGTTTTGAAATCTCTGACTGTCCTAACCGTGTCTCAATAGCTCTGTGGTCAATCTCGTTCCCAGAGCCCACGTTCCCCTTACCAGCGGGACGGAACCGAGAGGCTCTTGGATAATCCGTTCACGCCATCACAGGATTCTTGTTATCCGGTAGAAGAGTAATCATGTTCACCAGCCAATGAAATATCGATGTGAAACGGATTATCCCGTGGGCCGTGGGAAGGAGATTGCTCTGTGGTTAGAGTGCCGATGTGTTGATTCAAAGACCCTGGGTTCGATTCCGGATTGGAGCAGTCAGATATCCTTATATTATTATAATTATTATTATTATTATTATTATTATTATTATTATTATTATTATTATTATTATTATTATTATTATTATTATTATTATTATTATTATTATTATTATTATTATTATTATTATAATATTAAACATGTTTACTGACCATATATTTAAATGTTCCTCTTTTCAAATCTTGCTTCAAATCCAGTTCTACAATATTTCTTTTGCGATTAAATACGAACGTACCGGAAAAACAAACCACGCCATTCCTATATCTAAAAATATGTTAAGGCTTTACAACTGTGCATTCTGGTGCTACTAAACATCAAAATAAATATCAACTGACGGTAAAACTGTCAATATCATTATAGACATTAACTCCATAGAACATAGACGAATCTGCCAGTCTCTCGTCTTCTCACACAACCTCCGTATTATAACGGACCTGCATTTTCCCATCTGGTAAACTGTCGTTGTCAATCAAACAGGTCAATGCCAACACAATACTGCTGGTTTATTCAAGTGGATACACTCTGGCTAAATCCAGTTAGATAAGAAAAAACGTACGAAAAATTTTCTTGTTCTACTTTTTGGGTGTTTTTTTTTCGTTTGACATTAACCGGAAGCCTCGGTTATTTATAGCCCCAACAAAAACCCCAACCCTACTCAGAAACAAAGTTTACCGCTAAGCTAAATTTTTCTAAAATGACGACACATAGACTGTGGGTAGTAAAATGCAAAATTGAAATCCTGAAAAAAACCCCACCCTAATCAGTAAGGAGCATGGGAACGAATTGATAATCGACAATGTGATTGGTTACTTATAGCCAATCAGAAAACTCGTTAATATTAGGTAGGCCTTTACTGACTGTTTCATTTGAAGCGCCCATGAAACGAAAATAAGTCTGTCGTATTTGAAAAAACAAACAAAAATTACATGCATTATCAATGCTATCAATCATGCTATTATCAAACATAATCCCTTGAAAATTTACATGTTTGGTGTTGTGAAGGAAACACAACCACATGCATGCTTCCTAATTCAAATTAATGTGCTTTAATAATAACAAGGATACCTAACTTTTTCCGGTAAATCATCATGTGATGTCAAAATATTTAGTTTGCTTAATAGACAAACTGCATGAAAAATCTCAAAAACGAAGCAAGGAAACGATAAGCTGCAAAATATGTTATTTTGTCATTTTAGTATTCTTTCAAATAAGCCACTTAATTTTTGCTTAACTCTTTCCTGTCCGAATCGGTCTTTAGTATTTTATTCTGGCTAACGCCAGACGATTTTATTCATCTCTGAGGAAGCACTCGGACAGGAATGAGTTAATAGGCACTTAACAAAATTAAAAAAAAATATGAATACGGCTTTCTTGTGTTCATTAAAAAGGATACATCCATTGATCAACGAAGACATTTAGATCTTTTCCAGAAACGATAGAAATTGAACGAAGAAACTAATAATCAAAAAACATTATTGTCAACTATAATCTCAGCAATACTTATCCCAAGAACGACAAAAAGTCACATTATTGATATAAATTACCATATTTGGGTAGCTTTTAAATTTCAAAATATCCTTGTTTTATGTCCAATTTTGTTAAAATGTTTCGCCAGTTGAGGTTACAAAATGCTATTCAAGGATAAATTAGTCTACTGTAGTCAACTTACCCCAGTTGTTGATAAAAGCATGTTTCCCCAAGAACTAAGATCAAATTTGGACTTGACAGCAGCTTTGGCAAGTGAAAGAAGTTTATTGAATACCTGATAAAGAGACCAGTATTATTTTTCGTCTGAAAAAACTGAGAAATATCGACGGTAGCAGGGTTTTATCCAAGCACTTGAGGTTAGGTCCGGGGTTTTTTTCAGATTGAGTTTTACTTGTGGTGCACAATTCTAGGGGGGTCCGGTGGCATGCCCCCCGGAAAATTTTTGAAATTTGGGTCTCTAAAATGGTATTTCCCGCGATCTGACAGTACATTTGAGCAAACATATTTTTAATAGCACGTTTTAGCATTTTTACAAAAATTGGATGATTTTTTAACTTTATTGAGAAAATTACAGCATTATATATTTACAAAGCCAACTAAAATATTAGTTAAGCTAGCCAAACGAGACAGGCTGAGGCGCGAACACCCAGAGAGCCGGCATTCCTACCTTGTGGTCCCAGGTGCGCGCCGGCGTGTATGACGTATCACGTAGACGGCACGGTGACGCGTAGTTTTGACAATCAGTAACGACAAGCCAACATGTCATTTTGGTGTAATTATTACTACCTATATTTCTGCGCCAATATAACGTAGATTCACGAATAAACCACGCCGAATATCTTCGGCGCAACCTACAAACTTTCCACAGTGGTTAAGCTGCCTAGCAGACTGCAGTTTTCTATTGTATCGTGCATTTGTGCATACACAAATAATTTATTCACAATTCAAGATTGAGTATTATAAAATAACATGTATGCTACGCAAGCGCTGATTGGTCAATACCCATGTTTGGATCAGGCTATCCAAACACGGAAATTTGCAATTAATTTTGAGTGACGCCTTTTATAGACTTTAATCTAATTTTTTTAGTACTGCATAACACAAATAAAATAGCATTGTAATTACTAAAATAGTAATGGTAACTACAGGTATGTGCATAAGGGTTTCAACAGGGAAAAGTTTTAAATAAGCGACGGCGAATAACTAATTGTCGAATTACAAGCAAACAAATAATTTCTTGAACGAATCTTAAAGTTAAAAAAAACACCGTCTTCGAGTCTTTTCAGGCAGTAAAAAACAACAACCCTATGTTTATATACTGTGAGAGAACTATAACCAAGCATGAAATTGTTTTGCGGCCCTGTTGTGTTCAAGAGCCAAGCTAAACTTGCTAAAATATACGGTAGTTCGTACTTTAATATGGTAAACAATACAACGTGATTTGGAAAGTACACGTTTTGAAAACGATCTTTAAACAGAATAACATTCTGTACAAATACCTTTCATTTTCTTGGCTGATGAACTCACAAAGAAAGACTTTGTCGATATGAAGTAAAATACCCAAGAGCTCTCGACATAAAATCCAAATCTGGCGATAAAAATATTTTTTCGGAAGCTTCAGTTTCAGCGGCTTTTTACGGCCAAGAATATTTTTCTTGTATTTGCTCTAAAACCACGAGCCAGACGCTGAGGCAGTTGATTCTAGCAATGTTTAAGCGTTTTCCTAATAATATTCGCTGTTTTCGATGGCCAGAGTTCACTTCTTTATTGACATTCCCATCTTTAATGTTGAATTTGTTGGCAAAATAATTTTCGGATTACTTTCTTTCTCGTTTCGCTCGCCCTGCAGCTCGACACCAGGACGTTACAAGGCGAAATGTGATTGGTTGTTGATGAATTTTGGGAGAATATGTATTCCTATCACTATTTTTTTTCACAAAATCTGTTATTTTATTGTCGGTCATTTTATAAAAGAAATACCTAATGGGTTTCCATGTTTGGATAGCCTGATCCAAACACTCGGGATGTTGCTCGACTTTCTAAAGCTAAAAAACACTCGCCTGGCGGCTCGTGTTTTTTTACGCTTTTTGAAAGTCTCGCAACATCCCTCGTGTTTGGATCAGGCTATCCAAACATGGAAACCCATTAGGTATTTCTTAATTGAAACTCAATCCCAGATTGAGTTTCTAGGTCCGGTTACCAGACCTAGTGCTTGGATAAAACCCTGGGTAGCCACAATAACGTTATATAGCCATAGTTAGGCTTAGCTACAGTAGCCTTAGCCACGATATTCTTACGCGGTCAGGCGTTCACTCAGGTTACTGGAAAAACGAGGAGGTGCTTTGGTAAAAGTACTGATTGACGTATTATTGCAGCAATCACAAAATCTAAGGCTGAATGTGGTGCATACTTCACACTGGTGAACATATTTACGATCAAGACAGTTGTCAGCCACATCTGATCACTGTCAAACTACAAAGTCAGTCAGCCACTTTCAAACTCTACAAACAACGTGCAAGAACACCTTGATCAAAAGACAGAGCTGTTCAACTTTTTGTTCAACCTCAAAAGCGAAAGGAACAAAGAACTTACAACATGCCTCACAGCCTCACTCAGTCACACGGCTCACAACTCACCGGAAGCATGAATAATAGCGGAAGTAAATTGTGCAAAAAAAGCCAAAACCTAGACTCGGCATATACCCACAGTAGCCCGAGTAATAAAGTTTAGTCATAGTTGAGTTGAGTTTTCTTTTGTGTTTGGTGTCGTTTCATTTCGTTTCGTTTCGTTTTGCTTTTCTAGTCTAATGTAGTTTAATCTAGACATCTAATCTAGACATCTAATCTAGACATCTAATCTAGACATCTAATCTAATCTAGTCTAGTCTAGTCTAGTCTAGTCTAGTCTAGTCTAGTCTAGTCTAGTCTGTATAGTCTGTATAGTTTGTACCATCATTCCACGACCTGCTGCCTATATTTGATATCAATTATTGTAAGACAGTTAACCCAGAACGAACCATAACGGCCAAGTAGAGTTTTTATTCCATGACCTGCTCCCAACTTGATAGTCTGTATAGTCTATATGGTCAGTATAGTCTGTATAGTCTGTATAGCCTGCATAGTCTGTATAGTCTGTATAGTCTGTACAGTCTGTATAGCCTGCATAGTCTGTATAGTCTGTATAGTCTGTACAGTCTGTACAGTCTGTATAGTCTGTACAGTCTGTACAGTCTGTATAGTCTGTACAGTCTGTATAGTCTGTACAGTCTGTACAGTCTGTACAGTCTGTACAGTCTGTACAGTCTGTACAGTCTGTATAGTCTGTAATCTGTAATCTGTAATCCGTAATCCGTAGTCTGTAGTCTGTAGTCTGTAGTCTGTAGTCTGTAGTCTGTAGTCTGTAGTCTGTATAGTCTGTAGTCTGTAGTCTGTAGTCTGTAGTCTGTAGTCTGTAGTCTGTAGTCTGTAGTCTGTAGTCTGTAGTCTGTAGTCTGTAGTCTGTAGTCTGTAGTCTGTAGACTGTAGACTGTAGTCTGTTCCATAGTCTATAGTCCGTATAGTCTATAGTCTAGTCTAGTCTATAGTCAAGTCTAGTCTATAGTTTAATCTATAGTCTAGAAATTCCAGAGTTATTTGGTGTCCAAACACAACGTAGAAAACTTCATTACCTGAAGTAACGGTTCTTGACCGATCCTCATCTCGATCATCCTCATCACAAGATGGGCTTTACTAACGGCTGCCTCTAACTGTTTACACGAGGTCATATGAGGATGCTGCATGTGTAGATAACAAGGTTGCTGGAATTTAGATGTCTCAGGCTCGCCACTCGACGTAACTTCAGCAGCAGGAGTCTCTGAGGAGCGTGCGTTGTGCAACGGCGTCAAACCAGGGCCATCCACTTCGTAATGACAAACTTTCTTCATTTCCTACAGGTAAAAAGTTGACAAAAGTAAAAGCAATAGACAGAAATAACAATAAAGCAGAGAAAATACATTGGTGGATTAGAATTAACCCCCGGATAAAGACACGGTTGACAGGTACAACCAGCATGGTCACAGCTGTCCGTCCACTGGGTGGATGAGGTCGGTCTGTGTCTGTCTGTCTGTCTGTCTGCCTGCCTGTCTGTCTGTCTGTCTGTCTGTCTGTCTGTCTGTCTGTCTGTCTGTCTGTCTGTCTGTCTGTCTGTCTGTCTGTCTGTCTGTCTGTCTGTCTGTCTGTCTGTCTGTCTGTCTGTCTGTCTGTCTGTCTGTCTGTCTGTCTGTCTGTCTGTCTGTCTGTCTGTCTGTCTGTCTAGATGAATAGATGCGTGGATGGATGAATGGATGGATGAATAAATGTTTGGACGGAGAGATGGAAGACGAATAGATGGCTAGCTGGCTGGCAGGGTAGATAGCTGAATAACTGGATGGCTGGAAGTATCAATGGATGAATAGATAGATAAATAGATGTATAAACGGGTGGATAGATGGATTAATGAATGTATAGACGATCGGACAAACGAAAAGAAGAATAGATAGATAGGAATTTCTAATTCAAACAGAATACTAAATTTGGTAGTTTACATAAATTACATAAGATTAATTATCAGTCATTAAATAGCGACGAATGGGCAGACAGACGTCGGGACAGAATGGATGGATAGATAGATAGATAGATATCACTATACGAAAAGATCATTATTGCTAATCGTTTTTGTCACGACTTCTATATCATGCTTTGTCTAACGCCAGGCGATTTTACTCGTCAAATGAAGAACTCCCGAAACAACTTGTTTGTTAAGAGTTTCCCATTGAAACTATTACCTCGCGTATCCAGTCCCTGTATTCGTTATTACCAAAAGCTTTCTTGACGTAAAGGCCATACAAATAAACTGTTATGCCAGCTTGAAGCCATGAGTCTGACCTATAAGAAAAAAATGAAAAATAATAAAACTTGAAGGTACTCAGAAATTTCATACTTCAGCAAGCGGGTTATTATAGATGTGTATAGTAAAACGAACTATCCCGCTAACCAGGCTAGCTCACCAAACCTACACATGTCTGAATGCGGTCAGATTTTTATGAAATTCTCGTCCAATTCTCAACCAAATTTTAATGGCTAGTATGGAACTCTCTCTGAGCCTCATTGTGAATATAAGATTCTATAAATACTAACAACTAAAGGCTTTTTTTTTTACTAAAAATTAAAACTTTATTTTTGTACGACGTTTCGGAGTCTTACCATCGTCAGGTACTGCGCACTGATGGCGGTTAACATGCTTGAGTAGCTATTGCGTATAAACATACACAGCTGACGCTTTCTCTTAACAGTTCGAAGTGACGTGATATAGAGAATTAGAATTAGTTTGTTAAAAAGAAAGAAAGGAAATTAGAAAATAGAAACGCAACTGAACACTGATTTAAATAATAAAATCCAATATATAAATAAGTTTTGTGGAAACACCACGTAAAATATTTCTTTGCTAAGCTTTCCGCCTATTGACTCAGGCCTTCATCGAAGCAATGACAACAAGCTGTTGGCTCACGTCATTTATAAACTAAGCAACTGATCAATTAAATCACGTAAGAATACAATCGCGTATCACGTTAATTTTATTAATCTGAAAACAAAATCAAGAATGTTCTCCAAATAGGGCAAACCACGCGCTGTTTAATGGCTGTCCCTCCTCAGGAATAGTGTGATGTTTGCAATTTTGCAATCTCAATAGATTACGTTGTTCTTCGCGTGAAGTATTGCTTGTCGCTGGCTAAGAGTGATGACTCTTCCAACTTAACACGATGGTCATACTTCCAAGCATGTTTGGCAACAGCAGATTTATCATGTTGGGCTTTTATGCAACATGCCTTGTGCTCTTTCAGGCGAGTTGCCATTTCCCCATGGCCATGTATACCAAGGCTGAGCCACAACATGATAAATCTTTGGAAGTATGAATATCGTGTTAAGTGGGAAGAGTTATCACTCTTAGCCAGCGACAAGCAATACTTCACGCGGAGGACAAGGGAATATGGCATCGCAAGTCTGGGCTCCGCAGTCTGTCGACCTTATCAAGCGCACGGAACGCGTCCAAAGACGCGCATCAAAATATATAATGGACCTACCCTTCTTCTGTGACATCAGTTATAACCATCGTCTCTTAACGTTAAATCTACTTCCTTCATGTTACTGGCACGAATACCTTGACATGTTGTTCCTTTTCAAATCAAATCGTAACAATATTAACTTAAGCAGTGACATCCCTACTACCAGAACCTCAAAATACAAATAGACCTACACGATCAGCAAACCCAAACTGTTTACAATTTCAGACAACAAAATGTAAAACATCTACGTATCAGAAATCATTTTTAATTAGGACAACTAGAATCTGGAACGTATTGCCAAGGAACTTAACAATTAAATGTATAACTTAAAAGACTTTAAAAAAGGACTAGCTATATAATTACTATAATTTAGCGCTAGAACACTGTTTTAATGCAGATGATCCACGAACATGGAAATCGATATGCATCAAATGCAACAAAGCTCGTGATCTAGCTCAATCGATATCGTGTTGTTTTTAGCTTAATGTTTGTAATTATCTGGTGTACTGTAGTTGTATTTGTTGTAATCTTTAGGGACCGCAGTAATTGGCGTAAGCTGTTGCGGTTGCCCTGCCAGTTGTTTTTGTCGATGTCTGTACGTATTGTTTGAGTATGGCAAAGCAAATAAAATAAAATAAATAAAATAAATAAATATATTGAGATTGCAAAACATCGCACTATTTCTCAGAAGGGACAGCCATTAAACAGCACGTGGTGCGCACTATTCGGAGAACATTCTTGATTTTGTTTTCTGATTAATAAAATTAACGTGATACGCCATTGTAGTCTTTCGTGATTTAATTGATCAGTTGCTTAGTTTATAATGACGTGAGCCAACAGCTTGTTGTCATTGCTCTGATGAAGGCCTGAGTCAACAGGCCGAAAGCAAAGAAATATTTTTGGTGTTTCCATTAATGCACTGCACTCCTCTGTCTATCATGAGGTCAGGAAAAAGGAAAAGAAAACACTACTATAGACATATTTGGCAGTAAGGAAGCAGGAGAAAAGCTAGTCCAACGGACACAAAGCCCGGGTCGGGGTAAGGATCCATCTGAGGGACCAGAAGTGTGGATACCCAGCTGTGGAGATCGTCCAGCAGCTATGATCGTGGCATCACACAAATCTGGACGTTGTGGTAAATATCAAGCTATAGTTAGTGTGTACCCGCTTTGAAGTGACATTATATATACCAGGCCTATGAGTCTCCACAGAGCAAGGGGGGGGGGGGGGCCCAAGTCGGGAGCGCCGACTGCTGTGGTTGAGCTCGGAACCCCAGCTACTCTGTGTAGGGGAGGGAGAGAAAAAGTGGCTCAGGACACGTTTCTTTGCACTGAGACAGATTAAGTTTTTAAGTGGGGGTAGGAGGTGTCCGGAGGACAGCGATTCCCTGCATCAAAATTTTGTTTATTTCCAACTTGTAATTTTTGAATACATACACATTACCTAAATCTACGCATATTTTCAAAGTCTTTAGGCAGACACAAGAGCTAAATGTCTTTATAGTTTATGTACAGGAAAACTAATGATTGCCTATTCTTTCCTAATATTGTGCACATTTATGTTTATCGCTTTGTTTCAGCAGGGGAGTGGTGGGCGGGTGTTAGCTTTTGGATCACTTGCCAGTAGACTGGCGCGTTTTGGCTGCTTAAGTAGTGCGCAAAATGACCTTTGCTCGGAGAAAGGATACTTTGCGTTTTGCGATTGGATAGTTAAATCTATATCCCTGGACTTTCGGACCGACACGTGAATAGAGAGCGTGCCGGGCACATGGATCATGATATGGAATACGGGGAAAATACTGGGGTAATACCGGGTACTTATTTTGCATTCCTTCCATTTCACACCTGTATATTTTGTCCTCAGAGGGCAATTGGTATGTTACATATGTTGCATGAGAGGCTCAAGAGGCTTAACTCCAAAAGCTGATTACAGGTACCCAGAGGGCACGACGCACGTGCAGAGTGTTGTGCATTAACCGCAATTTATTTGAATAAATTGTTGCCCAAAACATATTTATATTACATTATCGCAATGAAAACTTTCAAAGAATTAAAAAGCAAATATGCTTTGAAGTTCGTCTTTCATATTCAAATCTGGCTATATTTCTTGAATGAATATGGCTTCTGTGATCTTTCCTTCTAAGGATTCACTTGTCTTTTTGAGTACTTGAGTTGATAGATTTGGAACTTGGCCGGGATGGAGTAATCTGTAGTGTTTTTTACAAGAACATGGCTTTCTCAAAACACTACAGACTACTCCATCCCGCGGCCAAGCTCCAAATCTAGGCTATCAATGCAAGTACTCCAAAAGACAAATGGATCCTTAGAAGGAAAGATCACATGCAGAAGCCATATATCCATTCAAGAAATAAAGCCATACTTGAATGTGACGGACGAACTTCAAAACATATTGGATTTTATTATTTAAAATTTGGTTCTTGGGCTGTGACCAACCTTTCCACAAAGTTACATCAAAATATCCTAGTGACAGGAAAACACACTACCTGGCTACCAGACTATTAACCAAACAGACAAACGAACGAACGAACAAACAAACAAACAAACGAACGAACGAACGAACGAACGAACGAACGAACGAACGAACGAACGAACGAACGAACGAACGAACGAACGAACGAACGAACGAACGAACGAACGAACGAACGAACGAACGAACGAACGAACGAACGAACGAACGAACGAACGAACGAACGAACGAACGAACGAACGAACGAACGAACGAACGAACGAACGAACGAACGAACGAACGAACGAACGAACGAACGAACGAACGAACCGAACCAACGAACGAACGAACGAACGAACGAACGAACGAACGAACGAACGAACGAACGAACGAACGAACGAACGAACGAACGAACGAACGAACGAACGAACGAACGAACGAACGAACGAACGAACGAACGAACGAACGAACGAACGAACAAAAAACAAACAAACAAACAACCAACCAACCAACCAACCAACCAACCAACCAACCAACCAACCAACCAACCAACCAACCAACCAACCAAAACCAACCAACCAACCAACCAACCAACCAACCAACCAACCAACCAACCAACCAACCAACCAACCAACCAACCAACCAACCAAACAAACAAACAAACAAACAAACAAACAAACAAACAAACAAACAAACAAACAAACAAACAAACAAACAAACAAACAAACAAACAAACAAACAAACGGAGGTAAAAACATAACCTTCTGGCAGAGGTAATAAAAGCTCCAGAAAAACCATGTCCTTACCAAGTGTGAATTGAAAGATAACATCCAAAAAATTGCCGAGCCAAGGCGAGAGAAAGCGTCTTCCTCGTCGCGAAAGTCTGATCAATTATTCGAGACGAATGAAGCAAATTCGTGCTAGAGAAAATAGAAATAGAATGTGAAATCTCTGAACAGCTAAAAACATATACCTTGACAAATTTAACATCAGTTTACTGTCGCGGTAATAAAAGTGTTCCTAAAATGTTGTTGATTTCCTCAACCTGGCCAATTCATTTAAAGTTCCAACTTCTTGCTTTGAATTTGATTGGTGTTTGAATAATAATCCAGTTTTCTATTGGTTGTTCAAAAACTAGAAACCAATTAAATAAAAATTTCATAAAATGAATTGGTCAGGTTGAGAAACTGAATTACAACAATAGCTTAGGAACACTTCTATTGCATGCCACGACGGTACGATAATATAGAAAGGACTGTTTTCTCGAGTAACAATTAGCACAAGAATTAACATTATATAGAATGAAAGTTGTGATTACTGATCTCTATTAAACTGAATCCAAATTTCCTTACTGATAGCTAGAGGTCTCTACAAGAAAGAAAAGAGACCTCTGCCAACATCCGTTATTTCAATAATCCAACAACCAAGATTAACTTTGTTATGTATAATCCACATTAGCTAGCCAGTTTCTAAAAGTTGCCAGAGACTCTGAGTTTTTGATATGCGAGGGAAGTTCATTCCATATATGCATGAGTAACTATGTAGAAAAATTAGTTGTGTAAATACAAAGAATTATAACAAGCTTAGGTCTAATGTTGAAAAGATTAATATATTTAACGACGTGAATTGCGTTGGCGGCTTTTGATTGGCTGTTTGTTAACAATAACTGAGCGCACATCATAATGAAGTTATGGACTGTTTTTGTTGTATTTTTACGAGTTTTGTGATGTGGGCGAGTTTATTGATTCCCAGGCAGAGTGAAAAAAAACACACTAAATAACACGTCTTACTGCTTAAGAATACGAACAAATATAAAGTAAGCTTCTCCATCTTGTTGCAGTGTTTTTTGTTTGATACCAATAGCAGATAATTTCGTAATGTGGCTCTCTTCGTCCCTTTTCGCGTGCCACGAAAACATACAAAGTTTCCGTGGTGTGCTGGCTTCATCTTTGGAGCCGGATATATAAGCAATCCAGTTTTATGGAGATCAGTGATGTAAACTCCACAACTTACCGCCATTTAGAGCTACAGTGGTTTAATTACCTGCATATGGCCAAAGTGGCATAGGATGAAGCATCCTCGTAAGCGTTATCCACAAATACTTGTTTATAATTAGGATACGGATAATGACAGCTGAGAGACTCTTCATAAAATTCAAAAACCTTGAAACAATGTTGTAAGAAAATTAGGCCCGTTTCAAACGTCGCTCTTCTCATGCGCCGAACTTGATACAAATAGATTCGACGTTAGAGCAGCTCTGGAGCAGCGTCGATTCAAACGTCGAACTCAATTTGTCGAACCTAATTACTCAAACTACTAGAAATACATGAATGCAACAACCCCTCGCCCGCATCTGCATGCTTTTTTGAAACACCCCCACCCACCCACCCTCTGATTAAAATAAACACTCCTGATTATATAGCCAATATAAAAACAAACAAATATAAAAACAAATGATATTAAATCCTTGGGATGTAAAATTATAGAATTTATGGATAGGTCTATAGGATGACAAAACTGATTTAAATCATTTAATGAAAGTTGAACATATCAAAGCAAAACTTAGATTTCATTATTAAATTCTGGTTGTAAAAAATATATTGTTTCAGTTAGGAGGTTTCAAAAGGGATTATTTCTAGCAAACCTTTAAATGGCTTCTCTATGTATGTACATTTTGCAAAGGCAGAATTAAAAGTTGACAGCTCCAAAATTACATTTATAATAGAGTCTGAGATAAAAACAATTCAGTAGAATCGGGTCCGGAAAGAAGTATTAAACAGACAACGTTTCAGCTGAAAATTTGGAATCACAGCCAAGAAAACCCGACAAAGCCCACGTCCAGCACGGTTAATATAAGCGTGATATAAGCCTAAGATAGTGTTTTATGTTAGCTTTAGTTAAACGGACTGATGGTTAATTTGGACGAGCAAAGGGAAAGCACGAAAACGTGAAGCTGTATATTGTTTTAGGACATAAGGACAAAACACAAATCCCCTACCGTTATAAACTTGAATGATTTCGAGACCACTGAGTGACCACAAACACTGCAATTCAGATCGAGGTTTTGTTTACCATACGGCGTTTGGTTTCTTCAGGTCCTCTGGTTTCGCTTCGAGACATATTAAACCGGCTGTTTGTATCCTTTTCTTCGTTGTTCTCTTTTAATTTAAGTAGAGCAGGCTCCATTTCGTAATAAACGAAAGCAAAATAATACTGACAGGTTTAGTTTTCTGCATCGCTAGTCACCAGTGTCCAACAATTCTTACCGCGTGACACCGTCCCGAACATATATATATATAAACTATTTCCGAAATTACGTCTCCCTCGCTTTTTCTCCACGCGTGTAAAATGGACTCCACGCATGTCGAGATTAGCACCCTCACCGGGCTCCGGGCCTTCGGCCCGTCGCCCGGCTCGGGGATTAAAAACCAGCAAAAACCTTGTGCATGATCAGTGGCAGCGATAATACATTAAATTAATTTATACATTAGGTTCGGCACATGAGAAGTCCGACGTTTGAATCAGAGTCGCTCCAACGTCGCATAATGTGACAAGCCTTGCCGCTCCCAATAGAATCTGCCGCTCCCAATAGAATCTGCCGCTCTTAATTGATTCAAACGTCGCTCCTCTGCCGCATTTAATGCTTGTATTAGGTTCGGCACATGAGAAGAGCGACGGTTAAAATGGGCCTTAGATACCTTCAAGAAAGTGAAAACAATTAAAAAACATAAATTGAGTTATTTATTCAGAATGATTTATTTTCGGAATAACTTTTTGTTCATCTGAGTTTTTAGTTTTTTTGCTTTCAGGATTAAAAACATTTTTTTTACAATCAAGGTCGTGTGAACAATCCATGAATAAAATGCCCCAACAACATATCGTATCCTTAGTGATAAATACCTCATTAAGCATGCCAGTCGAGTGTTTCAACAAAGGAAGTAAACCAGGCAAGCAAAAGTGAGTTACTTCTGGCATGACTGGATCAACATGAATTTCAAATGGACTAATAAGAGAAAAAACAAATATTTGAAGCAAGCAGGAAGGAAGGAAGGAAGGAAGGAAGGAAGGAAGGAAGGAAGGAAGGAAGGAAGGAAGGAAGGAAGGAAGGAAGGAAGGAAGGAAGGAAGGAAGGAAGGAAGGAAGGAAGGAAGGAAGGAAGGAAGGAAGGAAGGAACGGAAGGAAGGAAGGAACGAACGAACGAACGAACGAACGAACGAACGAACGAACGAACGAACGAACGAACGAACGAACGAACAAAGGAAGGAAGGAAGGAACGAAGGAAGGAAGGAAGGAAGGAAGGAAGGAAGGAAGGAAGGAAGGAAGGAAGGAAGGAAGGAAGGAAGGAAGGAAGGAAGGAAGGAAGGAAGGAAGGAAGGAAGGAAGGAAAGAAGGAAGGAAGGAAGGAAGGAAGGAAGGAAGGAAGGAAGGAAGGAAGGAAGGAAGGAAGGAAGGAAGGAAGGAAGGAAGGAACGAAGTATAAATAAATGGATAAATAAATAAATAAATAAATAAATAAATAAATAAATAAGTAAATACTAGGTAAATAAGTAAGTATGTAAATAAGTAAATAAATAAATGAAAACAGAAATAAGTAAATAAGCAAATAATTAAGTAATTAAATAAATAAATAAATAAATTTTGCATTTTTTCACTTTTACTTATGCTACTATTCCTACTTCCGGTGAGTTGTTAGCCGTGTGACGGAGTGAGGCATGTTCTAAGTTATTTGCTCCTTTCGCTTTTGGAGTTGAACAGCTTTGCCTTTTCATCAAATTGTTGGTAGACTTCCAAATAGACTGACTGACTTTGTAGTTGAACAGTGATCAGATGTGGCTAACAACTGCCTTAATCGTAAATATGTTCACCAGTGTGAAGTATGCGCCACATTCAGCCTTCGATCTGATCTTCCGCGGGCCCACTCCCACCTTTGCTGCGCGGTATACTGTATAGAGCCTCTGCGGAGGAGATAGGTCTTCGATCCAGGCTTCGATTGCTTAATATTTAAAAGTTAACTACTTAATTAACTGCAACAGCTTCTTATTTGTAAAATGAGTCAAAAAAAACAAGAAAAAATAATAATACGGCAACGTCTTGGACTATGTAGAATCTCTTGTAATTTCAATTTTAAAATTTGATGTACTGTACACAATTAGCACACTGATTATAGATTTATTTAACAGGTGGGCAATTTGTCTGCGCTGACCAAAACAGTTAAAACGTGCTTTCTTTATTTACACCAGAAGTGTACAATCGAGCCATTTTTCTTTTGGAAGCGATTGCAGTCTCTTTCTTGGGGAAACTCTTTTTTACAATCGGAGGAAGGAAAGCAGTGGATTCTGTGAAGAAAACATGGAACAAATTGCATTTTGCATTATCGAACACATGTTGCTTGCCTCGGTCGAGTAGCTTAAATTTTATCTACGTTATTTATACGTTTTTTTATCCACAAAATGTTTAAGAGGTTAATTTCAACAGTTCAAGCATGAATTACAGGGCGTCGAAATTGGTGATTTTACAATTATATTAGAAAATGCCTCGTTTTCAATTGGATATTGTCGTACAATCTGCGGATGGCTTCAACTTGAAATGGGTCTAAAAACATTGCAATACCTTTCTTGTGTTCAGTCATACCACACGTGGACATGGGAAAATAGGGGAAGACATGAGAAAGCTTTGTATTTGAACCTCATTCGCCTTGTACGCCTAAGTTGTGGCTTTAGAAATCGATCGACAACCTGATTGGTTTGGATTAAACTATTGTAGGAACGTTTCTGGTTGATAGTTTTGTTGTTAAAAGTGACAGTGGTTGCATTCTATTGGAAATCCCAATATTTTGTCTCTTCTGCTTGATGAAGTTAAATTTTGCTGTTATTTTGTGGTATATAATTTATCGTCTAAAGAAAACATACAAATATTTTAATATTCTCACCGTGGCTTCAAAACCAAACAGGGTTTAAAACATTCTTTGTATGCTACACTTTATTTTGAGACCTTGTGTGTTACCGTGAAAATAGGGGAACGTAGAATTCTCGAGAATCGAACATGCTCAACTTGAAACTTGACTTCTACTTCGGCGAATGTTTACGGACACCGCGTTCGAGTTTACGTTGTAAATTACTTTCTTGTTTTAGTTTTTACATGTAAATTATTTCTCCCACGAACGACACATTGCAGTTTCGAGTTAACTTTTTTTAATTTTTTTTTATTAGCTTGGCCATATTTTTACATAACAGAAATAAATTTTAAAAAAATATATACACAAAAAATATATAAAGGGACAAAGAAATAACACTACGAAAGGAACTCATTTTTGAAACACCATTTTGTTTATATCTTTCGTGGGCGGGGAAATTACCACGCGTGTTGTCCTCGAAATCTGCAATATATTAATGATTCGCGCATGCGCAGACAAATTGCACACCTGTTGATTTATATATAGTTTAGACTACAGTTTAGACTCTTATTAATAACAGTAACAGTTATCAATAAGTGTAAAGTATCCAGTATTGACTAACAAGTGTTTTCCTCTTAAGAAAATAACAATCTATTTAAAAACTTAAATAATCTAAATTCTCAGTTGAAATCAAATATATAAGAACCTTTTCAGGCTAACTTGGAAAAACCTAGGTTCTTATACGCGGATTTTTACTGTATCTAAGTTATAAACACTGTTTGCCACTATACACCCTCACACATCCACAATGTTTAGTGTATAGGTCGAATTACCTATATCAATCAATGCTTATACGCTACAAACATGTGCATTGCACGTAAACGGCTTGAAACTAATTATATAGTTACTAATTACGACGAACTAAAACAGCAAAAATATAAAAAAAGTGCTTACCCTACAGCTAAAGCAATGTTTGGTGCTGCAGTTGGGGTGTCCAAAACGTAAGAGAACGTCTTGTGTCTTTCATCACTAGTGTAGACCTGAAAACACAAAACGTTATGCAGGCATGTAATGGGCGTATTTTATATATATATATATATATATATATATATATATATATATATATATATATATATATATATATATATATATATATATATATATATATATATATATATATATATATATATATATATATATATATATATATATATATATGGATTATTGTAAAGATAATTGAAATACTTAATATATATATATATATATATATATATATATATATATATATATATATATTATAATTATATATATATATATAATAAGATTCAATTTGTAACATGGATTGATTGTAAAGATACACGTTTGATGTATACTTATTAATAAAGACTATTATTATTATTATATATATATATATATATAATACGCCCATTACATGCGTGGGCGTATATATATATATATATATATATATATATATATATATATATATATATTGTGAAATTCATTATTAATTCATGAGTTTTGCAGCCAATCCAATTTCAGAAATTACGTCACATGTATACCCCTGTAAACCCCATACTCGCGTCCTTGTTGTATTGAATATACAATCACTCGCCTTCGGCTCGTGATTGTATATTCAATACAACACGGCCGCTCGTGTTGTAAACATTACATATATACTAATAATAATAATAATAGACTGGAGGCGTTTATACAAACATTTTACTTCAAGTTTCTGGAGGTGTTCCTCCGTTTTCAGAAAATTTGTCGTGAACTTTCTGAAGACGGAGGAACACCTCCAGAAACTTGAAGTAAAATGTTTGTATAAACGTCTCCAGTCTATTATTAGTAGTAGTATTAAGCTCTGACCAATAAGGCCATTGAGCACTCTAGGAGTCTAAGGAAGATTTGATTTTGTATATATATATATATATATATATATATATATATATATATATATATATATATATATCGCAGGTGAATAGTGCTTTTCACGCAATCTGATTGGTTCCTCTAGCTTGAGATATCCTGCACTATTCACCTGCGGGCAAAACAAAATGGCGGACAGTTTCGCTTTGTTTACCAAAGCAGGAGATTTTGTTGATAAACAAGGCTGATGCGGTAGGATAACGAGAAAAGTCAACAAAATTAAGTAGAAGATTGTCCACAGGTGAGTTTCTTTACAATTTTCTAACCATTAGTATATTCAAAAGTCGTAAAAACTGTTTTGTCGGCAAATATCGGGTACGCCATACAGAAAAATATAAGAATGTTAAACTTGTTATTTCATTTACGAGGTATATGCTAAATTCGTGGCTCGGCGAATATCCAGCACTACTCACCGCCACTTTGGTGAATAATTGTTAAATATAAATATTTTCGCAATTAAAATCTGAAAATAGCGTACATGTGAGAATGCATAGTGGAAATTAATAGCAAGATTTCAGTGTCAGGGTTGTTAACACTTTGAGGCCCGGACTTCTCCCTGTGCTGAATACAATCGTCTGGCGTTAGCCAGAATAAAATACTAAAGACTCGTCGTCAGGCTTCAAAGTGTTAAAGAGATAGGTTTTAACACTTTGAGGCCCGGACCTCTCCCTGTAGTGAATAAAATCGTCCGGCGTTAGCCAGAATAAAATACTTAATAAAATTACTCGAATATGATTGGCTAATGAAGAGGACATTTTTTTGTAATTTAGGGCAAAATTACTTGCACCTGATTGGTTCCTTGATCAGTACTTGCAAGTGCTTGAACAACAAGGATCTCAGAGGCCTGAAATTCTTTCAACAAATTTGCAAGGTTTTTCGGTCTAAAAATGCTTTTTTGTTTACTTTGAACTATTTTAAACTATTGAAGGAGTGTAAACTATTTGTGAAAGTGAATACACTAGAAAATTTAAGAACTTTTGCCTGTGCTTACAAAAAGAAAGCTACAGACATGCACAGCGATAGAGCGAGGGACCGGAAATTTGGAATGTTGCCGAGCACCGACCGTGATAAGGACTGATATAATGAGGTACATGTACTTCGACATTTTCTGGACATAATATAGCTCTTAAATAATTTTGCCCGCTAAACTATTAACACCTAATCGCACGAGTTCTCGTAAAATTAAGGTTTGATTTCACTCGTGTTTTCAAGTCTCACAAATTACCCTCGTCGCTTCGCGACACGAGAAAACTGTCGTGAAATGAAACCTTAATTTTCCTCGGCCCCATGCGATTATACCTATACAAAGACTCGTCGTCAGGCTTCAAAGTTAATACTTTGAGGCCCGGACCTCTCACTATGCTGAAATCGTCCGGCGTTAGCCAGAATAAAATACTAAAGACTCATCGTCAGGCTTCAAAGTGTTAAAGAGATAGGTTCTAACACTTTGAGGCCCGAACCTCTCCCTGTGCTGAATAAAATTGTCTGGCGTTAGCCAAAATAAAATACTAAAGACTTGTCTGTCGTCAGGCTTCAAAGTGTTAAAGGAATAGGTTGTAACACTTTGAAGTCCGGACCTTTCCCTGTGCTGAATAAAATCGTCTGGCGTTAGCCAGAATAAAGAGCAAGCAAGTTAAAGAGCAGGGAAGTTAAAGAGCAGACAAGTTAAAGAGCAGACACGTTAAAGAGAAAGCAAGTTAAAGAGCAGGCACGTTAAAGAGAAAGCAAGTTAAAGAGTAGGCAAGTTAAAGAGCAAGCAAGTTAAAGAGCAGGCAAGTTAAAGTGTCTATGAAGTGAAAAATACGTTGGCATTTTTGTTGTATTATTGTACAGAGGAGCATGACAGGAGCACTCACTGAAAATTTCAAGAGAATCTGATGCGTAGTTTTCGCGCTATCAACTCTCAAAATTTGCCGTGGATAGTTTGTTTTGGGGGAATTTGGGCTTCTTGGTAACAATGCCTTATGACGTACGCAGATGGACCATTAATAGTAAAATCTATTGTTCTTATGCATAGTTGTCCATCTGCGTACGCGTCATAAGCATTGTTTCCGAAAGCCCAATTTTTCTCCAAGAACGAACTAGCCATGGCAAACTTTGAGAGTTTATAGCGCGAAAACTACGCATCAGATTCTCTTGAAATTTTCAGTGAGTGCTCCTGCCATGCTCCTCTGTACAATAAAACAACAAAAATACTAACGAATTTTTCATTTCATAGACACTTTAAAGAGCAGGCACGTTAAAGAGCAGCAAGGTAAAGAGTAGGCAAGTTAAAGAACAAGCAAGTTAAACAGCAGGCACATTAAAGAGAAAGCAAGTTAAAGAGCAGGCAAGTTAAAGAGCAGGTAAGTTAAAGAGCAAGCAAGTTAAAGAGCAGGCAAGTTAAAGAGCAGGTTAAAGTTAAAGAGCAGGCAAGTTAAAGAGCAGGTTAAAGTTAAAGAGCAGGCAAGTTAAAAGCAGGCTGGTTAAAGAGCAGGTTAAAGTTAAAGTTAAAGAGCAGGCAAGTTAAAAAGCAGGCTGGTTAAAGAGCAGGCAAGTTAAAGAGCAGGTTAAAGTTAAAGAGCAGGCAAGTTAAAGAGCAGGCAAGTTAATGAGCATGCAAATTAAAGAGAAGGCAAGTTAAAGAGCAAGCAAGTTAAAGAGCAGCCAAGTTAAAGAGCAGGCAAGTTAAAGAGCACGCAAAGTTAAATAGCAGGCAAGTTAAAGAGCAGGCAAGTTAAAGAGCAGGCAAGTTAAAGAGCAGGCAAGTTAAAGAGCAGGCAAGTTAAAGAGCAGGCAAGTTGAAGAGCAGGCAAATTGAAGAGCAGGCAGTTAAAGAGCGGGAAAGTAAAGAGCAAGCAAGTTAAAGAGCAGGCAAGTTAAAGAGCATGCACGTTAAAGAGCAGGCAAGTTAAAGAGCATGCACGTTAAAGAGCAGCAAGTTAAAGAGCAGGTAAGTTAAAGAGCATGCACGTTAAAGAGTAGAAGTTAAAGAGCAGGCAAGTTAAAGAGCAGGCAAGTTAAAGAGCAGGCAAGTTGAAGAGCAGGCAAATTGAAGAGCAGGCAGTTAAAGAGCGGGAAAGTAAAGAGCAAGCAAGTTAAAGAGCAGGCAAGTTAAAGAGCATGCACGTTAAAGAGCAGGCAAGTTAAAGAGCATGCACGTTAAAGAGCAGCAAGTTAAAGAGCAGGTAAGTTAAAGAGCATGCACGTTAAAGAGTAGAAGTTAAAGAGCAGGCAAGTTAAAGAGCAGGCAAGTTAAAAAGCAAGCAAGTTAAACAGCATGCACGTTAAAGAGTAGCAAGTTAAAGAGCAGCAAGTTAAAGAGCATGCACGTTAAAGAGTAGCAAGTTAATTAAGGACCAGGCAAGTTAAAGAGCAGGCAAGTTAAAGAGCAGGCAAGTTAAAAAGCAAGCAAGTTAAACAGCATGCACGTTAAAGAGTAGCAAGTTAAAGAGCATGCACGTTAAAGAGTAGCAAGTTAATTAAAGACCAGGAAAGTTAAAGAGCAGGCAAGTTAAAAAGCAAGCAAGTTAAAGAGCATGCATGCAAGGTTTGAAAGCCACGATATGGTTGTGGGCGGAAGCGGCAACGAGAGAAAAATTGAAGGAAACCTCTGCCAACGTTCGGTCGATATCTGCCACAAATGGTCGATATCTGGTACATATGGTCTAAATCGTCGAACATGTTAACCATCCGCTACTCTTTAGCTTTTACGCTTAACAATACGTAAACCTCCATCGTTTTCCATTGTGTTTTGATTATTTTTAGGCATTTTTATACAATAATATTGCCAAAAAATAAGAATCAGAGGTAGGTAGGTAAAACTTTATTTTACTACGCTAACCCCTACAGCAATACATAGCTGATTTCCAAGGGGGGCGTAGTTTTTAAAAAAAAAAACAGATTACATAATCAATTAAGAATTAGTTACAAATACAAAACACTAGAATTACAACATGCAAAATAATTAGAGTTACAAATACAAAATACAAATAAAAATACAAATATCGTAAGTTGAGGAAATATAGAGTTTCATTATATACATAGCGAAAGAAATAAATCGTCATTGACTAATTTGGCCAGGTGTTACAAGATTGGTTTTAAAGGCAGCAAGCGATTCCTTATTTCGTAAATCATCTGAGGGGCTATTCCACAGTTTCGCCCCTCTATAACTAAGACTCTTTTCAAGATAGTCAGTCTTAGGTTGGGGCAAATAGAGTTTTGTGGAAGAACCTCTCAAGTTGTAATGCCGAGAGAGAGGACGGAGGCGGGAGGACTATCGTATTCGTAGATGTTTAGGCATTTTGCAAAATACACTGCACGGATTGGAGGAAGATCACGAAGAGCTCAATGTATCCATTGAGGCAATGTCAATTGATGGTAAGTATTCGTGCTTAGTTCATGATCACCTCGGTTTTCTTTGATGTACCGCGGTTGTTTATTTATAACAAGTACTCCCAACCACGCATAATATACGCAAATTCAATAATTGTTTTTATTATACAATTATAAATGTAGAAGCCTTTACGGCTTTAGAAAGTTTTTTACAAGTTACAAAGTAAAAATAGTAAATATTCATATCGTCTTCAGTTTCAAATACAATTTTCTCTTTCAAAACTCTAACAGCTGTATGTGTAGCTCGCTTGTTTTTTCTTGGTGGTTTTAGCGTCAACAAAACGTGCCAAATCCGCCGGATTAATCCGCTTCTGATCTTCACTCCTAAGAACGGCCGCCATGTTTGTTTTGTTCAAACCGCTGGCCAGCGCGTCATAGCTACAGACAATTTTTGATATTTTGTAGGTGGAAAGACATCAAGAATTGTCTGTAGGTTTTTAGCCAATCACAGTTGAGATTCTATCAGTATTGTATAATAAATCAAGTTAATTGACCCGGCTAATCCGTGGTCAATTAACTTGATTTACGCGCGGTTGAGAAAATAAGGGTTAATCAATGGTCACGTATGTGATAAAGGATTTATCATCGCGACTGAAGTGTTTTCTTGACGCTTTGGGCTCGGTAAATAAGTGCATGACGTAGTTACTTCGGGTTTGGTATAACTAACCTATACTTAATGACTTGTATTGTGTACATTTCCCTTATCCCAAGATCAAGTGCTTTTGTTTCACTGTGTTATGAAATCTTGAAATCATGCAAATTCCTTTTATCGTTGTACCGTAAATTTCTATAATTTAAACTTCTTTGTATATACTGTATTTTATTCCGAGACACCTTTGGTGGGCTTACAATAGCGTACCGTCGAGCTGCTATTAATAGCCCAAAAAGCGGACAAACAAGCCAAAATTTACTTTGAAATGATTGCAAACGAGCCATTGTACATGTCTATTGTTCGGACGGCAAGAATTGTGGGTAAAAGCGGACAAACATCAATCCTGACGTCATCACGACGCAGCGCTATTATAAACTTATATATAAGCGGATCGGAGAGCTGGTAATCGAAACCGAAACCCCTCATTAAAATAAACCTCCCACAGTTCGGCTGTTTGGACCGAAAGTTGGCAGAGGTTTCCTTCAATTTTTCTCTCATTTCCGTGGGTGGGTGGGTGGGTGGGTGGGTGGGTGGGTGGGTGGGTGGGTGGATGGGTGGGTGGGGTGGGTGGGTGGGTGGGTGGTTGGGTGGGTGGGCGGGTGTTTGGGTGGGTGGGTGGATGGATGGATGGATTGGGTGGGTGGATGGATGGATGGATGGATGGATGGATGGATGGATGGATGGATGGATGGATGGATGGATGGATGGATGGATGGATGGATGGATGGATGGATGGATGGATGGATGGATGGATGGATGGATGGATGGATTTGATTTGATTTGAGATCTTTATTTAAACACGGTTGTTTTATCAAGTATTAACACAATAGTATGAATACAATAAATATTATATACTTGCTCTTCCTAAAAGCCGTGTGCTAATTAGAATATATATATACAAATACTTATAAATAAAGAACATTTCAGTTGTCACAGATAATATGGTCAGTTGATTGAAATCTTTTTAAAAAGCTTTTTAATGATGGTGCCTCTTTTACTTGATCGGGTAAAGAGTTCCATAATTTAATACCGGTAAAGGCAAAACTTGAATTATATAGTAATCTGTTCTATTACTTGGGAGTTCAAGGTTTAATTTAGACCTTCTAAGATTATAGTCATTTAGGCTATTGCTATATGTAAAGATTTCCCGTAAGTATGATGGAGCAATACCATTTACTATTTTATACATCAGAATTGCCTTTTGTTTCTCTCTCATCTCTTTTATATTCATCCATCCTAGCTCTTTTAGAATTTGCGCGGATGGTGATGATATTGGAGCTCTCGTAATAATGCGGGCTGCTCTGTTTTGAAGGGTTTGAAGATTTTTTCTACTGTAACACCAATGCTATCCAAAACAATAGAGCAATATATGAAATATGGTTCTATAATCGCTCTGTATAGAGACATTAGGTTTTCTTGATTAAAAATATTTTTGACCCGTCTCAGGGCTGCAAGATTACGGGAAACTTTTACACGAATAGCATATATATGAGTATCCCACGTTAAATTTTCATCTACCTCAACTCCCAAGCATTTAACTGAAGGAACTTGACTTAGTGAAATACCATTTACTGACAACATAATAGAGGCCTCAAAGGTCGCCAATCTTTGTCTAGAACCAATAGACGACTTTCACGATCATGCGCAGTAGCAACAAATATTCAAATTTTCGTCGGAGATAAAAACAACTGTTTTAGCTGGAACGAGCATATTGAAAATAGTAGAAGTGCAAAGTTTGAAACCAATTGCTTAACAAATGGAAAAAGTTTCACAAGCGGAAAGTTGACCATTCCAACAGGGATTTATTAGTGATTTAATAGGGATTTTGGCTTGGCGGGCGAGTTGCACGCCAAGCCAAAATCCCTATTAAATCCCTAGTGGACAGCAAAACGTCCGAAGAGCGTAGCTTTCGCACTATTTGTCCGATTTATTTTAAACTTTGCACTTTTACTATTTTTAATATGATCTTTCCAGCTAAAACATTCAATGTTAATTTATTGGCACAAAGCCATTCAAATATATTTTCCAGGTCTGAAGTCATTTCCTTTTGAATCGTTTCTAAATTGCAACCAGTAAAGGCCATATTAGTATCGTCAGCAAATAGTCTACCAACACTATTCTCCAAGCATTTCGGTAAGTCATTTATATATAGTAAAAACAGGATTGGCCCCAGAATAGAACCCTGGGGGACGCCGCATGTAATGACTTCTTCCTTGGAGTAAACGCCATTAACATAACAAACCTGTGTCCTATTTGACAAGTAGGACTTAAACCATTCAAGACTGCCTTCGTTTAATCCATAACAAGCCAATTTCATCAGTAAAATTTCATGGTCGATAGTATCGAAAGTTTTTTTAAGTCTAAAAATATTACACCGTTGACCATTCCCTTGTCAATATTAAAACACCATTGGTTTGTCATGTCAAGTAGCGCTGTCAAGGTTGAATGAACTGCACGGAAACCGGACTGCCTAGAATTAATGATCTCATATCTAGACAAATAATCATAGACTTGGTTATACATTAGTCTCTCGAACAATAGTGGATAATACGGAAATTGGCCTATAATTATTTGCATCATCTCTCTCCCCCGATTTATGCAATGGAAACACCTTTGCGATTTTCCAATTACTCAGTAAGTGATTTGTAAATATAAGGAGCAGCTATTTTCAATAATTTGTTTGAAATTTTGTCAAAACCTAAAGCCTTACGTAAGTTTAACTTATTTATCAATTTTAATACTTTTTGAGGATCAACATTTTGAAACTCAAATGTCGACTTAACATTTTTCATATAATCACGAGGTATCTTCCATTATTTAAAGAGGGAACTTCAGATGCTAGATTAGGGCCAATTTTGACAAAGTGCTTATTGAGATAGTCACCTATATCAGATGGTTTAGTTAAATCTTGATCTGAATCAGATGACACTTTATTTATCTCAATATTTTCAAATTTTTTGCCCATTGCATTGTTCAAAATTTTCCATGTTTCCTTAGCGTTGTTGGAATTTTTGTTTATTTCATTACAGAAATTTTCCTTTTAACCTTCTTGATTTTATTGTTTACTAAATTACGTTGTTTCCTGTAGGCAAGCCAAATTTCGGAATTATCAGATAAAATGGCTTTTTTCTTAAGCCTATCTCTATCAAACATTAACTTCTTTACTTCGGAATTGAGCCAGGGGCAAGGTCTATTTCGTACTCCGAAGCTACGTCGAGGTGCATGTTTGTCAACCAACACCAAGGAAAACAGACGTCCATGCTTCACATGCTTCATTGACGTCTGCAAACGTATTTATTGAAGGCCAACAAACACGTTTTAAATTTAACTTAAAATTCATTTCATCAAAGTTCTTAAAATTTCGACATTCAGTGTAGCGTGGTTGACCCTTAGGTAAGCCAATTTTCCGAACTGCATATATTAAATTATGGTCACCAATTGAAAGCGGGTAAACCCCTGAATGTATAATAGATTCACAACGATTTGTGATGAACAAATCTATCAGCGTTTTGGAATTCGGCCTACTGTTTACTCTGGTCGGATCAACAATTATTTGGGTCAAATGATAATTAATAAACAAATCCAAAATGTGCTGTGTATGGTTTT
Organism: Corallium rubrum; assembly: GCA_964035015.1. Taxonomy (NCBI): domain Eukaryota; kingdom Metazoa; phylum Cnidaria; class Anthozoa; order Scleralcyonacea; family Coralliidae; genus Corallium; species Corallium rubrum. The sequence goes on from OZ036004.1 coordinate 13,774,564, forward strand.
CAGGGGGGTTGGCCATAACATTACAGTTTAGATCACCCAAAATATAAATTTCTCTATATTTACCGTCAATTCTCTTCAAAAGTAATTCAAATTTATCAAAATATTGAAGAGGTCTTTTTTGCGGTCTATACCATGTAATAACATGATGGATGGATGGATGGATGGATGGATGGATGGATGGATGGATGGATGGATGGATGGATGGATGGATGGATGGATGGATGGATGGATGGATGGATGGATGGATGGATGGATGGATGGATGGATGGATGGATGGATGGATGGATGGATGGATGGATGGATAGATGGATAGATGGATAGATGGATAGATGGATAGATGGATAGATGGATAGATGGATAGATGGATAGATGGATAGATGGATAGATGGATAGATGGATAGATGGATAGATGGATAGATGGATAGATGGATAGATAGATAGATAGATAGATAGATAGATAGATAGATAGATAGATAGATAGATAGATAGATAGATAGATAGATAGGTAGGTAGGTAGGTAGGTAGGTAGGTAGGTAGGTAGGTAGGTAGGTAGGTAGGTAGGTAGGTAGGTAGGTAGGTAGGTAGGTAGGTAGGTAGGTAGGTAGGTAGGTAGGTAGGTAGGTAGGTAGGTAGGTAGGCAGGTAGGTAGGTAGGTAGGCAGCTAGGCAGGCAGGCAGCTAGGCAGGCAGGCAGGCAGGCAGGCAGGCAGGTAGGTAGGTTTCTATCAGCGGTTATATAATTTCGGCAGTATAATTTCATAGTGGAAAAGAGGCTTTCCAGCTTTCTGATTGGTCCGCACAGTGGTGAACCTGAGGTAATAGTCACCGCCTAACGCGGTGACTATTGCATCACAAGAAAGTGTTCTTCAAGAGTAGTTTTGGAAAAGAGACTGGTACTTATTCAACACTGCACTGACTTTACTCGTTTCAGTCTCCCCCTCGGAGTTGTCATTTTGAAGTATGAGATTTTAGAATTTGTTGATTCATTGAACTGTTGATTTTCTTTTCAAAATGGGGTCGGTAGTTTTTGAGACAAAGAAAAGAGCATAATATGAAAACATTTATCACTGAGATGTTGTACATATATATCATATCAAATATCGTAAAAACAAAACTTTATAAAGGTAAGGAAGTATATTTTCTATAATTCTTCGTATTTTCTAGTAAGTTTTGGTTAGGTTTTGGTCGTAGCGATGTTTTCGAAAACTTGTCTGTGAATAAACAGAATCACCACTGCTAAAATGAAAGCAGTTCGGTTTAAAAGTTTTTGTGTCAACGTGATCATTTTATCAACCTCTGAAATTATACTAAAACAGCGGCTCGGTAAATATTCACCGATAGTCACCGAGAATGAGGTGACTAATTGTTAAATAGTAACTCCTGCGATAGCCAATGAAATTCAAGGATTTGTGATAGAAACTTGTAAATTTATACTAAAACATATTTATAAACTCTTAGTCAAACGTTCTCAACGTTATAGAAACCGTAAACGGTTTTCTTTCTGCTATTAGGGTTTAGTTCCGTTCATCAGCTTGACGGTTTGTAGTTATAAACAACAAGATGATATCATATTTGAAAAGAAAAGAAAAGACTGGGGTCACCCACCCAAGTACTAACCCCGTTCAACACTCATTGTGTTATAACAAACAAACAATATTAGTCCTCATTCGGGACCGGCCAAAAGATTGTGGCCTCTAGGGACAAGAATGCGGATGGGGAATCTGAGAAAAAAGAAAGTTTGAGAAGCACTGTTTTATAGTCTTTTATAATGCAGAAAAGTCACCTGTTCAACAAGATCTCCACAAGACACTGCTGTCATATCTCTGTCCACTGTTATATCAATCTTCCACGTACACACTTCAGAATAAGAGTCGACACAGGGAAACCAAAGTCTACAATCAAACATGTAAGACTGTCATTAAAGGATAATAGTAACAAAAATCACAATTACCTTCATTTTTCCATTTATGACGTTCTGATTAATAAACATACGTACTAATGTAATCCAAGTAACAAGAACAATTTTTCTTAATAACATCATTACAAATTTCGGCAAAACACGTCGTATCATTCGCCATCGTATCATTAGCCATCTTGTTTCAATACGGTGCTTAATCACTGATCCCAAATAATATAGTATATTATTTGAGATCAGTGTGCTTAATCATAGTTAATAGAAAATAGACATGGTTTGGAAGCTTGACAAAAGTATCTTATGTTTTTGTTCAGGTTCATGGTCACTCAACCACACATTGACAAATGTACCTTCAGGTACTTTTCAACATGAATCGTAATTCGATAATTAACCGCTTTGAAGTTTGCAGGGTTTCCAAACCATGTTTATTTCCTATTAACTATGGCTTAATTAATTTGGAAGTTAGTGACGTCACAAGCTGGGTAAATGCACGATGGCTGAATGCTTTTCATGCTTTTACAGTGCTGCATGTGGTGCAATGATGTGAAAACGACATTCACCAAAAGCGAATTTCAGACATCCACACATATCGGTATAACAAAGTAAACATTTTACTCAGCTCGTGGCGTCAGGTGCATATCAAAAAATTGTCCAAGATGGCAGATGAAAAGAGTGTCGAAATTAGCGATGTTGTTGTTGACAAAAATTGTTCACATTATTTGGATTACAGAAGTATAAATGTTTTTAAAGCAAAAAGACAAAAGTTGGGAATTATGATTATTAGTTGCCCTTACCCTTTTATGCATGTGCTCCTCTGTATATCGAGAGACATAAAACTTTACAAAACATTCTAAAACCTTACCAAAACTTTACAATACATTTTAAAACCTCGCCAAAACTTTACAAACCTTTCTAAAACCTTAGTAAAGTCTTACAATGCATGCATTCTGAAACCTTACCAAAAGCTTACAAACAAAACATCCTAGAAACTTTAGCAAAACCTTACCAAAACATCCTAAAACTTTAGCAAAACGTTACAAAACTTACAAAACGTTTTAAAACCTTAACAAAATCTTAGCAAAACATTCTAATACCTTACCAAAATTTTACAAAATATTCTAAAACCTTACCAAAACTTTACAAAATATTCTAAAACCTTATCAAAACTTTACAAAACATTCTAAAACCTTACCAAAACATTCTAAAACCTTACCAAAACTTTACAAAATGTTCTAAAACCTTCGCAAAACTTTACCAAAACATTCTAAAAGCTTATCAAAACTTTACAAACTGTTCTAAAACATTAGCAAAACCTTACCGAAACATTCTAAAAACTTATAAAAACTTTACAAAATGTTCTAAAACCTTACCAAAACATTTTAGAACCGTACCAAAATCTTACAAAACATACTAAAACCTTACCAAGACCTTACAAAACATACTAAAACCTTGCCAAGACCTTACAAAACATTCTATAACCTTAGCAAAACCTTACCAAAACATTCTAAAACTTTACCAAAGCTTTACAAAATATTCTAAAACCTTACCAAAACATTCTAAAACCTTACCAAAATATTCTAAAACCTTACCAAAACGTTATAAAACCTTACCAAAATATTCTAAAACTTTACCAAAATATTCTAAAACCTTACCAAAATATTCTAAAACCTTACCAAAACATTCTAAAACCTTACCAAAACATTCTAAAACCTTACCAAAACATTCTAAAACCTTACCAAAACAGTCTAAAACCTTACCAAAACATTCTAAAACCTTACCAAAATATTCTAAAACCTTACCAAAATATTCTAAAACCTTACCAAAATATTCTAAAACCTTACCAAAATATTCTAAAACCTTACCAAAACATTCTAAAACCTTACCAAAACATTCTAAAACCTTACCAAAACATTCTAAAACCTTACCAAAACATTCCAAAGTCTTAACAAAACATTCCAAAGCCTTACCAAAATATTCTTAAACCTTATACTAAATCAAAAACAATGATCTATTTTGGTGTTTTGTAAAACAAAATACAAATAAAATATTTTCATTCGGTTCATCGGTTGTCCCTGTTCAATAAAACAATCATCTTTCACGTCACGAAAATATTCTTACCATTGCACTCCGAACATTCATTATTTGTATAATATTCAAATCAGTGTTTAGTTTAATCGATTGCAATGCCAAATAACTACAAATACTTTGTCTTTTAAAAGAAAACGATTTGGAATAAAATATCTAGAATATATATTTGATATATAAAATGTTTACCTGGAAGAGTTGCCATAATTATATGTAAACACGTGAGCAGATCTCTGAGACAAAAGAGAACAAAGATATGTGAGTCTTTAAAACAAAACTTTCAAATCATTTCCAAAAAGGCTAACAATTAAAGAATATTAAAACGAGTTTATGATAAGTTTACCTTAATTCATTTCCTACCCTGTGTGACTCCCTCTTACCCTGCGAGTCAGAGCCCCATTCCGACCTACGCAAGCTTTGGGGGAAAGTGGGCTCTGCCAACAAACTCGATCTTCGCCCCAAGTTTGGAGCGAGTCAGTCAGGTTTTAAACTGGTCAAACAAGTTCTAGTTTACGAACACGCGTAAGCAGGAAAATAGGAAGTGACGCGTTAGAGCCTGGGCCAAAATAGTATCTTGGCAACCATTCACGCATGCTCAAAAAGAAATATCGAGTTTGTTGGCAGAGCCCACTTTCCCTCGAAGCTTGCGTAGGTTGGAAAGGGGCTCTGACTTGCAGGGTAACTCCCTCCCTTCCTCCATCCGTCCTCTGTTTCTTTAACCCTCCCCCCTCCCTCCCTCCCTCCCTCCCTTTTGTTCCTTCCTTCCTGCTACCCTCCTTCCCTCCTTCCTTCCTGCTCCTCTCTTCCTAGTCCCTCCCTAAACCAAACCAAACCAACTAAACTAAACTATGCTAAACTAAACTATGCTAAACTAAACTAAACTAAACTAAACTAAACTAAACTAAACTAAACTAAACTAAACTATTTTGATCAAAAACTGATGTCGCGGCCGAACGTTCAAAGAGTTTCCAAACAAATCAAATTTTGAGGTTAGAAGAAAATTAACTCTTTCCTTTCCGAATTGGTTATTATGTTATTCTAGCTATATCGCCGAAATACGATCCTCGGACAACAATGAGTCAAACTTCGTCGGAGAGCTCAAAATAAACTTTTCAAAACTGACAATATTGTGGCGGGGAAAACGTTATTTGTAAGTAAATGCATGTCATTGACGGTTATTAGTGATTAAATGCCCCCGAAAGCCGAGGGAGGGTTTGTGGAAACATCTACAAACCCTCCCGAGGCTTGAGGGACATTTAATCATTAATAACCCGAAATGTAATGCCTTTACTTTGTAGTTACATAGTCACCGAGGAAATATAAACAAAACAATGGACACATGCGCAAAGACAAATTATTATCCCATAAATTTTGCAAGCTAAAACAAGATTAAATATAGAGCAACAATCTTGACAGGGTGGTTCAGACCACAGTCAATAGGAGACTCCCTTCTCTTTCACTGGTGAGGGATTTCGGGGTGACATATCATTGGTGACATGTCATTACCAAATAAAACGTCTATATGATTTCGCGCCAGCCAGCAAACCTAAGCCATGCAGTCAAGGCGCGTAAATTATTTTAGTTTTTCGCATTAAGACAAAGTTAAGTACTGTACCTCTGACATGTTCCCATCACCAGCTGGAATAACAAATTGAATGCCTCCTTTCGGATGCTCCAGCGAGAACTCAATGCTCAAACGGAATGTCTTCTTCTCTGAAATAAACCTTTGAGCCTCTTTTGGTAATTTGATGGTTAATTCGCCTCCGCCATTTTCAGGTTCCACCGATGAAATCGCATTCTGAAGAGATGTTGCAAAATGCTCAAGATTTCGCCTATAATAAAAAAGAACAAATAGCAATAACATAAATATTAAATGAAGAGTAAGAATATAGATTGGAATATTGTTGACATTCAAGAAAATGTTAATGATGCCGTTGAGGTTTGGGATAAACTATTCACTGACGTGGCTAATAGACACGCTCCAATTAGAAAATTACGAATGAAAGGAAGACATGCACCGTGGATCACGAGTGGTTTAAGTAATGCTATGCGTGATCGCGATTATCATCGTCGTAAGGCTGTCAAATCTAATTCTGAATATCACTGGAAGCTCTATAAGCAAGCAAAGATATCTGTGAATAAACTCATAAAGAAATGTAAATCTGAGTATTACCTAGACCTAATAAACAAAAACAAAGGAAATTCTAGTGCACTCTGGAAAACATTAAATGAAATTACATCGAGAAAATCATCTGCTCCTATAACTTGTATTGAAATTGATGGCACATCACAAACTGACGTTAAATCAATTGTTGAAGGTTTAAACTCGCATTTTTCGTCTATCGGAAGGAAGTTAGCGACATTGGTCAAATCTAGATTCGGAATTATTCGTCGGGTCATTACGCCAAGTTCTGTCAATGGTACTCGGGCATCAACATCTTCTGAGTTTACCTTTGGGGATATTGATGAACAATTTGTTTACGAAAATCTTTGCGAGTTGAAAACCAATAAAGCTGTTGGTCTTGATCGTGTAAGTGCTCGTTTGTTGAAGGATTCTGCTGATGTTCTAGCTCCTGTACTGACCAATTTGTTCAATCGTTCATTGTCTTCTTCTATGTACCCTGATATTTGGAAATGCGGGAAGGTTACTGCTCTGTTTAAGTCTGGGGAAAGAACTGATCCAAATAACTACCGGCCAATAACAGTTCTCCCGATTGTTAGTAAAATTCTTGAGAAAGCGGCTCATTCACAAATGTATAGCTATCTACAGGATAATAACGTATTGTCGCCATCTCAATTTGGTTTTAGACCCAAAAGCTCGACTGAGATTGCCCTCGTTAACTTCACTGATTCAATTTTGGAAAACATGGACAGAGGACTTTTCACAGGGGTAGTTTCAATAGATTTAACGAAAGCTTTTGACACCGTCGATCACGGAATTCTGTATGATAAATTGAAATGCGCCGGCTTTGCTGACACATCTGTAAATTGGCTTGAATCATATCTTACAAACAGAAATCAAGTAACTGCAATCGGATATGTTTACTCGTCTGCTAAACCTGTACACATTGGAGTACCTCAGGGAAGTGTGTTGGGTCCGTTACTATTTATCATCTACGTGAACGACCTGCCTTCATGTATAAAACATTGCAACGTATCTCTTTATGCTGATGACACGGTTATTTATTTTTCTTCTTCTGATGTATCAGTAGTTGAAGATAAACTAAATTCCGATCTAGCAAGCTTAAGCCGGTGGCTCCATGAAAACCTTCTAACATTGAATGAAACTAAATGCAAATTTGTTATATTTGGGAGTAATCAAAAACTGGCAAAGATAAATAAAATTTCCCTGCAAATAAACGGATGTCAAGTTGATGATGAAGATTCGTTTAAATATCTGGGTGTTATTATGCACAAGAACATGACTTGGTTGGACCATATTGACCAGTTAAATGTGAAAGTTTGTCAACGATTAGGAGCTCTGCGACGAGTCAAACATCTACTTCCTCGTGATGCAAGAATAACTTTATATAACAGTCTGATTCTACCTCTGTTTGATTATGCGGACGTCGTATGGGGTGACAAAAATAATGCTCTTTTGATGAATCAACTTCAAGTACTTCAAAACAATGCAGCTCGTACCATATTAGATTTACCAAAGTATGCATCAGCAACTCAGGCTATTGATCAGCTGACATGGAAACCTTTAGTCTCTCGCCGCTGTTTTCATCGTCGCGTGGCGATATACAAATGTCAAAATGGTTTGGTTAATTTCAACCATGACTTTCGAAAGAATGCTGATCACGGTTATAACACCCGAGGTTCTGAGAAAATCCGTGTGCCTAAAGCAAAGACAAACTGGGGGCAACAAAGATTCGTTGTGCATGCAGTAAAGGACTGGAATAGTGTGCCAGAATACATCAAACAGGCTGAAACACTAACACGTTTTAAAAACCTTTTAGCAACTAATTTTTAGACTTTTTATAGGTTAATGCTTATTAATGTTTTATTTGTATATTCTATTATAGTATATTTCGTTCTAACTTTTTAGCTTTTTAACTTTTATTGACTTTTATTAACTTTTATTGACAATATATTACTTATATAATAGTTTTATCAGGGCCCTACTGAAAATCGCATTGCGAGTTAGGCCCCCTGTCAAAATATTATGATAATAATAATAAAAGTACTGCACTGCAGTGCACTATACTGCACGGTACTGTACTGCACGGTACTGTACTACACCGTACTGTACTGCACGGTACTGCACTATACTGCACTGCACTGCACTGCACTGCACTGCACTGCACTGCACTGTACTCATGCACTGCACTGTACTGTACTGTACTGCACTGTGTCGTGCTGCACTGTACTGCACTGTAGTCAATGTAACGTAATGTAATGCGACGCAATCCAATGCAACGTAACGTCACGTCACGTCACGTCACGCCACGTCACGTCACGTCACGTCACGTCACGTCACGTCACGTCACGTTACGTTACGTTACGTTACGTTACGTTACGTTACGGACCGTTCATTATTTATGCCCAGGGTTGGTACCGAAGAGAAATGGGTTGGGTAACCCAGTTTTTGACTAATTCACGGGTTGGGTAAAATAAGATTTGCCTTCAATGATATGGATGAAAGTGACGAGGAAAATGATGAGCAATTTTAATCAAGTAAATGTAGACCCAAAATGTCTCGGCGAAGTGCTGGTTCATGGAGACCGGCATTTGCAAACTAGTATAAATTTAAGGTATCAAGTATAAGGATAAAGGATAAGGATAAAGGTGTGGGGGCTAATCATCCTTACTTGCAGCCAGCGGCTGAATTGCGAAGGACGCAGATCAACGCCTGCAGTGCAGCCCCGTCCCTAGCCTGAAGTGCAGGCATTTCGGTAGTGGGAGGTATACACCACCAATATTTTTTTGTATGTTAATTTTTTCTTTGTCTTCTAACTTTTATTAAAATGGAACTTTAAATAAATAAAAATAAATTTATCTAATGAGAAATATGGACAGTATAAACACAATTCACATACTGTATAGTACTTAATTTTAGTATATATTTTGCTTTGCAAAGATATTTATAAAAAGTAGGGAATTAATATTTAATAGTGGGTTGGGTAAAAAATATCTTAAACCATTTTGAGGTCGTGTAACTAAAAAAATTTCCCTGCTTCAAGTTTCTCCGAAACCAACCCTGGGCAAAAATAATGAACAGTCATGAATGAATGTAAGTAATGTAATGTAATGTAATGTAATGTATGTAATGTAATGTAATGTATGTAATGTAATGTAATGTAATGTAATGTAATGTAATGTAATGTAATGTAATGTAATGTAATGTAATGTAATGTAATGTAATGTAATGTAATGTAATGTAATGTACTGTAATGTAATGTAATGTAATGTAATGTAATGTAATGTAATGTAATGTATGTAATGTATGTAATGTAATGTAATGTAATGTAATGTAATGTAATGTACGTAATGTACGTAATGTAATGTAATGTAATGTAATGTAATGTAATGTAATGTAATGTAATGTAATGTAATGTAATGTAATGTAATGTAATGTAATGTAATATGTAATGTAAAATGTAATGTAATATAATGTAATGTAATGTAATGTAATGTAATGTAATGTAATGTAATGTAATGTAATGTAATGTAATGTAATACTTACAAAAAATAACTTACTTTTTACTTTGGCTACAAATAGTTTGCTCTGCATCATCCAGTTGAAAGCCAGCATCAAACCAAACGCTATTTTCCTTATTATCTTGAACACAAACTCTAAATATCCCTACTAATAGTTAAGAAACTAACTATGCTTAAGAAAAAGATACTTTAAAAATATACAGTGTGTATATATATATATATATATATATATATATATATATATATATATATATATGTACGCTTGCGCGTGCGGCGATATCACGTGTGCGAAGTGCCTGTATACTTGGTACAGAACTGATATCAGTGTCTGCAAATGTGATACAGAACTGATGTTTTATTAAACAGTTCTGTAATCACATTTACAGACACTGATATCAATCCTGTACCGGGGTAAACAGACATTGATTAAACGTTAATTTCTTTTGAATTTACCTCATGAATTATTGAGTTTTAGAAATATATATATATATATATATATATATATATATATATATATATATATATATATATATATCCTTTAGTAATGGCGGATTCTGGCTTCATTTTCCAAACAATAGTCGCTTGATCTTCTTTTTGATATCAGATTTCTGAACCAATATCAAAATTTTCGCTGAAGTCGTTAATTCTACCCCACGCTGCGCAACAGCTTGACCAGCTTGACAGTGCTCCTTTTATAGTACACTACAGTAGCTTTTCGCATCCAGAATTTTATACATTTGTTCATAAAAGGATATTTAATTGTTTGCAGTTGAGCTTCAGTTTGGTTAAATTACTCTGAAGTGGAAGGATGCCTAATTCAACAACTCCCTAACAAAAATATTAAGAAAACTTTCGTATTTTAATTAAGAAATACTGTGGCTTAAACAAAACAAAACAAAACAAAACAAAACAAAACAAAACAAAACAAAACAAAACAAAACAAAACAAAACAAAACAAAACAAAACAAAACAAAACAAAACAAAACAAAACAAAACAAAACAAAACAAAACAAAACAAAACAAAACAAAACAAAACAAAACAAACAGAAAACGCTAAACATAACATACATCTGTCACCCGTCCAAGTTACAACTATTTTGGTGCTAAAATTGACTAAAATTTCGGCCATATTTAACCATATTTAAAAATCAGTCGCCAACTTAGAAACTATATGCATTTGGAGAACATTTTAAAACCAGGGCTCCTATATAGCAATTACCATTTTATATAGGTAACTTCATTTTATATAGGTAACATAATTTCCTTTATAAATCCCTTTTTAGCCGGAACACTGTAAGTCTAGCCAGTCGCATGCGGGATGGAACCTGCAACCATTCAGTTATAGACGATTTAATCATTATAAGCTTACTGACTGGAATAAAGAGCTAACAAAATTGCAAATTCATATAGTCATATGTGCTCCTAAGCGGTAGCGTGTATATATGGGATATATTCAAGACACGTTTTGTTGAACACCACGTATTTATTTGCTAAAAGCAAAAATATTGAACAATAATATTAAATAAATATTAAATGTTCCACAAAACTTATCTTGAATACTATTATCGCCATGCAAGCTATCAAAGAATTAATATGAGATGTAGTTGACCGAGATGATTTTATATGAGATCGAATGGTATAATTGTTTTATTATATAGCGAAAACATTTACAAAAATAAAGAAAACGGAAATAAATCGCTTGAAAAAAATCGAACTTCCGCCACCCATATTTCCGCCATGCGCAATTATACCTTCTGCACGTATCAAGGTTTTTCACTGACAGTAAACTGACTTCGAGTTCAAAACAGTCTTGAAAATGTGTTTGAGAGCGCAGAGTTTAAAAAACCGTTGGAAAGATCTTATATAATGACTTAAACAGCCCAGGAAAGTGAAACGTTTAGTTAGTGAGTGGTTCTCTATACCTATTGACATATAAAGTAATAACATTTAAAAATTTATCAAAAAGACGAAAACGTTTGGAAAAACTACACTTTGTTGATTTACGGTCTTTATATAGTTTTATTTCTTTAGAAAATATAGTTCACTGGTTACTACATTAATAAGTATACGTATGTTTACGACTTGTATTTGGTCTTTAAACAAAGCATTGTCAACTCGGTTATTTAATAAATGTGGTAAGGTTTTGTAAAGCCCTCAACTGCCTTTTTCAGTAGTTTTTTTTTTCCTGTTTAATTGGTAATGTTTCTATAATGAGTTATGTGTTATTTGTTGACTGTTAGTTTTTAATCAGTTCAGTATTTTCGCTGCTGCAGTTTAGAATTAACGCTGTCTGCCACCAGTATGCCGCCATCTTGGGGTTTTTTATTACTATATAATGATATATGAGCTGATAGCTTGCTAGTATCAAAACCAATGAGATTGCAGAACAGCTCATATATAATGAGTAGCTATATAATAAATATGTATATATAATGTATTAATGTATCATGCACCAAATCAATCTAATGTTTGATTGTAATCAAACATTTTATTGATTCGGATTTGGTTTACATTCTCATGGCCAGAAATACGCGACATTTGAGTCTGCAAGACATACGTGTCTTTGTCAGCGTTTTACGTATAGCGCATGAGTACTCGGAATATTTCCTGATATACGATCCGGTAAATTCCCGATATCCGCTGCCCCTCGTCTGGCTTTCGGCCTCATTAGGATGGTCACAAAGTAGTTCAAAACCTATAACTCAGCGGCAAATGAGTACAGTGTTATCCATAGAGAACAAACAGCATTTATAAATTTTCTGAACAACAACCGAAAATTTGCAAATATAGGATAATTTTTGGTCCACGGTATGCTTTAACGTTACCCTTCCAAGGTTCTATCTTCGCATTTTAAGAAACGTGGCAATTTCTTCTTTTATTTCAAATAAATACGCGCTTCCATTAAATCATATACAAAGTTATATAAAGTTTGTAAATTCGATCAGTCACAAGGGCCAGCGCAGCGGGTGTTGCACAATCGGATGTCGCGTATTTCTGGCAATGTGCCATTCATTCCATAAGCCATATTTCCAGGCTTCCAGTTGGAACAAATTTTAAAAGGAACAATATTAGTATTTCCATTTCCGTTGATCTTTTTCCCATTGATATGCTTGCTCTCGTCAGCTTTAAGGCTCTTGTCAGCTGCAAGGCTCTCCTCAGCTGTAAGGCTCTCGTCAGCATTACTCCCGCCATAGGTTTTCATCACAAACAAGGCACACTTTTCTTCCATGGTTTCCGCCTCTCTTCTTAGTTTTGCCAACAACCTCGCGTCCACTAATTGAATGCGTTCTAGTCGCTCGGGATCATACGTTGTCATCGCTTGAACGTTATCCAAACACCTCTTCATCATTTCACAGTGGTTATTGGCGTCGTTGAGCCATCTTCCTCTTATGCCGTTGTTGGCCTTACCGACGTACACTTGAGTTTCGCCAATTTCGTTAAGCTGTAAATGATGGCCAGACTGGAAGTCCGTGTCCTTGACAACAGCCCAGTACAGCGTGTGTCCGCGAAGAGCTTTGTGTAGTTCCGAATCGGTGTCAATTATTTCCACCGCGTTTGCAGAAATGTATTCACGAATAGGCTTTCTCATCCAATTGAAATGTCTAACGAATGTTGTACGCATTGATTCAAACTTCGAAAACTGTTTTGTGATGGGATTCCACTTTCTCCATCCATCTTTGGTTCGAACGTAGACTGGAGGACAAAGTTCGTCTTTTGTGTAGTGTTTTTCCTGCCTTACTCTACAGTACCTGTACAACTGTACTTTAACGTGTGCAGTTCGTGGTTGGTATTTGAGGTGTTTCCTTTTACCATTCGTCACCATGTCTCTACTCTCTCTGCTTTTGTCAGCTTTCAAGCGCTCGACGTCGCAGAATTCATTGAAGTTAAAGTCGTCGGGTTCTCCATTTCCTGTCGCCCACTTTATTTAAAATTGGCGTTGGATACGATTCTTAACAAACCATTGAGGAGCCCCTTTATTTATGCCAACTCTGTCTGCATTTGCTAGATCAAGAGGAGATCTTGATTCAGCTAAAGAAGCAAAATTACTACTTATCTTATTCAAATTGCTAGTTGGAAGCGACTTAATGTTCCCGGCATTTTACTATTAACCCGAAATGTTATGCATTTTCTTTGCAATGGCACGGTCATTAAATAGTGCGAATTCAGCTTTATAACATTCTTGACACTGTTGTTCAGACCACAGTGAATAGAAGAAGAGACTCTTTTCTGTGTAGAACTAAGGTCCTCATCCAGTATTGATGAGGGAGAAACGACATTAATGAAACTGAAACAAATTAGGATTTTGAGGTGACTGTTTGGCGAAACAAGAAGCTTGTCCAGCTGTTCTTTAAGGCTTTGCTTGTCATCGTTTCCAACGTCCACGTACGTTACAAACGAACTGTTTACTGCTCGGACTAGCACTCGCTTTACTTGGTCGGCATCCGAACCCGCTGAACTTGCAGTTTCGTCTTCTTTAACAAAGCCGGGACTAGTATTATGTTCGGCTTGTTTTTCGCAACCTTCGTATCCGTTCTCGGTAAGTTCCTTTGCGATCTTCTTTCTGAACTCGTCATCGTCGTACAGTTTTGTCGAGATAAGCTTCAAATCTTTAAGAAGAAGAGTAATCGATAAGACCGTACTTTCGGACATGATTTCTAGATCTTATCTTATATCAACCCACTCGTATACCTTTTGAAACCCTTGCATTATCTCTGCGCAGCGGGAAGGCATAGCTGCTTGAATTTTTGCTGCATGCCCAAACATGACACATGGTAAAGTAAATTCTATAATACTATAACACTAAATAATCTGGCTTAAAACTTTTTTTAAACGTAACTTAAAAACTTACTGTTCATGCATGACCTAACGTTCGACACTCCGATATAATGTCTTTATCTGAGGGTGATCGTTGTATAGAGACAGCTATAGGTTGCATATTTATAACCTAATGGAACCAATGATGACGTTATCTATCTACAATATGCAAATAGGCTGCTGTCATTACGATATAATCTCCGTCAATATTACTTAATTGTATGTTTGTTCCTGTAGATGATTCAATGCAAAGCGAAACTATTGATCTTAAATACAGCGTGCGTTAATTAGGCTATTGAGTATTGTAGATTGACTTTAATACTTTTAAGACACATCCAAATAAGACCGCAGAAATCGGCAGACACTTGCTGTTTTAGGCAACTCCTGCCAGTGCCTTGAATAATTCATGTTCGTAAATGCAGGTGTATGTATATGTATATATGCGTATGCATGTAATTATGTATCTGTATATATATGAATATGTGTATAAGTTTTTATATTGTACATTTGTATGGTGTATTCAGCTTGAAGTTGTTAAAGTTTCGTTTGTTTTTGCTGTAGAGTTTAATCATTGAGCAACTATAAATTGTTAAAATCAAAAACTGTTAAATTTAAATAACCAACAACATTCGAGAAACACGCGCAGTGCTCATTTAAGTTTAACAACACCGAAATACAATAGGGTTACAGAAGCAGGAAGAACTTTCTCAGCAATCACCGCTATTAGCCTTTGGAACAAACTGCCATTACGTCTGCGTTCTTCTAGCTCCATTGATATCTTTAAGCATTCATTGTACAGTTATTTTCGTAAGCATCAGAAAGAATCACGTCTTTTATTGATTTTAAATTTACATAGTGTATATACTTCATGCATGTATTATAGATATTGATAATACTTTATACCTTTAATTGTACATATTCAGATATATAGATACTGTATATAGTTATAGATACGTTCTTGTACTTTTTGTTATTTTCTTTAGTACTTTGTACTATTAAGTGTCACCCTCTTTAAATAAAGTTATCTATCTAAATCAGATGCAGATCGAGGTTGTTTACGTGCATACGTGTGTCACAAGTTTACAAATGAAACTTTAACATTTTTAAGCTTAAAACACTATACGAACGTAAAAATACATGACTTACACAAAAACATTCTAGCCATATAAGATTAGTTATTAAACAATCTAAACTTTGGAAAAACTTAATCCAATGAAATAATCGCTACAAGACATCTTGCTTTAGTATACAACATCCGAAAACGTCGTGATGCATTCTGATTCACGAACGGATCCATATGAACATTTTTCATTTAAAATACAGTTATTCATCGCGAGTACTCTATGGGCAAAAGCAACAAAGTATTTAGATTTTATCCTGGTAGTTTTCATCAATTTAGTTTAATTTAATCAAACTTGAAATGAACATTATATTATTTCGGCCAATTACAACGGCCATTTCAAGGAAACAAGTTTGATTATTCTGGTTAAAAAGCTTATTATCCAACTGGATATAGTCATATACAATCTCAGCACAGTGAAAATCTCAGACTACCACACTGGAAGTGTTTCACGTTCAGACATGCAGCAAATATCCTAGCAGCTATAGGCCTTCCCGCTGCGAAGGGATAATACAGTGGATTCTAGATTACAGCTCGGCGGGAAAGTTCACATGAGATAAGATCTAAAAATCATGTCCAAAAATGAGAACTTATCGATTATTTGTCTTCTAAAGATTTGAAGCGGGTCTTGACAAAACTGTACGGCGATGATGAATTTAGAAAAAGGATCGCAAAGGAACTTACCAAGAACGGATACGAAGGCTGCGAAAAACAAGCCGAAAATAATAATTCCAGTTCTGGGAACGAAGTAAGTTCAGCGTATTGCGATGCCGACCAAGTAAGGCGAGTGCTAGCTCCCGAGCAGTAAACAGTTCATTTATGAAATACGTGGACCTCGGAAACGAAGACAAGCAAAATCTTAAGGAACAACTGGACAAGCTTCTTGTTTCGTCAAACAAAAGACAACCTAAGAACAGGCCGACAAGCAACATTAAGAGAATAAGCAGTAAGTTGAATGCTTTAGCTACTTTGAAATCTCCTCTTGATCTAGCAAATGCAAACAAAATTGGCATAAATAAAGGCGCTCCCCATTGGTTTATTACAAATATCATCCAACGCCAATTTCAAATGAAGTGGGCGACAGAAAATAGGGAGTCCGACGACTTTAACTTCAATGAATTCTGTGACGTCGAGCGCATGAAAGCTAACAAAGGCAGTGGGAGTATAGAGACATGGTGACGAATGGTAAAACGAAACATCTCAAATACCAACCACGTAGTGCACACGTTAAAGTACAGTTGTACGGGTACTGTAGGATAAGGCATGAAAAACACTACACAAAAGACGAACTTCGTCCTCCAGTCTACGTCCGAACCAAAAGTGGAGTGGGATCCCATCATAAAACAGTCTTCGAAGTTTGAATCAATGCGTACAACATTCGTTAGACATTTCAAGTGGATGAAAAAGCCTATTCTTGATTATATTTCTGCAAACGCGGTAGAAATAATTTACACCAATTCGGAACTACACAAAGCTCTCAGCGAACACACGCTGTACTGGGCTGTTGTCAAGGACACGGACTTCCGGTCTGGCCATCATTTACAGCTTAACGAAATTGGCGAAACTGAAGTGTATGTCGGTAAGGCCAACAACGGTACAAAAGGAAGGTGGCTTTACGACGCCAACAGCCACTGTGAAATGATGAAGGAGTGTTTGGATAACGTTCAAGCGACGCGAGGTTGTTGTTGGCAAAACTAAGAAGAGAGGAGGAAACCAGGAAAGAAAAGTGTGCCTTGTTTGTGATGAAAACCTATGGCGGGAATAATGCTGACGAGAGCCTTAAAGCTGACGAGAGCAAGCATATCACGGGCAACGCCGGTACCCCCGCTAATTAGTAAATAATATTAAGAATTAAAATTGAAAAATATAACAGACGTCTGGTAGACGTTAATAGTATAAAAGAGGAGGGTTTTGATACTAGTTGAAGGTTTAGGGTGTCAACTGTGTTTATTATATAGGTATATATCCAACAAGGTACTTACCGCGGGTAGGAACCACTGACCTATAAATAACTAGAGTGCGGCTGCAGGTCTGAAAAATGACCCAATTACACCCCATCAGGCGCTATCTGGTGAAGTCTGTCGTCCTCGAAATCAACCAATTATAAGTCAAATAAAAGTAGCGTGCTGCGTAGGCAGTGTTGAAACAACAATCGAAATATATATAGTAAGGTTAGATATACTGCCGAGACAGAGAACGTAGTAGTTTAACGTTTCGAGCGAAAGTCCTTCGTCAGAGTGAAATGTTACAAAGGGCCTTCGCTCGAAACGTTAGGCTACTAACTATATTTCAATCATAGGTCAGCTTTTTACTAGCTGGGTCTCATGAGATTAAAAAGGCCATGGGACCAATTTTTACAAAAAAGAAGCGAGCTAAAAGTTGACAAACATTTTGAAAATTATGCAAAAACGCTCGTCGGTAAGCAAAAACTGCTATCTCTTGAACGGGATGAGATATTGACAAACCACAAACGCCGTTCATCCTCATTGTAAATGTACTTTATGACAAGATCAAAAAAAGACTGACGATTTTTCATCACAGTGACACTTTAACGCATCTTTCATCTTAAGTACGTCAGCGACAGGTAGCCATTTTAGTTTTTTTCAGAGTTGGTGATATATGTTCAAATTTATTTTTTCCACTCATGATTCTAGCCGCAAAATGTTGCACAGAATGTTAAAACATTCTTCCGAACACTAAGAGTTTAAGAAAGTCAAGAAACATACAAACACAACATAAAACCATGCAGAATTATCCTTTAGTTAAAAAGAAACCTGTAAATATGTTCAAATTTATAGTATTCACGTTTTGGAAATATGCAAATTATATGGCTGATGACGTCATTTTCTCCAAACGAGAGAAATGAAAATCGTAAAATTAGGAATATCTCTGAAAATAAACAATAGAAAGGGCTCAAATTTTGCATGCTTATAGTATTAAATAAAATACGTTTTACTGTGGAACTTTAGTTGTTTTCGTGGAAACTGCTAGCTCCTGGCCACCTCCAACGATAAAATTAAATTTGCTTATTTATCAGCAATCAAGTAGCGTTTACTCCAGCGAATAAAAGTGAAGAGTAGGGCTTATGTAGGCATTGTAATTCAAACGTTTAAATCTTTCTATTTTTAAACAATGAGGCAAAAATTATAATTCCCCTTTTGAGGTTTATAGTAACCTGTGAGCATGCGCTTAACATAGCAATCACAAAAGTTCCACAGAGAAGTGTATTTTATTGGATACTATAAGCATACAAAGTTTACGCACGTTCTATTGTTTATTTCCAGAGATATTCCTTATTTTACGATTTTCATTTCGCTCGTATGGAGAAAATGATGTCATCAGCCATAAATTTGCATATTTCCAAAACGTGAATATCTCTTGAACGCGATGAGATATTGACAAACCACAAACGCCGTTCACCCCCATTTTAAATGTACTTTATGGTAAGATAAAAAAAAAGACTGACGATTTTTTCGTCATAGTGACACTTTAATTATTTATAAATGTATGAATGGCTTGGCTCCACCTTACCTTTGTTCTAAGTTTTAAGATATGTACAATCAAATACACAATTATGTTACTGGGTTTTCATCATCTCGTAATGAAACTACCTTTATGTAGAACGTCCACAGGCCAACGTTCCTTTTTAGTCCGAGGAATCAAACTATGGAATTATATTATAGATAACGGGATTAATATGACAAGTTTAACATTTAAAACTCTTTTAATGGGAAAATGTTTTAGATTAATAAAAAGTTAGGATTTATAGTAATATAATAAACAATTATTGGATGAGGTTGAGCATGATATCAAGAATTATCAAGGGCAAGGCCGAGGATTGTGTTATCTGCCGAAGCCGAAGGCTAAGGCGGATAACACAAACAGAGGCCTTGATAATTCTTGATATCTTGCGATAACCGAATTCAATAATTGTTTTATTATACAATTATAAATGTAGAAGCCTTTAGAAAGTTTTTTTACAAAGTTAGGTAAAAATAGTAAATATTCATACCGTCTTCAGTTCGAGGTTCACTAACTTTTTTCGCTTTCAAATACAATTTTCTCTTTCAAACACTGCTTTAAACTCTAACAGCTGTATGTGTAGCTCGCCTGTTTTTTCTTGGTGGTTTTAGCGTCAACAAAACGTGCAAAATCCGCCGGATTAATCCGCTTCTGATCTTCACTTCTAAGGACGGCCAGCGCGTCATAGCTACAGATAATTTTTGATATTTTGTAGGTGACAAGACATCAAGAATTATCTGTAGGTTTTTAGCCAATCGCAGTTGAGATTGTATCAGTATTGTATAATAATATACTTTATTAGAGTAGATTAAATTGTATCATAATATATAAGCATGTACAAATAACTAAAATTATTTTAATTTTTCATGTAATAGTTCACTGAAAAGTCCTTTCAGGGAGTGACTAATAAATACTACTATTACTACTACTACTAATAATAATAATAATAACCGTCAGTTGTGTGCTTGCTTTATTCGAAAACACGGCAATGAAAAGAAGCTTGGAATTTTCCATGGACCTTGGTGTCATACCAAAATGTACTTGTATTTCGAGCAATCTTCGACAAATCTTCAAGCTACTTTACTCAGAAATATTTCTGAGTTCTTAAAGACGGATTTCTAAATTCAGCTTTTTTTTGTCGCGCGATCGACTTTTGCGATCGATTTTTTATATAAATTTCCTTTCGTGTATTAAAAGCTCGCGTATGTAGAAATCGATAATTTTCAAAACAAACATGCTGCATTCAATCGAAGGTTATTGTTTCGTTGATTGCTACAAAGCAAAAAAACTGCTGTATGTTGTTCGCCACTGTTAATTGTCAAATTCTGCTCCCTTAAAAGTTAATTACAGATATATAGAAGCAGCTGAACAGTTCTTTCGTTTTCAGCCATCTTGGATGCACGAGGGATTTCAATTTGATCTAGAGATGCACCGATTAATCGGAAAATATCGGAAAAGCCGATTAATCGGCCAATTTTTAAATAATCGGTAATCGGCCGATTATTGTACAATAATCGGAAATATATTTGATTATTTTAAACAGAAAAGGACGAAGTTGTTTACTGCTGTAGCAAGCTAAAATTACTTGAAGATCTAAGAAACAGCGCGTTAAAACTATTTATGTTTATGAACATGACACCCAGTGAAAGCAGCGTGCACATTCCTTAGCGATGAGTAGGCGCTTTACTACGGTTCCGGACTGAGCGTGGACACGCGTAATTTGACGACACACGTTTCACACGGGAAACTAACATGTTGCTAAGCGGAAACTGTGACGTTACTAAGGCCAAACGGCATTGTTTCTTCGCACAAACGTCGCGTTTGTCAGCGTATTGGTCGATCGGAAAAGTTCTGTGGAGTTCTTAGCTTCACTTGACGAAGATTTATGAATAAAGATAAGTTAAAGAAACGTAGGTTTACTTCTTCTGCCAAACTAGAGTATCTTAGCACAGAATAAAGATGATCTTGGCGACCGTTTCAAATTGAAACAATGCCGTTTGGCCTTAGTAACGTCACAGTTTCCGCTTAACGACACTTAACAACGCTTAATCGGTTTATGCCGATTAATCGGCCGATTATATGAAATAATCGGCCACCGATTAATCGGCAATGTTAATCGGCTATTTTCGTGATCGGCGCATCACTAATTTGATCACCGCAAGCACGATCCAGGAAAAGTAGAAAGCATTTCTACCATTTTTTAGCGATCACGTGCCTCAACAATTTTTGACAGATAAGGTTTGTATTGCGCATGCGTAATCAGAAAAGCAGTCGCAATTGGGTTGAACGCGCGACAAAGAGAGCTGAATGGAAGTCCGTCTCAAGCGGGGTGCAAAGCTATATAGCATATCTGTCTCTCCGCTTGGTAATGTGTGTCGTACTTGCACATAGCACTGATAGCAGTATGAGTCTCACTAATTATCAGAAGATCGTGGGTTCAATTTCTGCTTGAAAACTCTGAAAACTGAGACATATGTGCAAGTGTGTTTATCCCATTCATTAACTGCAAGAATATTGAATCAGATGAAATAACTTTATATTTAGCTACATGTATGTACATGAATGTCAGAGCCTGAGGTAGCTAGGTCTGAACCTTTCATGCTTACGTCAGAGATGATTTCAAGCTATTAAAATGCATGACCACATTTGAACCAAATATTAAGAAAGTCACTCTAAATGGTGGAGCATTTTACTGTGGTTGCTGCCCAAACAGTCAAAAACAGTGGAACAGATGAGGCTAGGAGGGTTTGTACCCCCACATCTCTGAAGATGCAGCTAAATTGACCTAAGATTTGCTTTGGGGGAGGCGAAACACTTCTTATTCTACTGAGAAACTAGCCCCTCCAATATAGAACATCTTCTACCACTGTCTGCAGTCAAAATGACTAGCAGTAGGTGAATCTAAGGAGTGGTGGGGACTTGTCATATATACTGTAAAATTGACTAATAACATCATTTGATTAATACATATATAATTATAACCAGAAAATAATTATAAGGTATAAGTTTAAAAACTTACAAAGAGGCACTTTCTCTTGAAGTCAATTGATGTAATGCACAAATACTGGTTAACTGTAAAATCAGAGAAAAAGCAAATTAAAAAACTGTATAATTACAGTATATACACCTATAAGTATTTCCTTTTATTTCACTTCAGTGGTGTGGTGGCAAGGAGGCCAAATTAAGCCCCCCCCCCCCCCCCCCTCACCAAAACTTCAGATTCTAGGCCAGAAAAGATCGTAGTGATGTAGTCATATGCTAATAAGAGCATGATTAAATCTAAATCAGAGTTAATAAATAGTAGTAGTGTGAAGTACGAGACTCAGTGTAGTATGAATGAAGTAGTAGTGTTGCAGAAATGAAAGCTGTCAGAACCCATTGTTTGATTTAATATTATTTATTGCTATTTGAGCTATCTTAGTCAAACAAAATTTGTGATCACTTTTAATGGTTCAAAAAACAATGTCTGAGTGATTTAACAAAAATTTAGTTTCACCAAATACAGTAATTTTCTTCTTTCTTTTCTAGACTGAAACATGCCACCATGACACTGTTTCACTTACAGTACATCATACATAATAAAAATTATTTTCTTCTATTCTACAGTTTAAGGTCACAACAAGTTAGTGACATATTCATCGGGTGGATCGACTACCACAGTCAACTACTTGATGACAGGTAAACAGGACAGAAAATGCCTCTGCGATGCGAAAGCAATTCCTGGAGAAGAGGCAACAACACCATCTGATACTGGCCGACATGAAAGTGAAGGGTGCAGTGAAAGCTCAGAGGAAGAAATTCTCTCCGAGGAGAAGGGTCTGGAAGCTGAAGAACGAAAATGTGCAAAGGCAATTCCAGGCTAAATTGGTTCTGCAAGAAGCCAGGGAAGGGTGACGTGAATGAGGTATGGGAGAAGGCGAGAGATGGTTTGTTGAAGGCGGCAAGTGAGGCATGTGGGTGGACAAAAGGCCCACCAAGGCATGTGCAAACATGGTGGTGGAATGAAGACGTTGGGAAGACGGTGAGTGAGAAGAAGCTGAAGTTCAAGGCGTGGTGTCAGGCAAAGGGTACTGCTGAAGAGAAGGCAGCGTTGGGGAGTATGTGGTAGCGAAGAAGATTGCAAAGAGTGGTTGCTCGGGCTCAGCAGGAGGAGAGAAAGACTGATTAGGAGAAAAACTCACAGAAGAAGGGCAGAGATCTGTGTTCAGGATAGCAAAGCAGATGTCGAAGGAAAGGCAGGATGTGGTTGGAGTGAACTGCTTGAAGGATGAGAGTGGAAATATAGTTGTGAAGACGCCGGAGGTGATGAAGAAGAGATGGAGGGAGTATATGGAGCGGCTATTGAATGTAGAGAATGATTGTGATGGAATTGTAGAATGTGGGGTAGTTCAAGGATCAAAAGAGCATATCACAGAGATGGAAGTAGAGAAGGCGATAGGGCAGATGAAAAGTGGGAAGGCAGGTGGTCCGACAGAACTGGTGGGTGAGATTATCCGTGCAGCTGGTCAGGTAGGCGTGAAGAAGATGGCGGAGATTTGTAATATGGTGGTGGACGTGGAAAAGATACCAAGGGACTGGGAGCTGAGTACCCTTTTATCCATTGGTACATTGGGCAATAAAGCTGTTAGAACATGGGATGAAGGTATTGGAGAGGGTTCTGGAGAAAATGTTGAGAGAGAAAGTAAATATTGATGGCATGCAGTTTGGATTTATGCCAGGGAGGGGTACAATGGATGCAATCTTTGTGGTACGGCGGATACAGGAGACGTCTATGGCAAAAAAGAGAGCATTGTATTATGCGTTTGTGGATCTGGAGAAAGCATTTGATAGGATACCGAGTGAGGTGGTTAGGTGGGCGATGAGCAAGCTGGGGGTTGAAGAATGGTTGGTGAAAGCAGTGATGACAATGTATGAAAAAGCGAGAACAATGGTGAAAACGAAACATGGAAACAGTGAAGAGTTTGAGGTGAAGGTTGGGGTACATCAAGGGTCGGTTTTGAGCCCATTATTGTTCGTGGTTGTGATGGAGGCGCTGATGCAAGAAATTAGAGAGGGTCTGCCGTGGGAGCTGTTGTATGCTGACGATTTGGTCTTGATGGCTGAGAGCATTGAGGAACTTAAGGAGAAAGTGCTGCGGTGGAAAGAGTGTGTGGAGGCAAAGGGTTGAAAGTAAACGCTGGTAAAACAAAGGTGATGGTGTCAGGGAAGAATTGTGGTGATGTTGAAAGGCTGGGGAAGTTGCCATGTACTGTATGTGGAAAGGGTACTGGGAATAATTCTATTCGATGAACGAGTTGTAGTGGATGGGTACACAAGCGGTGCTCAGGTGTGAAGGGTTCAGTGGCTAGAGTTGGGGATACGTTTGTATGCAAGGTGTGTGAAAGAGCAGGTGATGGGGAGGATAGTGATGTAGATGAGAGCATGGATCTGGGAAATGGGGTACATTTAGAGAATGTCAGAAAGTTTTGTTACCTGGGGGATATGCTGAATGGGGGTGGAGGAGTGAATTCGGCTTCTGTGGCAAGGGTGCGTTGTGCGTGGGGGAAGTTTAAATAGTTGCCTGGGATCTTGACAAGGAAGAAAGTGTCATTAAAGCTAAAGGGGAAGCTGTATGTGACATGTGTAAGGAGTGCTATGGTGTATGGAAGTGAGACATTGGGCCATGACTGCAGAGCAGAGGGGGAGATTGTAGCGGAGAGAAATGAGGATGGTGCAATGGATGTGTAGTGTATAGCTAAAGCATAGAGTGCCGAGTGTGGAGCTGAGGGAACGAATGGGGATTGAGTTGGTGTCTGATGTGATAAAGCGGAACCGGTTGAGATGGTTGGGACATGTGCTGCGGAAAGACGATGGTGACTGGGTGAAGAAGAGCATGTCGCTCGAGGTGGAAGGTACAAGAGGATGAGGAAGGCCGAGGATGACATGGAGTCAGGTGGTGGAAAGGTGGCTGGCCAACCCCTGCGTAAGTGGGGAAAACGGCCGTAAAATTATTGTTGTTGTTGTTCTATTCTACAGTATTTTAACCTTTCCCTCCAAGGCATTCTCACTTGACGAGTAAAATTCATCTGGCGTTTAAAAGAGTAAAATAACAAAAATAGTGGCTGGGATGCAGCCTAATAGGGAAAGGGTTAACCCAGTAACCCACCTGGAATGCCATTGCAACCCACAGAATGAAAACCACTGCTGTATACAGTAGCAAAATACATTTTTTCAGCAGCAAAGTACCTGTGGTCCAATTAGTGCAATTTCATAATTTTGTCCCACCACATATTCCCACCAGCATTTTTAGTGGAAAAATTAATTATCAGCCAGATGCCAAAAATCAGTGATTCACATACTAATCCATCCTAATCATAACCAGACCTTTTAACATGCAGTTTTCAAGATGGTGAAAGCTTTAATTCCATTACAAAGTCATGACCATCCCATCAACCCATCAATGCACTGACACAGACTTGGTTCCATATTATCTACTCTATATAACAATATAATATAATAAATATCTACAATGCAGTACATCTCAAGAAAGCTGATAATTAAAAATTCAAGGGCTGCATATAGACATTGCCCTGACCAACAGGGCAATATATATATATATTCCCCTAGTGGCCAACAGGACAATATCTATACTGTCTGTATATTGCCCTGGTCGCGATCAATATGGCAATAATATTATCTATATATATATATATTTCCCTGGTCAACAGGGCAATATCTTTACTGTACATGTATGTTACTTCCCTGGTCAACACAATATCTACGCTGCATATGGTCAACAGGGCAAATTAATTCATATGTATAATTAATAAGAAATAGAAAATGGCTGCCCATCAATATAACCTGATGCAAACATGAGAGTGAGTTGGGAAAATTTGAAAGTTTATGTGAACCCAAGCCATAGGTAAGGGTATGTATCAGTTTATTTAAGGCCTAACAAAAAAAATGTTGTGTTTCCAGTAACAAGCTGGAAAAAATTTCAAGTTGGTATAGGTTGGAAAATAATTTTAATTTGTGAATATTTTTTTTATTTTCTAATAAGATCAAATATCAACTCAGCTCACCTCTAGTTCTATACCACCATGAACGTGAACTAAACAATCTAATGAATGTGACTTACCAGCATAATAAAATTATATGGGAAACAACTTCACAAGTAGCAACGCCGTGCAATGAAGATTTGTATTTATTTTTAAATAGCATGATGAACTAAGCAAACTGTACAATTGACTGGAAACATGCCAAAGGTGTTTTTTCCATCCAGTCTAGCATTCATGAACGTTACATTGATGACAATGGGAGTTTGGTGAACTAGATACATACAGCTAGAAGGAACTTTGTATTTAGTTCAAATTAAGTTTATTTTTAAATCTACATCTGCAAAAATTAGGGAAAAAAATTTCAGGTCAGAGGAAAAATTTCAGGTCAGACCGGTTACTGGAAGCACAACATTTTTTTTTGTTAGGCCTAAACATGGGTGGCTATTTTCTATTTCTTTTAGAAAATAAGACTAAGAAATGCACTGTGATGTCACAACCGTGTTTGCATAGCGTGATATAAACACGGCAACTGACCAATCAAAGCGTGGTCAGGGCTCAGGCATAGCAATATCTATATATTTCCCTAGTCAACAAGGCAATATCTATATACTGCCCTGGTCAATAGTGCAATATATAGTAACTGATTTTCAGAAAACCTCCTCAACTGTTAATAATAACAGTCAGTACCCAATAGTGGACTAAAAGCCTCGGTACTTTTACACAAATGTCACAAACCACCACGTGATATAAAACCACTACGAATAAAATATTGATGTAGACACGTATAAAAATACTTATAATTTAAAATTTCTTGGGCTTCCTTTAAAAGTTTCTGCTTTCTTCATCTTTCATCGAGTAAATCCATTGGCTATATCAAAAAATCGATTTTAATTTCAAAACTTTTTATAATAGGACTTTATATAATACGCTGTCAACACAAAGCGCTGGCTCACGCACAACTGTAAACGCATCTTAATCTACTTTTCGTGTATGCGATTTAGGGCATTTCCAATTTAAGTTCGACGTGTTCTTCGAGTTCTACTTCTATTTCAAGGTTTGAATTTGTCTTTCACGATGACTTCCAACGATACTATGGATTTTGTGCGTCAAGAAATTGAAAATCTCAAGAAGCTAGGCGAGAGTTGGAATATGGAAAAATATCAAATAGAAGAAGCTATTATGAAAGCTATAGCAGGTATAGATTCAGTTTATACACAAGAGTATAAAATCTATTTTTTTGAATTAATAATTTGTTTAATTAGAAAACAGTTTACGTTAATTAAAATAACTTTTCGTTTATTACTTTTCGCTTTTAAATTTTAATATGCTCACCAAAAACAGAACAATAATTTAAAAATATTTCAGACTAGAAAATATCATCCGCTTCAGCTTCATGCTGGAAGGAAAGGTTTCGTCATCTGTGGGATCAATTGAATTATACTGTAGTTCTAACAGTTGACGGTGCATTGAATTGCTCTGTTCTTTAAAAGCAACTAAATCTAGCCATGTTTTGTATAAACCTGTGGTTGCTAGCAACAGTAGTAACAGGAAGTTACAATTTAAGTATATTTGTGTAGGTAATAACATGGTTTTGAGTGCAATTTGGAAAAAAACATGCATGAGTGAGATTTTCAAAGATTATCAAAATGGCACAAGTCCAAAGGACAAGTGCTATTTGAGGTCTTTGAAAAACTCACGAGTGCATGTTTTTGCACAAAGAACTATGAATGAATGAATGAATGAATGAATGAATTTATTAAAGAGTGAAAAATCCACGAAGTGGTTTTTCATTTTACACTCTGTTTACAGATTAAAGTTATTACTATATTATAATCTATCAAAAGTTACTGTCATATTAGTTAAGTTACTATTTAGTACCTCTTTACAATGGTTACTTAAAATTGGCCCTAACGGCCATTTTGAAACTACTTAGATTTGTTTTTTCCCTAATACCTAATGGCAAACTATTCCATAAAACAATATTCAAACGATCTTATTTTACTGTTCGTACGTGGCTTGGGAATGGCCAAGTGTCCATTTGCCGCCGATCTTGTTCGATAATTGTGCTTATATGACAAAGGTATTAATTTGTCCGAAAGATATGTTGGACCATCTCCATTTAAACATTTATAAAGTAGGGAACAACGCTGCAAGTAACAACGATCAGACATACGAAGCCAATTTAATTTGTCTAGTAAAGGTGTTACATGGTCAAACTTTCTTGACTTAGTTACAGTTTTTGCAGCTGCATTTTGAATTCTCTGCACAATATCTTGAACACCCTTGTTAGCATTACCATAGACAATGTTGCCATATTCCACTTTAGACAAAACTACACAGTTTACAAGATCTTTAAAAGTCTCTCTGGGCATGCACCCACGAATTGATTTCAGTTGCCGAAGTTTACCAATACTTTCTTTCCAGAGCCTCTCGACGTGTGGTCTCCATGAAAGATGCTGGTCGAGCGTCATACCCAGATTGACTACAGTGTCCTCCGGCCTGATACACTCTTCACCAATGTCCAACTTAATCTGTTCGATGTCATTTATTTTTGAAAGTTGGTTTTTTGTTCCAATGATTTGAAATTTATACTTTCCAACATTTGGTTTCAATTTATTTGCAATCAGCCAATCATTTATATGTATAAGCTCCGATCTCATCTGATTCAATGACTCGTTCAACTCTGAGACCCGGCAGCTTTTATACAATTGCTGGTCATCGGCATAAAGATGTAAATTTGACAGTTCCCATCCACTATTAATAGAGTGTTGAGCAAGAATTTCCGGCAATTCATTGATGTAGTGTATGAAAAGAATAGGACCTAAAACAGATCCTTGAGGGACACCACAGGTTACTTTCAAAGGATCTGACCTTGTGCAACCAATCTTTACGCATTGTGTTCTGTCGGCCAAATAGTTTGTAAACCACTTTAGAGGTGTGCCGGTAATACCATATTTATGGAGCTTGTCCACAAGCATTCTGTGATCCAGACTGTCAAAGGCTTTGCTAAGATCTAATAGAGTAAGTAATGTGATTTCTTTATTTTCCATTGAATTAAACATATCATTTGTTATACTGTACAAGTCAAAGCCGTGATCGTAGAAAAACCCTTGAGATAACTTGATTGAAATTTATATAGCAAAGAGTTTTCATTTAGATAAGTTATCAACTGTTTGCATACCAATTTCTCCAACACCTTCGATAAAATAGGAAGAACCGAAATCGGTCAAAAATTCGATTTGATATTTTTATCACCACTTTTAAAAATTGGAGTTACCACAGCTGATTTCCACTCTGCAGGTATGACAGACTGTTCTATCGAGAGGTTAATTAAATAAGTGATGGATTCCAGTACGGAATGATATTGCTTATTAATAATATACATGAAAACATGTACGGTACCACTATAAGTTTGCTAAAAGCTAGGGGCTCAGGGCAAACTGCCCCAGTTGCCCCCTCCCCCCCCCCTCTGGGTGGGCTTGCGTGCAAGAAAACTAGACAATTTTTAGTGGTCAAGAGGGGCCCCCTAATTATATTGCTAGTTTAATTTGCAGAGAATTGGTAGCCAAGAGGCTGTAGAAAGAACCAGCTCCTAGCCATTGGCGTAGCCAGGGTCTATACATTGGAGGGGCCAAGTGCCGAAGGCGCGAGGTACCTAGGGGGTCCGGAGGCATGCTCCCCCAGAAAAATTTTGAATTCTGGGGCCTCTGCGATGTGATTTCCTGCATTTTGTGGGCTCGAGTTAAAAGAATTTAGAACATAGCAAGTAGTACACATAAAAAGATATTTTTATGGTTTCACAAGAAAGTTTAGCTAATAAATCTTTGTGTATAAAGAAAAGTTACATTTGTAAAAACACATGCTGAGGAGCTTCTGCCATTACCATAAAACATAATCGTATTCACAGTACTTCATGTTATACAAATATTTCAGATCGCACTCATCATTGATACTTTCGAACTACCTCGGCAATTCTCGGCCAAAAAAAAAATGGTGGGCTTGACTTTTGAGTGATTGAAATAATACGCTTGTAATGTAAATTATTACTTGCAGTTAGTAAGACCCCAATTATATATATTGTCATCTATTAAAGCACTCACAGGAATGTTGGGAGGATCCAGCGATCATTTCGTACCTCCCCCCAACTGTACCAAGCAACAGGATAATGACATTGACCAGCAAACTGAATGAAACACTTTCAAAGGTGAGATGAATTGCTTGAGTCAGACAGGGTTTTATGAGTCTATTGATCAGACAATGTTCAGACTCATCAAATTGATTCAAATGAATCAAATCAGGAATCACCGACACAAACACAAACACAGCATGAAGCTTTTGGCTCAACAAAGCTATAGTAGTGCTACTGAGAACCCTGAAAATGTGGAAGATACTGATGACATGTACACTGAACCAGAGTGCAATATCGTTCCAAAAAATTTGTCTGACATTATGTCAGACCAACCCAGGTTTTGGTCGGACATGATCGGACACTAATTATTTTTGAATTCAATGGAGAAAAATGTTTTAAATTTTAATTTAACTGCTTAAAATAAAAGTAAATAAAAATTAAATAGAAGAAAAGTTGTACTCTGGCTTGTACAATACATTGTAACAACCTCACTGGCACAACTGTATGCACAATGGTCAATAGAACAAGCACTTAGTCACAATGAACAACAACAATTCAATAGAACAACAACTTACAGTAGTAAGTATGACTATCGTGTTAAGTGGGAACAGTCGTCACTCTTTCCACAAAACGTATTATATATATTATTTTATCGCCATGAAAACTTTCAAAGAATTAACTTAGTCACAGTATAAATATAAAATACTTGTGCCTCTATGGCCTGTGGGATCTTTACATATTTAAATAAAATGTTAAGTATTAAAAAAATATTAAATCTCCACCCATTAACAGCGCTTCAAAGTTGGTACCTCTATAACTGTGACCATGCATTAGGAACATGGTGCGAGTTTACTGTATGGCGTCACGGTCGGAACCGAACTTCTGACTATTTAGTGTGTTTTTGGTATTGCGTCTCTTAAACCTTTATTTAAGCAATGAAAACTTTAGATATATTCATCAATATATTCCAAGATGGTTCGTCTGACTCAGACTCGGCGGAAGAAATTTTGGTGTTCCGACCCAACGAGTCCAGGCCCAAGAAAACGGTCTAACTTTCAAAATTGCAACGATTTGGGCTGATTTGGCCAACTTCGGAGCACTGTTAATGGGTGAGCATTTAATATTTTTGAGAAAAACATTCGGGAAACATTTTCTTTTAAAGTGCCTATGAAACGAAAATTAAGTTTGTCTTATTTGAAAGAACACTTAAAATGATAAAGTAACATCTTTTTCAGCTTTTGGTTTCCTTGCTTCGTTCTTGAGATATTTCAGTTTGTTTGATATGCAAATTAAACATTTTAACATCACATGTGCATAATGAGTTAGTGAAAAAAGTTATATATCTTTGCTATTATGAAACCAAAATAATTTGAGGGAAGCATGTGCGTGTGTTTTGCCCAGAACACTAAACATGTAGATTTTCAAGTGATTACATGTATATTTGACTATAACAAAGATATATAACGTTTTTCAATAACTCATTATGCACATGTGACTTTAAAATGTTAAATTTGCATATCAAACAAACTGAAATATCTCAAGAACGAAGCAAGGAAATTAAAAACTTCCAAAGATGTTACTCTATCATGTAAAGTGTTCTTTCAAATAAGACAAACTTAATTTTCGTTTCATAGGCACTTTAACAGTAAGTTATTTAAATATGTAAAGATCCCACAGGCCATAGAGGCACTTTAACAGGTATTACTAATTTACTATATATTAACATAATATAAGTTCAGTACTAAGTACTTAATTAAGCAGATTATACGGACAGTTTGAGAAATTAGCTTCGAAGTTTAGAAACAAGCGAATAAGCGATATTTCGCACTTAACGACTCAAAACAGAGTGTGCTAGAAAAGGCTGGCTCAATGCGGGAAAACATCTTCCCTTGCACGTGTAACCGATTACGTTTTGGTTTTGCGAGAATGAGGAAGAAATTACTGCAGCCAAATGGTCGGCCAAAATGTCCGTGCAGAGCAATCCGTGGACGGCCATATCCGCGTTATGAGCGGAATATGGCCGGTGGCCAACCGTTATATTGCACTCTGCACTGAACTTGCTTCTCAACAGTCTAGCTTACCAACCAGTGATCCTGCAACATGGAAACAGCTAACTCAAGTACAAAGAGATTTAATAGTTCAGAATGGGCCTCCTGAAAACCGGGATTGTTTTCCACGAGATAGCTCTGGACGACGTTTCTCTGAAAACACGTTTTTTAGCACCTTGTCTAATGGGGAAAAAGTGCACAGGGACTGGCTATAGTGTGGAATTCATCTGTTGATGGACTATTTCTGCTTTCCTTGTTGAGTTTTTCTCCTTTTCAAGGTTCGGGCGAACGAGACAAAATGAATCTCTACTTGCGAGGTCTGAAGGTGGTATCAAGGACAATTGGAGGAAACTGTATGATAAAATTGAAGCCCATCTCACGCTATTTCGACTGAAAAAAACTAGAAGATTAACCCTGAAGAAGCCTGTGGGAATTGATAAAGCTCTTCAGAAACAACTGGATGCAGAAACTGCAAAATGGTGTGAAATGTTTAGATGTATTTTACATGTGGTATTGTTCTTGTCTGAACAAAACCTTCAGTTTCGTGGTTCTAGCAGCAAAATAGGGGATTCTCACAATGGTCTTTTCCTTGGTACTTTAGAACTACATGTACAGTACTACTGTAAGTCGCCATAACAAAGTCGTAAGGCCTGGCCAAACGCTTTCAACATTTTATTCAACATCGTTCAACATTGTTGAATTCAAACGTGATTCAACATGTTGAAAGCGTTTGGCCACCCCTGTTGAATGATGTTGAACGTTGTTGAATGGTGTTGACTGAAATTTGAACATGTTCCAATTTTCGTTCAATGTTGAACGATGTTGAATGAAATGTTGAAAGCGTTTGGCCAGGCCTTTAGAGCTACACCTCCAAGAAGTTAAACAGCACCAAGACCAACAGAGTCTTGCAAGCACACTATCTTTCCTGGCGCTCACAGAACGAGTTCATTGAGGAGTGTGGGAAACTAGTTCTAGTGCTATTCTCAAAGAAGTGAAGAAGACATTCTACTACAGTAGCATTGTTGATGGAACACCTGATGTTTCTCATATGGAACAGATAACTTTCTTTTATTTTGAGGAAGTGATTATGTGCATCAGAATGAAGAGAATATTTGGGATATTAAAGAGCCATTTTTGAAATTGGAGGATTGTGAAAAGAAGAAAGGATGTGACATTGCAGAACTAATATGTAAAGTACTAGAAGAACAAGGCATTGACCTCCAAAATTGTAGAGGTCAAGGATACAACAATGGGTCGAATATGGCTGGACGTTTTGAGGAGCACATGTCATGCAATAATTCTACATAAGAATCCTCATGGTGAGAACACCATGCAGTGCACATAGTCTAGCTGAATCTGTGTGGTGTACATGGTGCTGAATCTAGTGTGCCAGTGAAGTGCTTCTTTGGAAAAATCCAGAAGCTGTACAATTTGTTTAGCTCCAGTCCAGCTCGGTGGGAAATTCTGCAAGAAACTAGACACGTTTCTCTACATAAGATGTCAGTCACCCATTGGAGTGCAAGAATCGAGGCAGTGAAACCACTAGCAAAGAGGCCGAAGGAAATCTTGACGGCTTTAAATAGACTTCGTGAAGAGTTAGATTTACCTGCCAGTCTTGAGTCTACAATCATTGACAAAATTAGTTGAAACGACTCGAGCGAATCATGCCATGTTACAGTACATTGCTAAGCCTATTTTTTTAATAAATTGCTATCCCCCCGTTCCCCCTTTTTCAATGTTGTTACTCTGAACATTTAAATGCAATGGCAGGTGACTGAGTGCAAATTGCACACGTTGTGAGTTCTACACCTTCGAACTGGGGGAAGGGGGGACATTGAACCATTTCTTAGCTTAGTGGTAACGTTACGATAGTTTGAATTTGTTTTGCTGGCCACGTTTTTGTTTAAAAACTTGCAAACTATTAATGACGTAAGTCTTTCGCTACAAAGTCCTGAAATCACACTTGATGAGGAATTAAAAGTGACGTATAGTCCGTTCTGCACATGTACGAAACTAATGTTTACATCTTTATGTACAAAAAATATACTGATACCTTATTCAAGCTTGTAAGCTTTTATTGCTTCCTCTTCATTACTTGTACCCAAACTAAAACATTTTCAGAAGAAATGGAAGAAATCCGAAGAGATACCTTCGCCGAATCACTTGGTTTTCTGCCATGTTGCCCCTAACGGTGTACATTGAGCTTAGTACTTCATGTAATTATCTACGAATGTCATGTTTTGGGGACTCCATGGCGGACATGCGCAGAGCGGACTGTACATCACCTTTAAGGCGGATTAAATCACTTCTAAGCATGCTTCTAAGTGACTTGGGGCGTTTTCGAGAATCGTGGAATTTTATTCTGCATCAGTCAAATCTTGTAGCTCATGGCTTGAATCTGGAAGAGAACTTGAAGAAGAAGAGATGAAGAGTTACCAAGACGTTCCAGGATGAAGACAGGGCCAGTGCGTATCCAACCTCGTTCCCAGTGCCTCCTCGGTACACTGGAAAATCGGAGGCCCTGGTCAGATGAAAACGATTGAAGCGTGTGATTGGCTGGACGAAGGTTATTGTCTAAAACAGGAAGTGGGAAAATATATTTTCAACTGTCAAACAACGCTATGAATACATGTAGAATGAAGATTATCGCTCAGATAACACCGAAAAAGTCCACGAATAAGGCCAACAAAGTAGGATTCCTCACGAGTCGGAACTGCGGTGAGTTTCATCATTTCACTCTCAAAATCGAACGATTTAAACATAGCTTGACTCGGTGACTCATTCGTCGGCGACGCCAAATTATGTTCGTAAACAACCTGCTTTAGAATAGCATTTCGGTAAGCGAAACTGTGCTATTTTGTCCAGCGGGAAGAACAGTAAACAGCAAATAGACGTCATAATAAAGCAACGTTTCTTCAAATAACTGAGTATATCTAATTTGTTTCATTATATTACGTCCATGCTTGCACCAAGGGCGATGGGATATATTCAGTGACTCGTGTCCTAGAATCTAGGACATCCGGTTTTCCAGTGTACGGAGGCGGCCCTGGGAACGAGGATGGTGCGTATCAACACGAAGATGAAGACACAGCTTTCAAAGTAAACGTTTTCAATGTTACTTTGGATATATTTATTAGTGAAATCACAAATAGGTCTCAAATAACGGAAAAGGTGAACAACATGTTTTCCTTCCTTTGGAATCCGATTACAACTGCAAATGATGAAAATTCCAATACAATGAAATCTCGGGAGCTTTCAGAATTTTTCCAAAGGACCTGAAAGATCAGCTTGTTGAAGAAGTTCGTCAAATCAACTGCAATCGGGTGCTAATCTGTTTGGAGAAGACTCAAAACTCTCATCTCTTGTGTTGTTGAATAAGATTCATGAAAAAGGTCTCCAGAATATATTTCCGCAGATTTGCGTTGCCCTAAGAATTTTTGTGTCCATACCAGTCTCAGTAGCTGCCGGCGAGCGCTAGTTCAGCAAGTTAGCCATCGTAAACAATTGCCGCCGATCTACAATGGGCCAAGACCGCCTGTCAGGCTTAGTCATGCTCTCAACAGAACGTGATCTAGCAAGAAAACTTAGTTATGACTCAATAATTGGTGCATTTTCTTTAAAAAGGGCAAGAAAAGTAAAACTGGAAGCGAGGCATTTGCATTTTGCGAAGATTGAAATGTAATTCCACATGATCTGCAAGAGACTAGAAGTTGTATGATTTCAAATTAGATTATTATTTCTTTGCAGTAGTAGATTATTGTGGAATTTTTGCATTGGAGGGGGGGGGGGGGGGGGGGGGGAGATATTCTTTATTTCGCCCGGGGCCCACCTAAGTCTCTGTGCGGGCCTACTTTACTTGACAACAATAAAGAATAATTAGCTTCAAATTTTAACGATCTTGGCCGCCATATTTGTTTATTATGTGCAGAAAGAGCCTGAGCACGAGGTTGGAAAATGCCATCCGTCAAAATCCGTTCCTTTGTTCTCCACTGTATTTCCTTAAAGCTGCACTGTTCTTAGCCAATCAAAATTGAGAAATTTTTTCATATATATTATTAAGCCAGTTATTACCACTGATGTCTATATAAACTGCATTGCTCATCTGGCTCCAAAAATGAAGCCAGCGGGCAGCGGAGATGACGAATTGGGAGTATAGCTTGAAAGCAAATGTATACCACCGAAGTTTAAGTTTAATATATATAGAGCTTTAAAAGACGTTTGTGTTGCTGGAAATTACAGTACAAGACACTACAATATTGTTTGCGATATACAGATTAGTCTTGTCATCAATGTCACCCGTGTATTAAATTTAAAATAATGAAAACGAAGGTGTTCTGCGCGGACGCGCCATAAGTTTGTTTTCTGTTCCTTTTCAACTGCGACGGGACGATTTTCGAGATGGGCTTTCAAAAAATAGGACAGGCTTAATTAATTCTTTGAACGTTTTCATGGCGATAAAGTAATATAAATAAGTTTTGTGGAAACACCACGTAAACTATTTCTTTGCTAAGCTTTCGGCCTGTTGACTCAGGCCTTCATCAGGCCTTCATCCTGAGTCAACAGGCCGAAAGCTTAGCAAAGAAATATTTTACGTGGTGTTTCCACAAAACGTATTTATAGGACAGGCTTAGTTAGAAATACCCGACCCGATCATCACCACAAATAATGAACCGTACTGGTAATGTTCTAGACTGCCTCTTAGGGACATGGAAGTAGAGTGCATGAGTTTTCTAGAAGGGTTAACCTAGTGAATGTGTAAAAAATAATACTGTACTGAAAAACCCTCTAAAAGACCGTGTATGTGATATGCGATGGTGTATGCAGCACTCGAAATAAGGGGGTCTGTGTCTGTGATCACCGACTCTCATGACTTGACCACATGAAATTGGTTACTGGTATAAAGATGAGAAAAGCTAGATCTACATGTGTATCAATGTTTTAGCTGTTTGACATGTACAGTATGAACAAGGTACATGTGACATCAGAAGGAGAAATCGCTTGAACTACTGATATGGCAGCATCTGTTTCTACTGTACATCTTTTTGCGTGTTTACAAAAAGTGTGCATTCAGACTCTCTGCCAGGATAATTTAACGGTGACAAATTCTATTTACATTTTAGGGAGTGGGTAACTACTGCTGTCATACGGATTGATTTCCCCTTTAAACAAAAGCCCTGAGATTGAAATAATTATTACAGTACCTCAAGTGAAGTGAAGCGAAGCGAAGCGAAACGAAACGAAACGAAGCGAAGCGAAGCGAAGCGAAGCGAAGTGAAGTGAAGTGAAGATTAAATTTTTATATGGGCCTGCGTAAATCAAGGAAAGAATACTTTGAATTCACCTTTAATGCATAAATTAAGGAAAAACTGGTTGACCACTCAATTTCTATAGCTGACCCCGGAAATTAACATCTGACCGGTCATGCATGCTGACCACCGACCTTGCCAACGTTATTTCGAGCGCTTGTATGGATTGGCAACATGGGTGGGGATGCTGAGAGGGGAGAGGTAATGTGCCGAGAGAAAGGCGTGTCAGAAACCTAAATTTCAAAAATTTCCAGGGGCGGAATGTACCCCCAGCTTCCTAGCATCGTGTCATCAATTTGCAAGTTAGGCCTTGCAACTTCTTTTGTGGCCTAGTTCTTAACTGGGTCCTGACTTGAGGAAGTCCACTCTGAGGGCTCCGCTCTACCTTGTGAAGATGAGGTGTCTTCCTGTAAATACTTATAAGAAAAACGGCGATGTTTAAATATAGAAATCTCTGACCGTGTCGCAATAGCTTTGTGATCAGAACGAGTGATCACCCAATTTGGAGAACTACGGTTAGATTCCTGGTTGGTATAGTCAGGTTTTTCATGTTGTTATGACTTTGGTTGCGTTACTATATAGATAAGAATGGCGACGTACCCGATCCGGTCGAACGTGATTTGAGCACACGTCCCAAGCAGTCAGAACGTGGCCGTTGCAAAACTTGTTTGGTCCTTTGCGGTTACCTCACAATTGGTATAATTTTGGCCAATGTTGTTGGTGCGTGTCTCTACGTCAATTACAGTCCATTCGAGATCTATGTCAACCGCGTGGTGGGTGAGCTCAACTACCCTGTGATGAGAAGATGGCGTCTTATGTTATTACCTTTTCATCACTATTTGGATATGGAAAATCTCTCGATAAGAGAGTGCTTGGTTAACAATCCATGGTACTTGCCAGGTAAGGCTGAATTTACCTGGCTTGCAAGGGGAGGGGGAGACGGGGAGCAATTCCCTGGGGTTTTCATGGAAATTGGATCAAACTTGAGTGGTGTAGCACTCACAGGAAAGCGTATGGGATTTATGGGATTTTCAAAATATCGTCGGATTTTTTGAGATTGCCGGATTTTTAAACACCAGATTCCGCTATAAAAGGGGTGAGCCCTGGAGTTTTATACGTTCAGTTGTCAATCAACCGTCAACGTGTAAACATCAGACTACGTTCACACAAATATCATCTTGACTTTACATGGCTTATCTGCTGATAGAAACTTTAAATAAAAGAAGACAGTAGCCTGCGTGCGGACGCTTGCATTTCCACTGTATACAGTGTGTAAAAAAAAACCGGACCCTTAGAAAATGAATTAGTATTCTTTTAAAATTTTTAAAACAACCTATTGTAGTAGTTTGAAAGCCCTAAAAGCGCTGCGTTATAAATTAATCGGCACATAAGTTAAACAGGAAGAGAAAAAGCTTTTAAATACTTTCACCATGCATATACACTTCAAGTTATCTTAATTTCCCAGGTGTATAAGACCGTGTTTTGTACGCATCCGTGGCTCAGAGGTGTTTGGGGCTTTCAAACTACTACAATGGGTTGTTTGAACAGAATATTAGTTCATTTTCTAAGGGGGCCTTTACACGAGGCCGGGTTGAGTGCCAGCCCGGGTCAGCTCGCCATCCCTGGTTATTCTTTTTTCGTGTTTACATGAACCCGGGTTGGCTGCTTTTTTTCCCAACCCGGGTCAGCTTTTCTCAACACAAATTATCATATTCCCAACACTTTACACGAGCCCGGGTCAAATCAACCCGTGTTTACATGAAGGAATTGACCAAAGTTCCGCACCGTCACACCTCTCCAACCCGGGTCGACCCAGGTCTTGAAAAGGGCCACCCAGCAAGACGGGTTGACCCGGCTATCGTGTAAACGCTAACAGGGGTTTATTCGTTGACGAGTTGAGCCGGGTTGGCGAGCTAACCCGAGTTGGCTCTCAACCCGGGCTCGTGTAAAGGCCCCCTAAGCGTTCCGTTTTTTTATATATACAGGGTGTATAAAAAAAAAGGCTACCCTTAGAAAATATAATTAACATTCTTTTCAAATAACCTATTGTATATTGACAGCCCTGGACACCTCTGAAGTCACGGATGCGTAAAAAACAAATGGTCGTATACACCTGGGAAATTACGATAACTTCTAAACGTATGAAGGAGCATAACTGAAATAAAAATGTTAATTATATTCATATCAGTTCGATTAAAAATGGTTCAACTGACCACAGGGCTGTCAATATACAATAGGTTATTTGAAAAGAATGTTAATTATATTTTCTAAGGGTAGCCTTTTTTTGATACACCCTGTATATGCACAGTATAGGGATTGAACAGCGGAAATGCAAGCGTCTGCACGCAGGCTAGGGCGACATGTAAGAACTACCGATAATGTTTGAAGTACCTGTGTTACATCTTTTTTGTCGTTTTTTCGTGGAACCAAATGATGACAAGATCTTTCAAGTTCATATTGTGCAGCTGTAGAGTGCCAAGACTGTTTTGTTTCTGAGCAGATTTGAATTTTGCCGCACGTGAGGTGCGAGGAGCTATCCCTTTTATAGTGTAACCTCGTGTTTAAAGAAGTTTTCCGTGCAGTCAAAAAATATATAGTATAGTTTTGCTTTTGTTTTCGAGAAATAACGATTTTATTATTTTCGTATTTTGTGCTTCTGGACGCCGTATTTACGATTTACTTCGTCGGCTCGAAATTGATGCCCAGCGGTGATTCCTTTTCAATTTTTACGTCAGTAAGTGCCAGAAACAAACGAGAAGCACTCAATGATGTCAAAATTCAAAAGAAAACATCCGCTAACAATAACGTTGAGCCGTCGAAATGCGCCGTCCATAAGAAAAATATATACGAATGGGAAAACATTATTTCTTGAGAACAAAATTAGATACAACATTAAGCACAGTATTTACAGGCGTTTTGTTTGAATACAATCTATTTTTTGATGGGAGTTCGGCTTTAAAGTATCTATGACACGACAACTAGGTGCCAAATTTGAAAGAATACTTAAAATGAGAAAATCACGTATTTTACAGTTTTTTTGTTTCTGTGGTTCGTTTTTGAGATATTTCAGTCTGTTTGGATATTTAATATTTCATAAACAAGTGGGAGTGCTTTACCAGGGGTTACAAACACGAGAGGACAATGGAAATCACGAGGCCGTTAACGGGGTAATTCTCAGTGTTCTCGAGTGTTTGTAAAACATGAGAATAATGAAAATCACGATGCCACAAGCCGAGTGATTTTTATTGTTTTCAAATGTTTTACAAACACGACTGAACATTGAAAATTACGAGGTAATTGCTGGTGTGCATCTTACGTCATTGCCGCCGTGTTGGTTGACGATTTCAAAAGATTTTCATCATTTGCAATTATAATATCATCCAACATGGCGAAAATATCTTTGTCCTTCGAATTTCAAGGGATTGGTTGCACACCACCTATAGGCCATGTGATTTTTGTTGTTCTCGAGTGTTTGTAACCCCTGGTAAAACATGATACACGAGTTTATGAAATAGCTTCTCGATCGTCTATTATAATTGAACTTGTAAGGAACTTGTCGATATTGGTTCATATTATATTTAGTAATTTAGACAATGTTGTACATATTTTTTAGGACCTAATGGTATCATGCACGTTGAATTTATAATTAAGAAATGTGGTAATAAACGGTCTTTTGTTTGTGCCGTTTTTTATCTGATTTCTTAATTATGAATTCAGTTAGCGCGACCTTTACCAGATTTCAAAACTCATGCACATGACCAAATATTTTGCTTTGATTAGCTAATTAGTTCATGAATTATTTCATTAATAAGAAGTAAATGTAAAGTTTTAATTTGATTAATGAGAAGTAAATGTAACATGTACTGTACATGTACATGTACAGAATGACTCAGAGAGGGTTATATATCTTTGCTATTACCAAACCAAGTTTAATTCTCAGGAATCATGTGGGTGTTTTCCTCCAACAACACCAAACATGTAGAATTTCAAGTGATTTCGTTTGATAATACCAAAGATATACAACCTTCTTCGATAACTCATTATGCACCTGTACGTCACAACACGTGACATTTGGATATCAAACAAAATGAAATATCTCAACAAGGAAACCAAAAACCGCTAAATAGCTAAAAAATAGCTAATCTCCTTATCTCCTTTTAGAAGAAACTGATTGTAGCGCATGCGAGGAAGCCACAGAAGTGCCACGACTGGACAATGTGACAGACTTTCACAATGTCCATGCTGCTTGGGGGAATCCAATCATTGTTACGGACGTGGAACCATATGTGGCCAAGGAGTACACGGTGGACGAGTTTTTCAACTATTATCAAACACACAAAGGAAAAATTGATATGGATCTCTGCGAAGTTGCTTCGCTGGATGAATCAATCGACTCCATTGATGATTATTACAAACTGCTGCAAAAAATAGGACCTGACGACAGTCCAAATATTAGATGGTAAGTGCATGCATGCACGCTGTTTTGCTGGAGCTGTCAATCAAGTAATTTTACTTGGCTTGCCGACAAGCGTGATATCAGACTTGTATATACTATTTTGTGAATAGATAATAATGATACAGCTTCTGAGCTTCTCGTATAGTTTTGCTTAGTATACGTTTATTGTCGGAATTTTGTTAGTTACGATCTACACGAATTGCGATTGTTTTATGACGATAAACAGTATTTGGAGTTGATTTACGTCAGTCGTTAGTTATCCAATCAAAACACTTCCCGATATGGATTATCCCAGAGCCTTCGTTTGCGTGCCGGCGAAGGCTCTGGGAGCGAGATTGGTTGACTGGTTGCTTGTCATATCACGTGCCCGGATAAGGGATTCGGGGCTGATCATCCTTGTTTGCAGCCAGTGGCTGGATTGCGAAGAACTCAGCTCAACGTGGCCGTGTCGAGGCATATTAAAGGCGTTCCAAGCAACCGCCATACGACACAGTTCAGACCACAGATCACAACTAAGATGTAGGTGTTGATTTTACGGAGGGAGGAAAACCGGAGGACCCGGCGAAAAACCCTCAAAGCACAGGAGAGATCATCTACAACTCTACTCACATGATTTCCAAGCTCGACAACGGGTCATTCCCAAGCGGTCAGTGCATGGGCGACTGTTGATTGACGAAACATAGTCAGGCACATAATAGAAACATCCATGCTGCTGACATAGATGGACACGTTGCGTAAACGCAACCTTGTAGACGCAAAAAATAAATATTGAGTTACAACTTTACAGGTTAGATGTACTTAGTTTGCCTATAAAGCGAAGATTAAGTTTGTCTTATTTAAACGAACACTTAAAATTACAAAGTAACATCTAGGTTTTCGTTTCCTTGCTTCTTTGTTGAGATATTTCATTTACGTCACATATTCATAACGAGTTATTGCAGAAGGCTATATGTCTTTGCTGTGCACATTTGCTTCAAAATCTGCATAGTTGGTGTTGTGAGTGAAACACACACCCACACTTTGCTTCGAACTAATTTGATTTGATAATTACAACACCCTTTTCCGATAAGTCATTATGCACGTGTGACGTAAAGATGTTTAATTTGCAAATGAAACAACCTGAAAAATCTCAACGAAGCAATCTTAGCAAGGAGACGAAAAACTGCAAAAGATGTTATCCTGTCACTTTAAGCGTTCTTTCAAAATAAGACATACTTAAATTTCGTTTCATAAGCACTTTACTGTACAGTAAGATACATTGAAGCAGGGATGTAACCGCGCTAGGCGGCTCAGGGCGATGTCCCGCAGAAACTGTCACTAAAGACACTATCTGCTAGTGGATAACTGTGTATTACTGTATTTCTGTAGCCGCTACAGAAACGTGAGAAAAATCTAGCGATAAAACTTGCTTCTTGGTTATTTGGGCCGAGAAACATTCGTTATATTATGATTAAATTCCATGAAAGCTAATTATACTTTTTATTCACATTTTTCGACAAAAAATTTTCCTCGCGCTTTAGTAGCGACTACAGAAATTCAGTAATACACAACAAACTACAGAAGCGGAAGTGAGAAGGTATTTCCATTTTAACTATAATGAGTTTTTGAAAAATATATAAATAGGTTACTAATAATAACTATACAAATATATGAGTGATATTAAGATTAAGATACCCTCCTGGATCAAGTGCTGCTATTTTGAAGAAGTGTAAACTATCGAT
This sequence comes from Corallium rubrum, assembly GCA_964035015.1. NCBI lineage: Eukaryota > Metazoa > Cnidaria > Anthozoa > Scleralcyonacea > Coralliidae > Corallium > Corallium rubrum. The sequence continues at coordinate 13,818,381 of OZ036004.1, forward strand.
AGTAAAGATGGAGATGAGTAGCCCTGGGGATAGGTGGCTCGCGGTTTCGAGCAAAATTATCCGAGTGGGTCCCGAAGCAAAAAAGGTCGGAAAACACTAAGCTAGACAGGTAAACCGGGTCATATATAGTAACTATATGTATACACGAAGAGATAACCTAGTAATTTAGCCATGCAGCCTTTGTTTTTGGTTTACAGGAAACTGTGTTATGGTGAAGGACTGCGAACCATTCGGAAATTCTTCCCCAGGCCATATTTCATCTCAACTGAAGGAGCGCTAGAAAAATTTCTCATCATTGTGAACTCCAATAAAGAGCTCCTGCCTTTGGTAAGTAATTGCTACCTAGTTTAACGCAACTTTGGCTTAAATAAATCTACGTTGAAAAACCTTATAAAACTATAACAGGTACTGAATGTCCGACGGGAAGTTTCCGAGCGCTCCCGAGTATCTTAAAAATGGCGTTTATAAAACTTGTGGGTTTTCAATGTCTAGCCCTTTAGCTTTTTTAAGGTGTGTCTGTTTTCTGTAAAAAAACAAAAGACACATAAAACTAACATAAATTCTCATGTCCTTTGACTCTCAATTAAATGTAACGAGTATATCGGAAAATACGTGTAAGAGCAAATATTAAGTAATGTATCAAATATTAAGTAATTTATCCTCCATGTTGTTTGCTTGATAACCGTTTCAGAATCATCGCCATTTACATCACGTGATCCGTTTACGACTGTTTAATTAAAATTCTTCCAATTGAATATTCTTTTTATAGTCGGCCATAGCGTTTAAAGGCACAGCGTCAGGTATCAAATTACCGCTTAATTAATAGTTTCGTGCGAGAGAAAAATTATATTTGTGTGCAAAGAAAAGGAATAATATTCATAAAACGTTAAAATATTAAGTCAGTGCATTTTCTTATGGGCTATTTAGTCCAAGTTTTGACGTGTGTGATATTCACCACAATTTTAATCACGTGAACTTGAATTTGTCCACGACGTTTTTCACGTTTGCGTCATGATGACACTGTGCCTTTAAGGCAGAGTAGCGTTAAACTGTCTGTAATTAGATCTTGAATTTAGAACTCTTCAATGATCAATACTCGACAAACTTGTCAAATTTGTCGACTCGACAAATACATTCTATACTATCACATATATCACTTGTGAATGCTAACCATAACTGAAGGATAACTGATGTGCCTCAACTGGGTTCCACTACTAAAGGGAAATTTTCCTCAGAACGAGATACAAATTTAATTACTTCTTCTCACAATGGGGCTTTTCAAGAGCCATTTACATCCTAAATTTTCAAGTGGCAGAGTCGAAGGCATACTAAAGCCGCACTGGCAGCCGCCATACGACAAATTTATGACACATATGTCAGACCGCGAATTACACACACCTAAGACCTAGGTGTTGATTTTACGGAGGGAGGGAAACCGGAGAACCCGGCGAAAACCCCTCGAAACGCAGGAGAGACCAACTAAACTCTACTCACATGAGTTCCAAGCTTGAGAATGGGGTTATTCCCAGACGGTCACTCATCCAAGTTGAGAGGCAGCGCCCTAACAACAGCACGCACCACCGTGCTTCCCAACGATTCTTCTAACCTTATAGTTAAATAGGAAACGTGACTGGTTTTTACTTTAAACCAGAGTAGCACTATATGCATGGTCACCATGTTTTATCTCCCTATTTTCTGGTGGAGGCTATTTCAAGTACCTGGTTATATATCCATGTCCAACATAATCCAAATACTTTATGTACAGAAACCTTGACCTATACGAATTGGTGCATGTTGGACATGAACTGGTTACCAGGTGCTTCGCTGGATTACTAGTTGTGTGGGAATCAGGCCTACATAGAGTACATGAATTATGTTGGACAGAAATTTATAATTAGATGCTTCACTAGATCTGAAATAGCCTTCACGTAATAGATTTGAAGTCCCGTGATGAAACACGATAAACGAGTGTTTGATCTTGCTTCTCGAACGAGTATTCACATTGCGATTTGCGATGTTGTAACTTAATTGATTTCAATATGCAGATTAAGAAATGTGATCCAGTTCACTAGGAAGTTTCCTACAGGTTTTCATTTGGTATCAAAACTCATGCATGTGATGTGGTATACGTTCATGAATTGGCTACGATAATTCATGAATTAGTAATGAGTTTGAGAACATATTTTCTAATTAACCTATATTTTAATATCCGAAAAGTAATTTAAAGCATTTTGCTCTGTGGTTTCCCTAGCCGACTGGACAGTACGGGAATTCCTGGCTGGCTCAGGTCACTGGTGCATCGAAAATGGAGCTAAGGCCCATTCCTGAGTGCAATACAACTTGCTCTAGCTATAACGTCACACTGTACAAAGGAGAAGTTAGTAAGTATCGCATCGTTTACTATTCAGTTATTAGCTCTTTAAAGTGTCTATATGAACGAAATTAAGTCTGTCTTTAGTTAAAAAGAACTCTTAAATGATAGAGTAACATCTTTGCAGTTTTTTATTTCCTTGCATCGTTTTTGAGAGATTTCAGTTCGTTTAGTATGCAAATTAATCTACTGACGTCGCACGTGCATAATGAGTTATCGGAGAAGGTTATATATCTTTGCTATTTGAAACATAATCACTTGAAAACCTACATGTTTGGTGTTGTTGGAGAAACACACCGATACGCTTCCTTCGAATCGATTTGGTTTGATAATAGAAGACATTGTATGGAGAACAAGACGACTCTCCGAACATGCTTGGCTTGGAACCAAGGCTGAACTCTTATTTGGCCGGCAATCCCCGATCAGGCATGAGCCAGGAGGGCCCTTGCCTGATTCTTCCAGGCTAGGTTGAGTCGCATTATGAACTTACAAGATTCCTATAATTTCCGTGAGTATTTATCTAATAGCTACTTTTCTTCCGTTTACACCGTGTTTACACCTAAAAACGGGCAAATACGTCTCCCAAAAAGTACACTTGGATTTTATAAATAAACCGAAAATGACAAAGATAATCTATTTTTTGTTGAAAATATCCCTCTAAATCTCTATTTTTTGTTGAAAATATCGGCCCTTAGAATTTCACTAAAACGGCCATAAAGTCATTAAGGATTTAGGATTCGTGGGTTCAATTCCTGCCGGAGGGCCTGTGTAGTTGCATTTTTCGCAACTGCTCCCGGTTTGGTCTTAAAATGTATATATTATACACTCGAATTTTCCTTCACCCTAAATCCTTAGAACATGCTGTGTAATCGAGTGAAATGCCCAATATCATTTATAATATACCCAATTCTCTCCTGGCATTACCACCTTATTATATATACAGAACTCACGATCAAGCTCTCGGCAACGGCCTCCATGGCTCAGTGGTCAGAGCATTGCAACTAGAATCGCAAGGTCGTGGGTTCAATTCCTGCCGGAGGGCCTGTGTAGTTGCATTTTTCGCAACTGCTCCCGGTTTGGTCTTAAAATGTATATATTCTACACTCGAATTTTCCTTCACCCTAAATCCTTAGAACATGCTGTGTAATCGAGTGAAATGCCCAATATCATTTATAATATACCCAATTCTCTCCTGGCATTACCACCTTATTATATATACAGAACTCACGATCAAGCTCTCGGCAACGGCCTCCATGGCTCAGTGGTCAGAGCATTGCACTAGAATCGCAAGGTCGTGGGTTCAATTCCTGCCGGAGGGCCTGTGTAGTTGCATTTTTCGCAACTGCTCCCGGTTTGGTCTTAAAATGTATATATTCTACACTCGAATTTTCCTTCACCCTAAATCCTTAGAACATGCTGTGTAATCGAGTGAAATGCCCAATATCATTCATAAAGTCATTAAGATTTGCTCAATTGAGAAACGCATGCGTAGTTTTTTGCACATAACAATGCTGGTTTGAGTGAAATTTCTGTAATTAGCAAAACTTATAAATTTGCGAAAATTATAGTGTTTTTTGCGATCTCAATGACATCATTGGATGACGTAATTAAACGAAAGAAATTCATTCGTATATACTACGTGCAGAATATCTAACAGGGATCAAATTTGTAAAGCTCTACAAGCTCTGTGGTCAAATCAAGTTTCCCCTAGCAACGGGCCAAATAAATATGTCTGAATACCCTTAAAGTGGTTTTCTGGTGAAAATATTGTTGGTAATGTTTCCGCATAATCCTAAAGGTATTATGGTAGTTGGTAATTGTGCAAAGTTTCATTTCGAAATTCTCAAAAACAAAGTTGTATTTTTCGTCCGCCTTTAAATTGACTGTGTTTGAGAAAAGTGAGTTGAGGAGAACTTATGACATCATAGACTCAACAAAAACAAAAGATCACTGTTGTTGTCAACAAAAGAATCGTTGTTATTGAGTCTATGACGTTATAAGCTTCCTCGACTCATTCTTCTCAAGCTCGGACATTTAATGCCGGCGCTCCAAAATACAAACTTCACATCTAAAATATCACCTTTTCTTCAGCGAATTTTGAAATGAAACTTTTCATGATTACTAACTACCCGAATATCTTTAGAATTATGCAAAAACATTGCCAACAATATTTTTATCAGAGAACCACTTCAATCGTTAATTTCTTTCGAGTTTCGAGTTTCCTTCATGAATTATTAATGATTGGATGATTTACTTTACTCTGTACTGTTAGTTGTGAAAATCTAATACCGTAAACATTTTCTTATTTCAGTGTACCTCAATCTGGAACTATGGGAGGCAGATATAGTTGGAAACCCATCGGATGAACCAGCTATTAGTTTATTGTCTACTTTTGCTTGAGAATAATTTCGTGTTTAATTCTGAAAAGGTTGTAAACAATTAAAGATTCTTTATAAAATGCGCATGGTGTCGTTCGTTTATGATGTAATTTATATGAAACAAGACGCTTGCTTAGACGAATTTCTTCAGAAAACTACTCATATTGTCTTCATACGTGTGATGTACTTTTTTTATGAACAAAGACAACGCAAATACAAACAAAGACACTTGCCTTGGCTGTATAAATGTTTGAAATCTGATCCACGTACATGTAACTGACGCGTCACCAAAGACACTGCGAATCGGGTGGCTGTTCAAGCAATCAATAATTCTAAAAACATGCTGTTTGCCATTACGTGGGTCGATGATTGGGCAAAAATACCTATTTGGACGCAGAAAAGACACAGAGACTAACAGCGATATATCAGAACAAATGAGACGAATTGTAGAGAGAATTCGCACATATATTTTGAATAATGAATTTGCACAGTGCTGCTCCGAGTGACGAACAATATAACAACATGAGACGAAGAAACTAGATTTAATATTGAAAACTCGATATTGAAAAAACTAGATTTTAGTTTCGAAATATCAAATATAAGTACTACCATTCCACGACCTGCTGCCTATATTTGATATCAATTATTGTAAGACAGCTAACTCAGAACGAACCATAACGGCCGAGTAGAGTTTTTATTCCATGACCTGCTCCCAACTAGTGAACCCTATATATCTGGAAGGCTGAGTCCATTCAATCACTGGACAAAAAAGTGAGGCAAAAAATGGCGGGCATGGGGAATTTTTGGACGTCAGTTTCAGGCCCTACGCGGTCATCTTGGATGTCAGTCTTAGTCTTTTTTCTCGCAGCCATGTCACTATAAAATGCATGAATATAAATTCGAAATAAATGTTCTTAACTTGTTTCTGCTTAATTTCTATTTGTTGATGCTTGCCCCTTTCTGACTGATCCGAGTCGAGTTTCGACGAGTTCCACTCACGGTCAATTATAACCTCTTTACACCAAAAATAAGGAAAGGCTGGTAGCTTTCATATAGGTGGTGCACGCAACCAATCCCTTGAGATTCGAAGGACAAAGATATTTTCGCCATGTTGGATGATGATATAATTGCAGATGATGAAAATCTTTTGAAAACGTCAACCAACATGGCGGCAATGACGTAAGATGCACACCAGCAATAGAGAATATTTCAGACGGCCCTCATTTAAATCAACGTAAAATACACAAAAACCGCTCGATCTCGAAAATTGCCATCAGTACATTGGTCAAGAACTTGGCTTTCCGTTCATTGCTCTTTCATCTTCTTTGTAGCTCGACACAAACGTTTATATACAAACCTTCACAAAAGCTCTCGCCGTATATGCGTACTATACGAACGGCTGGTGTCATCTCAGTTTGTATAAAGGTTTCTCGAGCTACGAAGATGAACGTTTGGGTCGAAAGAGCAATGACCCGAAAGCCAACTTCTTAACAAATGTATACCGATGACAATTTTGCCGAGATCAGTTGGTTTTTCCGGATTTTCAAGTGAGAGGGCGGTTTGAAATGTTAGAGAGCGTAAGACCCCGTTTACACGATGCCGGTACAATTTGAAAACGGAACAAAATCATGCCGTTTAGGCCTTGTGTTTACATATGCTGTATTTGCATACCGGCATGATTTTGTTCCATTTTCAAATTGTACCGGCATCGTGTAAACGGGGTCTAAGCAGTTACAACACGAACGTCAAGGACAACGTCCTTAATACGATAGAATTTTCCTCACACAATAAAGAAGATGAATAATTTTTAGTCCCAAGAGTAATCTTAACGCCGTTCGGGGTGTATACGTTTGGGCTTTCTGTGGTTCGGCCGCGAGAAGAGACAAAAAGACTAAGACGACTGACATCCAAGATGACCATGTCGGGGCCTAAAACTGACGTCCAAAAATTCCCCATTGCCGCCATGTTTTGCCTCACTTTTTTATTGGCTGTCAGCCTTCCAGGTTATATAGAGTTCACTGCTCCCAACTTGACCACGTAGCTGTCGGTAGAGTGTGGAACTATAGTAAACCGAAGGTCGTGGGTTCGAATCCCGGCCGCTGTCGAGTAGAGTTTTTATCTACCTAAATACCCGGTATGCTCGTTACTCAGCGTAGCACCAAAATATCATCACCACCCTGCGTTCGCTGCCCCACAATAATTAATATTCCAAGAACATATAATTTGAACTTCATTCTGAAGACAGAGTTATTCTATAAAAGCACACAAGCTCTTGACATGTTTTATCGCTTCATTCCACGTTTTAACTTAAGGTACTTAAACATGGAACAAGCGCATAAGTACCGGCTGAGTACCTCAGACAATCCTGGCCAAACGCATCTGATTGGTCCACACAGCTAAAATTACTTCCGGCCTTACCAAGGAACTTTGGGTGAAGACTGAAGAGTGAAGCTTTTGTGAGACTTGTTTACTGTTTTTAAATTACACTTGCAGCTTTCCAAATGTTGAATTTGTCTTTTTTAAGTGTAACACTACCCTGGGTACATAGAAATATTATACCTAGAATGCGTGCTCCTATCTCTCGTCAGTCAAAAAATTGTCGCCACAAAATGGCGGATTTATAAGGGCAAAAGGAACTCGCCCCAGGACTTTTTAACAGTTTTTAACACGGCTGCGGTTGGTGATGTTGTGGATTGATGGATGTATTTTAGCACTGAATTTCTTTGTTTTTTGTACCGGAAAACTTGCTGGATTGGTGAATTTTATAAAGATGAAGTGCAATATCCTTCGCAAAAACATTTCGAACATTAAACTCTGGATGTAGACATGCAGCGACGATAGCGGCCTTTTAATACGAATGGTTTTAGTGTTTTTACTGTTTTACATTATATTTGAATGATTCCCACTTGCCAATCTGTATGTGATTTATACTGAATGTGGAGGATTAATCCAGGAGACAGTAAGTGTTTTTTTTCTCTTTTTTATCCAATCTAATAAGGATTTCTAGCTTGTGATTTTTGAAATATAAAATATGTTTATGCACCTGTCATACTTTTTATACATCAGTCTTTTCGACATTTATTTATATTTACATATTAAATCCGTGTTTTTTTAAAGATTTTCTCCTAGTTTCCATTACATATTTGATTATTTTCTTTTCTTTTAAACGAGCTTTGATGCAGACAATTTCTGAGTTTCAAGTTTAGCACTTTTTGTTGCTTTTTGTAATTGTGGTGAATTGATCGAAATATAATTTTGAACTTATAGTCTTTAATACTTTTAATGAAACAAGTGTCTTGAAAATTGTTTTATTTTATGCTAATGTGTATGTGGCTGATTTGTTGTCTTGCATGTATCCAATTTATCCCTATGAAACGTCCTCCAATTCTTTATTTTGAGACGCGATCATTGTTGTATATATATCAAAATGGCGGATCTATAAGGGCAAAATAAAATTTAATTTGGACCCCTGTCACGTGACAGAGCACGCATTCTAGGGTACCAGAGGCTCTTCCACGCTCGCAGGGGGGTTAGTAGGGGATTATAGGGGATATATTTGAGGGAGTAAAAGGGCGAGCGGGAAGAACCTCTCGACCAGAGCGCGATTCCTCTGATCCCACCGAACCAATCAAAATACTAAGATGACATTTTTAGTCAGAAATTTGGATGTAAATTCTGATTGGTCAAAATAAAAAAACATATCTAACGAGCTGTTTTATTGAATATCGAACGCTTACGTCATCGTCCAAAAGTTAACATATAAATTATAAGCGTCTGACAATATTTCATAGGATTCACAAACGCAAACAAACAATTCTGCTGTTGGTTCATCGTTTTACATGTAAACAAAGTGTTTCTTTGGTAAAATGACTTTACTTTCTCGCGAAGATTTCTCTGAGTGTGTGGTAATGTTTTAAGGCATTTCCCCGAGGTTTCCCAGCTCAGTGAGAATCAAGCTGAATGTCTGTTCAATTTCATGCAACAACGTGATGTCTTTGCCATGTTACCAACTGGTTTTGGAAAATCTCTAATTTTCCAACTGGTTCCAGCTATGTGTCAAGAGCTTTATGATATTGGCTACACGACTTTCCCGAAAAATACTGTAATGCTCGTGTTGTGTCCGTTGATTTCTTTGATCGAATCACACATGAAGGAATTAAAGCGACGTCAACGACGAGACGTCTTCGTCATTGAAAAAATATATATAACAAACAACAAGATAGCATCGTTGAAATATATCCTGTAAGTATGTTGTCAGAAATCTATAAGCTTTCATTTGAAGTTCAAGTCGTTCAAGTTCCTGCGTTTAATATAATTAAACATCTGAAATTCTATTAAACCGACTTCATGTGAGACGTTAAGTAAATAAATATTTATTTATTATTGAATGAACATTTTGGACATTTGAAAAATTCCATATAACCCAGAAACATAAGCCATACATCAAAGGGAAGCTTATGAAATTTATAACAACATTACGTACAAGATAGCGCTCAACAATGCATAGTTTGGAAGTTATACCTGTCTTAGTGTCTGCATGACGAGTAACAGACGGCGGATTTGAAAGTTTATAGTGAATATCGGGCAGCGTCATGTCGCCCGAACTAAAAACAAACCAGTTTTATTAAATTTGAGCAATTTTTAGTGGTCTAATGTATAGAAGACTGTCGAGACGATAGCATTACTTGTTTGAGAAATACAAAATAGAGTTGACTCTGGATTGTTAAAATATCATTATAGACGGCCGGCCAAGTATCCAAAATATTACTGTTGATGGCATTCTTTGTTACAAGCAGGCAACCACGCTAGATCGGATCGAATAGTGTTTACTTTGAAGGTTTGGGGGGTTGCCATCCGGAATTCGGGATTTCAATATAAAAATTTGGAGTTTTTTGAAAGCACACTACGGCTTTGATGTTCCGCTTTGACGACAGATGGGATTTTGGTGAAGTAATGAAATGAGGCTTAATGTTTTACGATGATTGGCTAATGTTTTCTGTCATCCAATCAGCGCGCGTAAAGTTTCGCATGTCATAATTCGCATCAGCCAAAATGACAAACAAACAAGAAACGCGTGGATACACCTAAATTTGAACACAACACCTCGAAGAAAGGCAACAAGAAGGTAAACTTGTAAAGTTTTATAATTGTTTTGGATCTGGTAGCTACGGTAAAATCCTTTATATTAAGGGCTACAGTTGGTTTTGGTAATTTGCTGATACAACCATAATATATTTCCTTTTAAAGCAAAGCAGTCGTCCCGTGTTGCTCTGAACTTGAACATCACCAGAGTCAGAGCTAGCGAACCAAACTGAGTTGTTCTTCGTTGTGACTTACCACTTAAACATAAATATTAACCTTGGACCTGGTACATGTGTGTACTGTCTTTAAGTTTTATATTTTATTCTGATATCGTTTAACAATATTAGTTTACCGTATTTGTGTTCGCTATTGTATAAAGCTTATAATTATTTTGAAAAGTGCTGTCTAGTATCGTTGAGAGGTTGGCCTTCTTTAATCCAAGCAGAGAAGTAGTTATCTTCAGTACAGATGAGAGAAGCTTCTTTCCAAATAATTTTGTGGTCCGTTGCCCAGATGTATTTGGCAGCAGAAGATTTTTCACAGCGACCAAACAGGTGGGAAAATTGTCTTAACTGACCAAAAATCGCGGGCGCATTTGCTCTGTTTCTTTATTTTTGTTCGAAATGAGGTTCGTTCAGGTTTGAATGTTTTGTTAACTGAAATATTTGGTAAGCTGAAGAAGAGAAACCTCGGCGATTTAAAACTGGTTGTGATGACTTTCATGTGAGCTATATATTCCTATGATCGGAGTTATGGAAACCTTGGATTATTCGAGGAGAATATGCAACAAACAGGGTTTTTCGTTTCGATGTCCATTTTGTTTGTGTCGACAAACTGTTTAAACAGCAAAATACTACTAAAAGGTGAGTTGAAGTATCTAGATCATATGTTTATCTTTAAAAATACTGTGTGAATTGTTAATATCCTAAACACAGTTAAAATCAGTGCTTTTGAACGAGCCATAGTTAAAAATTTAGCCCTTTGCCACCCAAATTTTATTCTCTTAAACTATCCATAGTTCTTTGCTCCATCCACTGAAATAAATGACAACGTCCGGAAAAATCGAAAACGAACTGAATCTTGTGCCCTTTCGCCTGTCCATAGGAAATTGCGATAACAGTCGGCTTAGGAAATGTGCTTGAATTACCGTATATTGTTTGTTAATCGTCTAAACGAAACTTGACAACTGCTTACAGGTTCTTGCAGTATGACTAAAACCAGTCTGTCTAAGAATCAACTGCATTTCCGAAGCCTACGCGAACTCTAAAGTTTGCTCATTTTCGGTACACAATCTTGACAGCTATAAAAAGCGACGAAAGCCAATAAATTAAAATTTTCGCCTTTGCCACCAATTTTTTTGTCTTTCAAAGTATGCTTTTGATCCTAATTGTTAATTTTGTACCAGTTTCTGAGCTTCAAAAAATCGTAAACACTTGAATTTCACGCTTTGAATTTGAGTCACTTGAAGCCGCCATTTTGGATTTGGAATATTGAACAGAATAACTGCTACCAAAATAATATTGCATTGTTATCATGCAAATCTTTGTGTTCTTTTTCTCTTTTTAGATACTATATTAGCTATATTTATGGCTAAAGAAAAAGTTAAAAGAGTGAAGTGTTTAATATGCTGTATAGGCTATATATATTTATATACATGCTTATTTTGAAATTGCTAGATTTAAATAAGTGTGTTCAAGCAAAGGTTGACCAACAACGTTGAGTGAAGATACTGAAAGGATTCAAGTTTATTTGATTTACATATATTCTGCTACATGTACCTATGTTTAAATGTTTATATATAGTCTTATTGCTTATTAATGTTAAAACAAGTTGGAATGTTACTCATGTGTTGTAATAGACTCTGTTGTAATTTAAATTGGCAGTGATATGAAGATGTGACAATAACTCCTTATTTTTGCTGTGAATTGGTCTTTTCATTTTCTACTGAACCTTTGACATAACCACCAAAAAGGCCAGACACAAGCTAGTTATAAATTGTATTATTGAGTTTATAAAACACGATCAACTGCCAACTCGTACTTCCCTGAGCTTTAATATTATGTGTATTATAACCAAAAACTATTTATTATGGGTTTTTCTCTTTTTTATTGTATGGTAGAAGATAGTATGTTTCTTATTCAGTATTTCGTTTTTAATAAAATATCAAAAAAGAAGTAGAATTACCAAAAAACTCTTCGGATTATTTACAGATTAAAAGCCGCCATATTGCCGTCCCAGTCCCCCGCAAGCTTGTTTATATCACGGTTTTCGCGCATGCTCAGACAATTTTCCCACCTGTTCAGCGACCATATTTTGAACAACAGCCGAGATGCATGCTCTCTTCCAGGCATTTGGCCAATTTTCCCGTGTTTTGGCTGAAAGCCAGAGTTAGTTATTCAGATAGTCCATGAAATTAGAGATTCTTGTCTGTCTGTATAGCATAGCCAAGTGTTGAAAGTATACACTGCTGTCAAAAGTTTGGTTTGGTGTGCCAGATCGTTGCTTCCAAAGACTTGAGAAGAATATCCCATGGCTGAAATCTCACTCTCTTGCCTCTATTTCAAATAGCACCTTAACTGCTGCTGAAATATTCGGGTAGTTTACACTTTACCGTACCCGAGTCACATCACTGTGTCAGGTTAGCGTATAAAGCTAGGCAATAAACACGTTAGTAGGTCGGTAAGCATATAAGATAAGCGGTAAACACAGTTACTGATTAGGGTTAGGGTTTTTGTTTGGGTTAGGTCATCAAAATAATCTCGTTTGGTGGCACTTGAATCGCTGGATCACTCGGGTACGGTAAACTGTAAAATTTTCCAAATATTCAAACAAAATCGTCTTCTGTTGCCAAACACAATTGAAGAATGAATCACAAATTCTCTGTAAACAAGCTCCATTCATTTGCAACCTGTCAACACCCACTTCAACAATAAAATAGCAAATATAACTTACGATATTGTAATAATATATTATAACAATAAACGCTTGAATATATCTACAATCTTATACAAACTTTCAGTTGTTGTCGTTTTGCCTTCTTGCAATAAAATAGCCTGATTTCGCTCAATATAAAAACTTGAGAGTTGAATATTCAGATCGAATATAATTTGCATGAAATGCGCCGGTATCAATGTGCCGGGGGGCTTGTTTTGCCATTCGCGTGTTCTCATTGGCTATGTAATTATAACCTGGCCAATCACAAGAAAGTACGGGTACTTAAATTGTTGCTAGGGAAACCGAACTTGGAATTTTCAATCCAGCTCGTAGCGCGTGAAATAGCTGTAGAAAATCTCTAAATTTTCACATAAAAACGCCGAAACTCGGATGGCAACCGGCCTAGTCGTCTTTGTCGAAGTCTAAGCTACATTTCTGTGGTGGTTGCCTGCTTGTAACACGAAATGCCATCAAAGGTGTTTTCCAGGCACTTTTATTGAGGTTGGCCGGCCGTCTATTACCCGTACGGCCCTTGGGTACGGCGGTTTCAAATTTCAAATTTTAAAGAAAAGTAGGGGGTCTGGGAACGAGAATGATCAAAACAGTAAAACACGGCTCGGTCACAGAATAAGGATCAACCAGAAGTCCAACTCTCTGTCGGCACCTTTGATGTAAGCGTCCTCGGGAAATGTCGGCCTCGCGATCCCGGCGCCATTTTGAAAGTAAGTGCACCCGGGAAATTAGCCCTCTCGTCCTTGCGACCCTCGGGCTCCTGTATTCAATTACTCTTGGCCTTGGTGTGACCTTTAATTAACTTTATATTGTTATATATCTATATAAATAATATTTAGTTAAGTAAACAAGTAATTTACTTTAGAAAACGTTTCGTTGGAGATGAAATTCTTTGACCACGAGGTTATTAAAACTTCAGTACGCGGATACTACGGGTAAAAGTCCGTGGCAAAAAAGTCCTGTACTCACGAAGCGGGTTTTACATTTCTCGATTTTGCCGACACATTTGTTTATAAAAAAAGATGGCTAAAATTTTCGGAACTACGCATTGTTGAAATACATCGGGTACGTATGTTGTTAGAATTTTATAAGCTTTCATTCGGTATATAGTTCAAATTTTAGTGTTACCTGTAACTTTTTAAAATGTTCAAAATGTTCTCACCATTGCTCGTAAAATAAGAATTATATAATGGGAAATGGACTCCTCACAAGTGTTATAGAATTTTGGATTTTGTTTTTAAATACTAAACGCACAGCCCTGAACAAGATATTAAACAAAGGATACTGTCAAGTGCTATTCATGTCAGAACTTTTAATTTTCTTGCTGGGAAGTATTTTAAAATATGAAAAAAACATTTTGACGTGGACCGTCTGATCTTAAGTTTGTTTTGTCTTTTGTTGTTTTGTTTGCTATAACCTCAGAAAGACTTCTGGCATGAACCTAAGATATTTCTTGAACAGAAGCTAATTCAAATATGAAAGGAGTGGAAAAGTTTGCAGATTTCTAGTTGAAGTTGAAAATGTTTTTGGTGCAAATTAGTGATCATACCTTTTGAACATATGAAAAAATATTAAAACTTTTATGGTCAATGGTGAGAACATTTTGAACATTTTAAAAAGTTACAGGTAACACTATGATTTGAACTATATACCGAATGAAAGCTTATAAAATTTCTAACAACATACGTACTCGATGTATTTCAACAATGCGTAGTTCCGAAATTTTTAGCCATCTTTCTCTATAAACAAGTGTGTCGGCATCATCGAGAAATGTAAAAATCAGCTTCGTGAGTACAGGACTTTTTTGCCACGGACTTTTACCCGTAGTATCCGCGTACTGAAGTTTTAATAACTTCGTGGTCAAAGAACTTCATCTCCAACGAAACGTTTTCTAAAGTAAATTACTTATTACTTAATTAATATTATTTATATATGTACAGATAACAATATAAAGTTAAATAAAAGGTCACAAGAAGGCCAAGAGTAATTGAATACAGGAACCCGAGGGTCGTAAGGACGAGAGGGATAATTTTCCGGCTGCACTTACTTTCAAAATGGCGGACTGGCGCATGCGCATAAAAATAATGGGACACTTTTTTCCGCGAGTTGGACTTCTGGTTGATCCTTATTCTGTGGCTCGGTGTTCCAGAGGTTTTTCGCGCTCGCTTTCCGGGTTGGCCCCTCCCACTTTACCGCCTGGCTTCCTCGTGTGTCCCCGTTATCCCCCACGAGCGTCGAAAAACCTCTGGCACCCAGGGTAGTGTAACACATCATTTTGAGTCAGTGCTTCCACTTGGAAGGAAATTTCCTTCCAAAAGGAAATTTTGGCATTTGGAAGGGAAAAAAAAGGAAATAAAATTTGGAAGGAAATTGGAAGGAAATTTGGTCATATGGAAGGAAAATGGAAGGAAATTTTGAAATTGGAACTTTTTCAGTAATTCGAAGTTGATGTTGCTTATTTTTTACTTTCGGGTTCAAAAACGTGTATAAATTAAAAACACGAGTAGTAATATGATGCGTGGCGTTAAATATGGTTTTAAGCGGAAAACTGCTACACAAAACTCACGCCGGAGATTGGCGACGAGGCTCAGAGCTTTTACGCCAAGACTACCAATTATTTTTTTCTGGGACCTTTTGGTACGCTATGCACATTTGAAAATAATAAGTAATAATACGCAAAATAATAAGAAAATAATACGCCAAAAGAGGCAAAGTGCGCATGCTGGTCACATTTGTTTGCACGCCAAGAAGACAGAACAAGTGCGTACGCCAATATGCCAAGATATCAAATTTTGGCACGCCAAGCACGAGGACAAGTCCACGCCGGAGATATCCGGCGTTAGCAAACACGGAATGCACCCTTGGCATATAACTCATGCAAAGAATGATTGACTCGAGTCCAGCAATCTTAAAGATCGTTAAAGAGGGGAAAGAGACACAACCTCGTCCTAAAGTTATGAAACTCATCTTGGAGTTTGATACCCTGTTTCATGGGATTGGGAAACATAAACATACGAAAGTCAAGATTCAAGTAGACGAAGCTGTCACACCCGTTGCACAAGTAAACCGGAAAATCCCATACCATAACCATGAACAGGTAAAAGAGGAGCTAAGAAAGTTGGAAGATGCACATGTTATAGAACCCGTGCCCGACAACGAGCCAACAACTTGAATTTCACCCCTGGTAATTCAACCAAAGAAAATTCCAGGTGAAATAAGAATCTGCGTTGATATGCGAAAACCAAATGTTGCGATGAAACGAGTGAAGAGAGAATTCCAAACAGTTGAAGATATTATTCAGGAACTTAATGGAGCAACTACATTTTCAAAATTAGACCTAAACCATGCGTACCATCTGTTGGGTATTAGTCATCAAGACTGGTTTATTTTCCTCTTTATTCACAACAATATAACATAACAAAACACAACACTAACACACAAAACACAAGGTCCTACACATGGTTTTTAAAACATGACAATCGGGGGGTTCGTTACGTGTTCAAGGGGCCTTCCACGCGCGTCCCACGCAGTCTAATGACATAAATTCCTTGCACTCCCCCCGTTGATCGGTGATAAATACCGGTGATTATCTCAACACCGATCAAGTACTATCCGTGATACAACTAAACTTAATCAGTCAAAAGTCCTTCTATTATCCATTGTCTTCTTCTTGCTTCGGCTTAAATGGCTGCAGCTCTTCATTTCCTCTTTGATTCGGCTTCATTCTCCCTCGAAAGTTCATTATCTTCTAATACAACTTCCCCTTCTGCAGTTTGCTCCTTGCTGTCCGAACAGCTGACTTCGAGTAGATATAACCTTTGAACTGGTCGTCGGATTGTGGTCGGCTTAAAACCCTTACTTGAAGTTGTCACCTTCGCTCCTCTTACTTTACCGTCCTTTCCCTTGATAAGTTGCTCCACCTTGCCCATCTTCTAGTGACATCTTCGTTTATTATCTTCGTGAACAAGAACCACGTCACCCACAGCTATTCTTTGCGAACTGGTATTCTTGGTGTTCTTCATTCCGTGCCTGTGCGAATTTCTTAACTCGAGAAGATATTCATTCTTCCATCTCCTCCAAAATTGGTCCAAGAGGTTGTTCAGGTGGTTCATCCGTCTCGTTATGTCTTGCTTGGACAAGTTCCATTCTGGGTCTATCCCTTGGTTCGCTGAGTTCGGCAGGGATAAAAGTCGTCGACCAAATATCAAGTGCGATGGGGTTAGCGGTTCCTCAAAATCCTCTGTGGAGACGTAGGCCTATGTTAAGGGTCTCGAATTCAAAACTACCTCCACGTCCAATACAGCTGTTAGGAGCTCTTCATACGTTAGTCTTGCATTTCCCAGGATTTTCCTTAGACACCGCTTTGCAGATCCAATCAGGCGTTCAAAGAATCCACCCCACCATGGCGCCTTAGGCAAGTTGAATGACCATTCGATTCCCTTGTTGGATAGGTGTCGGGTCACTTCTGGATTCTCGAAAAGCGTAGAGAGTTGTTTAGAAGATGACAGGAACGTTTTGGCGTTATCGGAAATCACCTTAGTATATATATAGGAATCCCACGTCTTGCGATAAATCTCCTAAAGTTACGGATAAACGCTTCGCTGGTTAAACTTGGAACAAGGTCTAAATGCACCGCTCTCGTTGAACAACACGTGTATAGTGAAATCCACGTTTTTAACGTCCCTTCTTCGTTCTCGGATGACTTGATGTATAGGGGCCCTGCGAAGTCGGCTCCTACAAAGGAAAATGGATGGGTTCTCTGTATCCTGAATTCTGGAAGAGGCGGAGCTTGTTATGCCTTTGTTCGGAATCTTTTACAACGCTTGCATTCGAGAAGAATCTTTCTTACGCGCTGCCGTCCACGGATTAACCAATATCTTGTTCTGATCTCTGCTAGCGTCTCCTTGACTCCTCCATGACTCACTCATTCATGGCACTTTGTTACGATCATTTCAGTCACGGGGTGTTTAGTATTCAGCAGGATCGGATCCTTCATATCCTTCGGAATAACCGCCCTTTCGATCCTTCCTCTACATCTAAGCACTCCTTGATCATCTCGAAACAATCCAAACTGGTTTGACCAGGACGTGAACTTAGAATCGTGAGGTATGATTGCCTGCATTGCTTTCAACCAGAGTATTTCAGCTTCTCGTAAATCTTCAACTGAAATTTCCATGGAAGGTTGGGTTGGCTGTTTGGCTATCCTGTATTTCAAAAGTTGAGTAACCTTTACCACGGTCGCAGTTACTCTTAGAAGTTTCTGGAAGTCGTTGAATTTCGATGCATCAATGATCGCTTGGATGTTCTTCTCAGTAGTGGTACCAGCTAGTGCTGTGGTTACAGAGTTCGTGATCTTGTTGCGGCTATCCTTCTTCATTTCCTTGATTGACACGGCATAGAATGATCTTCTGTTGACTCCTTTGACTCTTCATGTTCGTTCAACTGTACCAGCCATTCGGGCCCATTGAACCAGAGGTTGCAGTCGTTCAGCTGAGATGGTAATACTCCTCACGATGGTATATCCGCGGGATTGCAGTTACCCGGACAGTGCCTCCAAAGCTCTGGTGGTACGAGGGTTCTGATCTCGTTGACGCGATTTTGTACAAATTGTTTCCATTCCTTGTGCTCGTTCTTTATCCAGTACAGTGAGACTTTAGAGTCAGTCCAGCACGATGGGTTGTCAAGTGCGAGTGTAGGTTCCAAGGCCCGTTGCACACTCGTGATTAACCTTGCA
Organism: Corallium rubrum; assembly: GCA_964035015.1. NCBI lineage: Eukaryota > Metazoa > Cnidaria > Anthozoa > Scleralcyonacea > Coralliidae > Corallium > Corallium rubrum. The sequence goes on from OZ036004.1 coordinate 13,836,892, forward strand.
AGGATTACAGCAGATAAAAGTTCGAGTCTGGGTATGGTCTGTCGTTCGTCAATTGGCGATACCCTTGTCTTTGATGCAACGATTCTGGCATGACTTCCACGTTGGGTTGTTATCTTCAGATAAACCACAGCCGCGTAAGCATGTGCTGATGCGTCACAAAATCCTTCCAAATGCAGAGAGAGTACTGGTTCCTCTATGTTGGCAAAATAGCATCTTGGTAAGACAAAACAATCAATCTTCTTCATTTCGTCGACAAGCTTCTTCCATCTTTCTCGTAAGTCACCTACAAGTGGGGTGTCCCAATCTACTTGGTGTTTGCATATCTCTTGGAAAAGCATCTTCAGTTGTATGGTGACAGGTGATAGGATTCCCATGGGGTCATAAATTCGCGAAGAGGCACTTACAATATTCTTCTTCGTTGGCTCATTAGTGTTCGCGGCTTCTGTTATACTTTCGAAGTTGAAAATCAGTGAATCGTCCTCGTGGTTCCACTTAACTCCGAGAATCTTGTGTTCCTGGGCCGTAATCCCTTCTTCCGTATTTCCAAGTGTACTTTTCGTGTACGAAACATCTTCCATGACGATGGGATTACTCTCTGGATCGACCTGGGTTGTTAACTCCGCCGAGTACTCGTTTGAATGCTTGCCTTCATTGGTGACTATTTTCTTCTCATTTTCTTCAATTTTCTCCATCAGTTCACTTGAATTGGAAGCGAACTTCCGCAAGTTAAACCCTCCTTCTGCTAACCGCGACTTTGACTTGAGGTAGAACTGGTATGCGTCTTGCTCGTTACTTTCACCCGCGCTGAGATCATCTACGTACATCGATTGCTTGAGATGTTTAACGAATACTGGGTCAACTGGCTCGTATTTTTGGATATGATTATCAAGAGTGGCGTTGAGGAGAAACGGACTGGAAGAAACACCAAAGACGACTCTCGCAAACCTTAAGACAATAATTTCTGGCACGTCCTTTGCAATATCGTCCACCCAGAAAAACCGTAAGGCATCTCTATCTTCCGGCGAAATAGAGATCATAAGGAACGCCTTCCCGATATCGGCGACAAGTGCAATCTTGTAACTTCTGAACCTTAATAAAATGTCAAGAATGTTCTGTGATAGGGCTGGGCCAGTATATAAGCAGCTGTTCAAGGAAGGGCCGTTTTTCTCTGCCGATGCGTCGTACACTATTCGGAGCTTAGTAGTCTCCTTGTCCCTTCTTATCACTGCGTGATGTGGGAGATAATGCACTCTTTCTACTTCACCACTGGTAGTTGGATCAACTCGCTGGACAATTCCATTCTGGATCTGCTCCCTTATAACTTCATCGTATTCCTTAAGCGCTATAGGATCCTTCTTCAGCCTTTGGTAGAGGGTCTTGAACCTTTGTAGACTTGGACCATAGTTGTCGGGAAGCAATGGTCGTGGTTGTTTCCATGGGAGGTTTACTTCGTATCGTCCATCCTTAAACGAGATGGTGTCTGTAAACTTGTCATAGACCGATCCCTCATTTGGGCTAATTCCTAAGCTTTCCAGTTCCCAGAACTTCTTTAGATCTTGATCAGAGCGTAGGACTTCATTGTCAATGGATGAGGTTGAACACTTCAGGACATGGGTACAAGCTAGATTTGTGTTGACTTCACTTGCCCCTTTCACAGGACCAGATAACACAAACCCAAGCTTTGTACCTATTGCTGTTGGACCGCTCTTTGCTTTGACTACATCTCCTGTGACAATACTCCAATATTGATCACATCCAATCAACAAATCGACATCGAACTCCAGGTCTTCCCCACAAGCGTTGGCAAGAGTAAGTCCTTGAAGGTGTGGGTAGTGCTCTTGTATGTGTCGTGTCGCCTGATTGCAGATTGGTGAGCAGATTGTTGGGACAGAATAGGCCTTCAGATTCACACATTCACCCTGTCCATTTCCATTTCCAATAGAGAGTTGCACAATGTCACAGGTCTGCAGAGTTTCCTTAGTCGAACCAAATGTTTTTATCATGAGGGACTCTGACCCGATACAAGGCAAATTCAGGTTGTTCTTGACTCTCGATGTTACATATGACTTATGACTTCCACTGTCAAGAATCAACCTAACATTCATGGTGTTGGCAGGTTCATCAGTTCTCCAAGCCCTTGCTCTTGCTGTTTGTAACAAAATGGATGTAGCTGTGTCAACATAATTGGTAGTTGTTCTTACCGTTGTCAAGTCAGGTGGTTGCTCTGGTGGTGTTCCTGTGAAGTTCCCTCCTGGCAGTAATGCTTGTGACAATGGTGCAATTGACTGAAGGATGGGGTTGTCTGCAGTAAGTACAAGTTGGGGTATGGCCAGACAGAAGAGTTGATTGTGTTGATGGTTTTCCCTGATATGGGTTTCTTGAATCTAGAACTTGACCTTGAGGTTTATTTGGACAAGCTCTTTCTCTTGCTTGCACCTCTCCCTGGAGGATGGTAAGTAAGGTATCGAGCTTCCACTCATCACCTTGCATTTTTCTCGTAATAATCAGACGAAGATCTTGGGGCAATTTGTTCATCAATATAGAAAGCATAAGATTTCCATATGAGGTGGAAGGAATTTCAAGTGATTTTAACCCTCTCACATTTGCTTCAACTTTGTCATAAAACTGCCTTATTCCTTTGATGTCATAGGTATTTTTCACTGAGGGTAAATTGAGCATGGCGTCCATATGGCTGTTAATAATTTGCTGCTTATCCCCAAACCTTTTATCCAGGATTGCAATTGCTTCAGCATAATTTGCAGCGGTTAACTTAAGCCCAGCAACGGCTTCTGCGGCAGAACTACCCAATAAAGTGTTCAAATAATTAAATCGGTCTATGTCAGTCAGTTCAGGATTGTCATGAATGGCTGATTTGTAAGCATCCCAAAATGCTGTCCATGCTGTCCACATTTCCAGTAAATTTCTTTAAATTTAACTTTGGTAAACGTACCTTTGCTCTTGCTGAAGCCGAGGCTGAAGCTCCCTCACCGCCACTGTTACCAGAAGACCTTGGTTCTGTCGGACTCATTGTTCGAGGTAATGGTTGATTTGGTGGCTCATTCGCTCTTTTTAAAACTGCTTCAATTTGGACAATCATTCTCGTCGCTTCTTCATGTACAATATCTGCTTGTTTAATCTCTTCTTCGATCTCATCTTCTCTTACTAGCCCTAGGATACAGTCATTCTTTTCTCTCAGGATTTCCAGTTTTTCTTTCAATGTAATTTTCTGTTGTGTCAGTGTTGCAATCGTAGTCGTATCGCTAACAATAACATCGTTAGATTGATTTAAAATCTCGGTTGCAGCAGCCATAGTTCTCCGTAGTGATGTACGATGAGCTTCACGAATTTTCTTTCTTTTACTCACTTCTTTCGACATACGTTGGCAGCTTTACTCACGGTTTGGTGGAATCACGAATAGTTCGCTATGAATGTCACTTGTCTCTCAGTTCGGAGGGTTGCAATTCGTTTGGTTTCGCTAGTTGGCTCACAATTATTTTTAATTACTAGCTTTTCCAGTTATCCGATTCGAAGGACCATGTTGGGTATTAGTCATCAAGACTGCTTCATTTTCCTCTTTATTCACAACAATATAACCACACAAAACACAAGGTCCTACACATGCATGGTTTTTAAAACATGACAATCGAGGGGTTCGTTACGTGTTCAAGGGGCCTTCCACGCGCGTCCCACGCAGTCTAATGACATAAATTCCTTACACCATCAACTGGAGTTGGATCCTGCTTCGCGACATCTCACCACTTTCAACACCCCCTGGGGCTTAAAGAGATACACGCGCCTTAGTTTTGGTACAGTTATCGCACAAGAAGTATTTCACGAAGAGATTCAGAAAACAGTTGCAGGGATCCCTGGAGTCAGAAATATATCAGACGACATAATTGTTTATGGGAAGACGAAGGATGAACATGATCAAGCCCTTCAGCATACCCTTGAAAGATTGAAAGAGAATGGCCTGACCTTAAACCAAAATAAATGTCTATTTGATCAATCAGAAATTGATTTCTTTGGATATGTGTTCTCTGCCAAGGGTTATCCCCAGACCCAACCAAAGTGGAAGCTCTAAGAAAAGCTGAGATACCTACTAATGCAGCAGAAGTACGCTCATTTCTTGGGATGGCGAATTACTCGGCACGGTTTATCAAGAACTTTGCTACTTTAGTTGCACCGTTGCGAAATTAACGAAGAAAGATACTAAATGGGAGTGGACCGAGTTAGAACAGAAGGCCTTTAATGTCATCACACATCACCTGACAGATAATTCAGTCATGGCTTATTACCAGACAGATCAAGCTGCAGAACTAATCGACGCCAGTCCAGTGGGTCTAGGAGCTATACTCGCTCAAGAAAAAGATGGAGAATTCAGACCCGTTTAGCAGAGCTCTTACCCCAGTGGAGAGGAAATACAGTCAAACCGAAAGCGAAGCCTTAGCAATCCGGTGGGCATGCGAAAGATTACGGATGTACCTAGCTGGATCACATTTTAAGATTGTAACCGACCATAAACCACTGAAGTACATTTTTAACAATCCGCCAAGCAAGCTAACTAAGAGAATCGAGAGATGGAATATGTACCTACAAGAGTTCGACTTTGTGGTAGAATACAGACCGGGCAAGACTAACCCAGCAGATTACATGTCAAGACACCCATGCAAGGAAGGAAACAACGATCAAGCCAACAAGACAGAAAGAGTAGTAAAGCAGATTACTGTCAACAGTATACCAAGGGAAATGACACTGCAAGAGATCAAAAAAGCTACAGAGGAAGACAGTACCATTAGCGAAATGAAGGATATCATCCAAAGTGACAATAGAGAAGCTAGATTCAATGGAAAAGATTTGAAACCTTATAAAGCTGTTCACCCAGAATTATCAGTGGTAGATGGGCTACTACTCGTATTGTGGGCAAACACGTATTGTCATTCCCACGACACTCCAAAAAAAAGTTATTAAACTAAGTCACGAAGGACACCAAGGAATAGTAAAGACTAAGCAATTGTTACGACAAATGGTTTGGTTCCCTGGAATGGATCGAATGGTTGAGAAAGAAGAAGTTAGGAAATGCCTACCTTGTCAGGCAGCTACGCCATAGAAACATGTAGAACCTCTACAGATGACAGAACTACCTGAAGAACCCTGGCAGAATATATCAGTTGACTTCTGTGGACCATACCCCACCGGTGAGTACTGCTTAGTAATGGTGGACGACTATTCAAGATACCCGATCGTAGAAATAATACATAGCACATCTGCTGCAGCTGTAATCCCAAAAATTGATCAAGTATTCGTCATGTTTGGAATTGTAAAAACGTGCAAAACAGACAATGGGCCACCATTCCAAAGTTAGGAGTTTGCCACTTATGCGGAAGAGCAGGGTTTCAAACACAGAAAAGTTACACCGTTGCACCCAGCAGCAAATGGAGAAGCTGAGAGGTTTGTAAAAACTTTACAGAAGCACGTACGAACAGCAACAACAGAGAAGAAGAACTGGAAGAAAACAATGCCAGCATTTCTTCGAATGTACCGTTCTACCCCACATGCAAGTACAGGACAAAGCCCATATTCAATGATGTTTGGAGGACGAGAAATGAAAGGCAAGATACCACAGCTATTAAAAAACCAACAGATGACAACCGTGATATACGATCTAGAGATGCAGAGTCAGTCGAAAAGTAAAATGAAGAGATACGCCGATTTACGCACACATGCAAAGAAGTCCACTATCCTGAAGGCAACATGATACTTGTTAGGCAAGAAAAACGGAATAAGCTTTGTTCCCCATTTGAAGATATGCCATATATTGTACGACAGAAAAAAGATTCCATGATTACTCAAGAATGTGGATGAAGAGAAGTGACAAGGAACTCATCTCATTTCAAAAAACTACCAAGTGATATCGGGAGCGATGATGCACCCATGGTGGTCATGGCAGAGGAAAGGGAACAAGAAAGTCAAGACGACTAGTCACAAAGAAACTCAAAGATAACTTCAGAAGAGAGCAGAAATCAGAGAGAGGGAGGTGAACAGAGGCGAATTAAGGGTTGAGGCCCCTGGCTGTATTTCTGATTGGACCCCCCAGGCCCCTTCTTGCACTGCACGTAGGGGCCTGGGGCATTTTTTTTAATAAGACCTCAGCGGCCCCGGGCCTCCCTAGGATCCGTGAGGCCGCGGGTCCCTGGCTGTAGCCCAGTCATCCCCCCCCCCCCCTTAATCCGCCACTGGAGGTGAAGAGAAACAACTACTACAACCCAGGGAAAATCAAAGCGCAGAAGAAATGGCTGTAGGTGAAGAAAGCACCAGAAGATATCCAACTAGAACACGTCAGAAGCCTGCACACTTAAAAGACTTTGTAAGTGGCTGAGAAAGAGACATAAGAAGTTTCAAACCTAATTAACACTTATATACTTTATATTGTTATGTACGTATGTTCATAAATTAACTCTAAAAAAATGAACAGATTGGATTATTCCATAAAGAAAGGGAGAGATGTAGTGTCCAGACCTCCTCGGGGACTGTGTATATATAGGGCATGATGAGAACGTGTTAGTTTATTATCGGAATAAAGGATTGAGTATTGTATAATTATTAGGGCGTAGCAGGTCCATATTACAATCTTCAGCCAGATAAGAACGTTTGTTGTTTTTTGAGATTCTATAAAGGATGTCGTTAAGTTTATCTAAAAAAGTCACAAAATTTTGATTAGGAGGACGATATACCGATCCTACTATTACATTTTTCCCAAAGGGAATGCTAATTTCGGCAAAAAGTGATTTCGAGGAGCCTGCTCGCAGGCTCTCAGGGAGGCGAGGCCTAGCCTGGTACCCTAACCACCAATCTCATTCTCGCGTCATCAGGGCTAAATCCGCTTATATGACGATTGGAGTTTTACCACTGACCTATATATATAACTGGACTGCGGGTGCTGGCTAAAAATGTGTCCCCATTTTCACTTTCAAAATGGCGGCATTTATGGGTCCTTCTGCTAATGGTAGCGACCACTGACATGTACTTATCGTAGGAAAAAAGAATATTTATGTAAACACAAAGCGATTTTCTTACTTTATTCTAATAAATCATTCCTATGCGAGGGCTTCCCCAGAGGTGAATAAAATCGTCTGGCGTTAGCCAGAATAAAATACTACACACCAATTCGGACAGGAAAGAGTTAGAGACATAGTTTATAAATTGTTCCTGTCCGAGGGCTTCCCCAGAGGTGAATAAAATCGTCTGGCGTTAGCCAGAATAAAATACTACACACCAATTCGGACAGGAAAGAGTTAGAGACATAGTTAAAAATTGTTCCTGTGAAGGCTTCCCATGAAAGACGTGAATAAAATCGTCTGGCGTTAGCCAGAACAAAATACTAAAGAGTAAAAACCAATAAATTCGGACAAGAAAGAGTTAATGCATGCAGGTTGGTCATTGTTAATTTCTTGTGGAACGACTCAAGAGGCCTGCTGGATTATTTGTCTGACCAAATACTAGGAATATCGCCTCTCATGTAAACAGCCCCTAAGAAGAACTCGGCACGCGTCGCTTCTTTACGATTTTCTCGTGATCTTCAGCGGTTCTTTATAGAGCTGGCGACTTCATAAAACGAAATGTTTGTAGATTTCCATGACCATGTGTGTTGACAGTCTTGTTTATAAGTTCGTGCGGTACCACCGGCCGGCACGTCTTTAATTCAGACTGCTAGAAAGCTACAACAGTAATTGTCTAGGATTATTATTATTGTGGTTCAGAACTACAATAAGACTCTTCTCATGAAAACATCCCGGGCCGCTCAGCAACAAAGATAAATATTAAATATACATGAAAAACCACCGACTGAATATTTTGTTTACACAAACTCGAGACCAGGACGATATTATGCTGACTTGGCAAAAATTCGACAAAGTTTGCCTAATCCGTCTACTCCGAACGTTTTCTCAAGAAATAATCCACTGTAGGAGTTAAAAAATATATTGGCAGAAAGATAATTCATCTGGCTACAACATACGTACAGTTTATCTGACCAAATAGCTTAGTTCTCTTAAAAAAAGCGAAATACCTAACATGTCCAACACGCCAACTAGAGATCTTAGGTATCGGTCAGCGACCTTCACCATAAGCAAAAGGACCCATAAATGCCGCCATTTTAAAAGTGAAAATGGGGACACTTTCCTAACTCAAAGGTAATAGGAGCACGCAGTCCAGTTATATATATAGGTCAGTGAGTTTTACTCATAGCCACTAAAAACGCGCGAAATTTCAACCAATAGGAAAGCAGAAGTCTTTAGTGGTTACCCAGGCTAGGCGCGGCCGAGCTCCCAGAGAGCCTGCTCGCAGGCTAATTCAATCAAGTGTGACCACGATCGGCAACCGGTCCATCGGAAAGAGTTCATTTTCTTGAAATATATTATATATCAGCAGAAGTCATGAGTTTATTAAGATGTCCGTTCTTGGCGATGTCCGTACTTCGTACTAAGAGTACAAGTGTGCTGAGTTTTGCTAAAAAATGTCCAGCAGCTCAGATACGTACTTCAGGTGAGAACACTAACTTCTTGCCCTGAGATCGATCGTTTCTCTTTCGTTTTGACGCTTTCCTTTTGATATGAATAAAGGAAGATCTCTCTATATTAGTATATTAATGTTGTTTATTGATAGAATCTTTTGTAAGGCTTATGATGTTATATAAAAGCAGGGGCGGATACAGGGGGGGGGGGGGGGGGGGGGGACTGGGTCCTTCCCTGTCCCAACCAATACAGGATTATACAGCGATACAGTAGCAGTTGTTTATACAAATCATGCAACAGTCACTCGTGTGTAAAACGTGCAGAAATTATATTGTATAACAATGCTTATTGATACAGGCCGTAGCTATGGCCTCTCCTTTGCAATAAGATTGGACATCATGATACGCTAATATCTTGTAAATTTGAAACCCCAATTTTAAAACAGTAAGAATCACGATTACATAGACGTATTGTATACAATCTCAATCTGAAATCTGAATATACATAGTAATTTTGGAACATAAACTTATAAAACATATCCCCATGAGTCCACGACAATGGCGACATGTCTTCCTACATGATGTATGTCTTGTATGGTATGGTGTATTCATATATTTGGGTATTTTGTTTGGTAATTTATATCCTTCAAAACTCTTTCAAATCCCCCTCAAAATGCAGGAAATGCTATTTCAGAGACTCTAAAATTCAAAATTTTCCGGGGGAGCATGCCCCCGGACCCCCGTGGAAGTTTGTCGCACCGTCGGCACTCCCCTGCCACCACGTACATGTAGTAAGTATTGCCTGTCCCCCCCCCCACCCTTGTTAAATATTGTGAAAGAAACAACTGAGTAGCTTATAGTCACCCCCCTTGTGAAAATCCTGTATCTGCCACTGAAAAGCTAAAAGGCGATGAACAGCAGACAGCTGGCTAAGATATTTTTGGGATGATGATTGATCGTTTCTCAAGCAAGATTGTAAACTTGTTTATCAGATTAATAAAACCTTGGGGATGATCTCTACTTTGCTTTAGAGTTGAGTTTACTGTATTTATTAAAACCAGAATCTCACACTGAGCTAGCGAGGGCGATAATTTCAGTAATGATGCGCGAGACATGGCACGTAATTTTTCATGTTGATTGATAGATCACTTTGTCCTTCCTTGTTCCTTTCTAGGTGTCGAAAGTTCATCTTCTTGTTCTGAAGACGGTGGTAAGTAAGCACAAATCAACCTTGAGAGCCTCTTCTTATAAAACACAACATTATATTAACACTTGAAAAGTAGAGTTTTATTAAATATTCAAAGGATTTATCCAGTGAAGGTCCTTGCTTAGTATTTTTAAATATGAGCAACTGTAGCAAACGGCAAAAATACTTTTTATGCTTATGTTTACAAAAAAAGCAGATACTTGCTCTCCTTCTCGTAGCATATAAGCCCCAGGCTTTTAATATATATAAATCCCTATGAATTTATAATGAGGGATTTATGCAAGATAAATCCTTCAAAAAAAACAAAGAAAACCAACTTGATTGTGTTTTAAGCAGAGGAGGCCGGACAGCTGTCATGTGATTGTCACGTGATATGGACCAATGAAATTGCACAAACAAAAAAAAAAAAACCCAACAAAACAAAAAACAAAACAACTTTCTGTTTGGTCTTGAACAAATTAGAAAATTTTCCTTGGCTCCCTGGTGACACCCACTGATGTCAAAATATTTTTTAATTTAAAATTTTAATTATATAAATAATCTATATCAGAAATATCGTATTTTAGGTAATAAGCACTTTAATAAATGTTATTATTGAGTGGCAGTGACTTGAAATTTATTCGTTACATCACGGACAAGGGTTAAGAATAGATCGGCTTCAAAATGTTATGTGGCTAAAAAGTTCAGTGGGTTGCTGTTGCACGTAAAATCTACATGCTGTTACTGGCGGCAGGCATTAATTTAGAATTTGTTAAGACTTAAATTATTTACGATACAAAATTATTAAACGAGTGTTGACTAGGATATATACCCTAGGGCCTGTTTATACGATCCTGGTGTACTGGGATGTCCCGGTTGCCGGGCACGAATTTCATCCCGGGTTTATATGGGGTAAACAAAGAATTTCATCCCGGGTCAAAAAGCGCGGGAATTTAAGGAAATGGACAAAAAAGCAAAAAATCACCTTAATTCTGCTATGTTAGAAGTTATTTTACTTTTATTCAGTGTTTTGTCTTTAGACCTGACCGTTTGGATGAAATTCTGACCGTAATATTCAGGGTTACCAGCATTGTAGTTCAGTAAAAAAATCTGTCCCAGTGTACCGAGATCCCGGTACACCGGGACGTCCCGATCTCCATATAAACGCAACCGCGAAAATAACAGCAAATTATACATACTTGTCGAAGTTGAAAGGCTAAAACCAGTGAAAATGTGAACCACTCTTTCATATACGACAAATATTTTTGTCGCTTAAAGCTCGTAAGCCCTAAAGAGCGATAACAGACAGGTTTGTACCTTATCTATGGATATTTCTTGAAAGACGTGTAAAATCCTGGTGCATTATTAATATATCTTAATATATCGAGAATGAAAAAAGTACCCCCCGGAATATATTAGAATAGCACTGTGCACGCGTGGTTTTGTGTTCGACTGGCGAATATATACAACAATGGCGGAGAAACGCAACTAGGAGTGCTCAATCTTCTTCTCGAAACAACAACTATCTAGGCTTAGCTGCATGGCTAATTAAATATGGTCAGGACGAAAGGCTTTATTGTCTGCCAAGCGGAAGGTGCGAATAAAGATTAAAAGCTTTATATTCAACTTTAATATGGTCTCGCATGTTGACCATGTTGTGTAGTCGGTTTGCTGTTATAAATTTTACACGAGTGGCGCTCGAGCAGTTTTGCACGTCAGCTCAATAATAAATTCTGTATACTGGAGATTGTAGACTGTCTTCGCATTTTGATTTGGCGTTCAATAAACAACTGTAGGAAGAACTCTGCCCCTGGCCATATATTAAATATGAATGTTTAATGCACTTGTCATCGGAAACCCCCACCCCGGTGTAACAGGACCAGATGTCCCCCCTTCAGAATGCCCCCCCGGGCATCTGATACTAGGACCAGATGCCTCCCCGGTCATCTGGTGCTAGGACCAGTTGCCCCCCTTCAGGACCAGATACCCCCCTTGTGAAATCCTTTAAAATACTTCAAGTTCGAAATGTACTGAAACTTGTTTTGAAACTAACAATAAAACTCTTAGATGGTTAAATGATTTCGCAGGCGTTCGATAGACGTTGAAATGTCTTCCAAAGTGCCATCAGGAAATGTTAATCGTGGTCGGCAATGATTAACGTATTTGTTTTTCTAGTTTTGAAACAGTGCTTCGGAGAAAAACCTGAGCCAAAATAGTGCCTTTTTCAGAGTATGCCTGACCCCAAAACCGAAGTCTATTTCAACGCTTCGAAACATCAGCTCAATGATGTTACAATCAATAAAAAACATCTGTTTAATAAATTGGAAATTCGGCATGACCAATGACCGTGACCACTGACAAAATTGAAATTCTAATATACTTCCGCGTGCTGGCTTTCGGACTTTCTTTTCATTATTTTGACACCATAACTATCGAATAACGTGGAATAGACTATTCCTATGAGACTATTCCACGTTATTTGATAGTTATAGTGTCAAAATAATGAAAGAGAAAGTCAGAAAGCCAGCACGCGGAACTGCATTAGAATTGCAATTTTGTCAGTGGTCATGGTAATGGTCATGCCGAATTTCCAATTTATTAAATAGATGTTCAAGTTTCGTTTTTTATTGGTTGTAACATCGTTGAGCTGATGTTTCAAAGCGTTGAAATAGACCTCGGTTTTCGAGTCTGACAAACTCTGAAAAAGGCACTATCAGCACGGGTGTTTCTCCGAAGCAATGTTTCAAAAATAAAAAAACAACCATTAATCATTGCCGACCACGATTAACATTTCAGTGGCGCTTTGGGAGACATTTCAACGTCTATCGAACGCTTGCGAACTCATTTAACCATCTAAGAGTTTTATTGTCAGTTTCGAAACAAGTTTCAGTACATTTCGAACTTGGTTTAAGAAGTATTTTAAAGGACTTCACAAGGGGGCATCTGGTCCTGAAGGGGGGCAACTGGTCCTAGCACCAGATGTCAGGGGAGGCATCTGGTCCTAGTACCAGATGCCCCGGGGGGCATTCTGAAGGGGGGGCATCTGGTCCTGTTACACCGGCATATGTGGCCAATGTGGGGAATGGTTGGGGATTTGCTTGTCAAACATCCCCCAAGGGTCGGAGCATTAGTGCAGTTTGGACATGTGCAAATATGATTACCAAGTGACACAATGGAACATCAGGTGCATTTGGGTTCAAATTTAAGCCACTATATATGAACAGAAAGGAGAAAGGTCAAGTAAAAACCAGAGAAAAACGCTGTAAATATGTTCGATCTCATTCTCATCCCCAGATCCCTTTGTGGGCCTGCCCGGCCTGAATTGAGTTTGTACTAGTTTGTCTTATTTTATACTATGTTAAATTAATACTAAAAGGTTAATTAAATTTCCCAAAATATGTATGAGTCCTATACTCCTATTAGCTTTCTGAAGCAAAAGGTACCATTTCTGTTAGATGTATTAAAGTTATGTTTATCTTTTGAAAATCCACTTAAATTCAACTCTGTTAAAGTCTTAAGAAATTAAAAGCTGATGAGACCGTTTTACATGTATATTACTTGATGTGTCAACATTTTATTATAAAGTGAGAAGCAGGGCCGCTGAGGGAAATTTTGGGTGACCTCTTCATGTTTGTCTTATTTAATCAAACCATAAAAGGAACCCGTGGTAGTGAATTGAAAAGGTTATAGAGGGCCCCATGGCACTAATGAAACCATACAAAAGCCGCCGTGACATTGACAAATTCATTAGGGGCCCAATGCAATGCTCATTACTAAAACTTCAGTTGTTGGTTATTATAAAACTAAATTCATCATTCAGCAGTTCAGATAATGTATTCTTTTGCTTCGTTTCATTAAAAATGGGCCCCTTTCGACTGCTGGCCCCTGGTTAACGACCAGGCCTGGCGAGAAGTACGTTTCACAAAGTGCAACATTTGGCTTTTTGAACATTTTTCAGTATATGAGTATAACATCAAAATGGGTATGCCTGTTGAGAATGCACACAGGAATTAATATACATGAAATAAAAAATTTTATGTACAGGGTGAGGGATTAGACAGACAATTGTCCCCCAGGAAGTGGGAGGGGCGCCGGAGCCGCGGGGCAGCCGCCCCCTGCCCTCACAGCGCGGGGGCAGCACGGGGGCAACCAATTGCCCTTTCTCGTAAGAGGAATGTTTTCTACAGGAATTGCCATTTGTATTATATATTGTATTAAATGACTTTTGTATTAATACCTCAAATGACTCATAAGCTTATTAGTGCAGACCATGCAGAGGCAGCAAACTAATTTTGCCTTGGGTTAGCTGTGTCCAACCTCGTTCTCAGGGCGTTTTTGAAATTTAGAGGGTGGGAAAAAGCCCTGGCACCGACTAGTCACAGCACCCAAAAATACTGGGTGCAATACGTTAGCAATTTAGTTTAGTGTGCAAAATCATTCTGAGTAATGGCAGCCCCGTGGGAGAAGTTCATTGTAATGGCGGTCCTATTTTCCCATTGGCGTTCCCGTTGAAGCTATTTGATCATATTATAACTGGCACAAAACTATGCATAAATATGTTTCAATCAACCATTGAAAATGCCGAATCCAACGCCGATGCCAGGACCTTTTCCCACTTTACCAATTTCAAAAAGGCCCTGAGAACGAGTTTATGCTGTGTCTTGTGCCCAGACTTTTTTCACGTGGCGGCTGTTTTCTGATTCATTAAAGTTGCCATGTTTTCTTAAAGGTAAATACATGTAGGAATGTAGCATCAATATGTACAATTCAGTCGTTGAATTTTCTTTCTCAATACATTGTCATTCATTATATTATACCGTTATGCTTTTTGGTTATTTTATGCTATAGAGCAAGATTCGCAAATATTATTTACCACGTGCAAAAATTAATGCTGAGAAAAAGTGCCCTTTTTATATGGCTGCCCCCGCCGCCTTAAGTAACTTCCGGCGCCCCTGGGAGGTGGGGCAATTAAAAAAAAATCTAATGCCCCATGTTTCCCCGGGGTGGGGTGGGGTTTCCGATGACAAGCGCATAAGTTCTACATGTATCTGTACCTGAGTGAACTTAGTGCGTGATTGGGCAGATGATTCGCCAGACTTCATAACGTGAAGCTAGCAGCATAATCATCAGACGATCGTAAATACAATGACAGTAATTTGTAAAGGCAACAAAAATTAAGGAACTTTACATCCACTTGGGAGATTTTAGTCCATTTTGATCTGCATCGACTGGATGTCACACGATACGTATTAGTATCGGAAGTCTCGCGGTGCGCCAAGCTTTTTATGCAAAACTTTCGACGAGTTCAGAAAGATCTTGTTATTAAATAATAAACAGACTGGAAAACAATAGCGAAGGGCACAAAAGACATCAGAATTCATGTTTGTTGGAGTTTAAATTTTTTTTTTCATTTTTGACAAGAGAAAAAGACTCTTTAAGAATTGCTCGAGATTCTATTTTGGGTTGTTTGTCTGAGTTTTGTATTAAATTAACTTGGGCTTGCTTTAGAAAATGGGCTGGCAGGCTGCGGGGCTGCAAGCACCTCTGTCCGTACATGTGGCAAAAATTGTTATTAGCTTCGACTAGAAACTTTGCACTATCCTTGGGATCTAGTTATTAGTAGCGGAAACATCAATAAAACATTCTATTTTTATATAATAAGAATTGATAATGCTTGCAATAAAAGTAATAATCAAACCAACACGTCTCAATAAACACAAAGGTTGCCTTTTGGAGAAGAGTTCTTGGAAGCGATTTCTAACAAAACGTGAGTACATGCACCAGGGTAGAGGAGAGACATTAAAGACAATAAACACAAGCTACGTCACAACTACATTTAATGTTATTTTCTTAAGATTCGGTTCTTAATGTCGACGGAAAATCTAATGACAACCCCAACCCTAATCTTAATCCTAACTTTAAAGAAGACAAATGCATGTTCACTAATACGCATAAAAACTATTGAGAAATCCTGTGTCTTCTACCCGAGGAGGCAACCAATAGTTCTCACTGTGCATCAAGGTTACCGCAGGATATCAGGCCAGGCAATCAGACAGTTGAGCTTTTGATAAAAACACGTCAAAAAGTTTCACAGTGTATTTATCTAGCTACAACTTCGGCTAGATTGAGGAACATCACGTAATTATTTTCGTTGGGTTTGCAACAACCTTACATTTATATTGCCAAGATAAAGTGCGTATATATATGTTATTTACCGGCTGGGAGGTCCGTATAGAAAATATTTGCCCGAGGTCTTAAAAAAGGCCCGAGGCCGCAGGCCGAGGGACATTTTTGAGACCGAGGGCAAATATTTTTCTATACGGACCGACCAAAACGGTAAATAACGTATTTATTTTTTTGTTACATAATTAGATAAATTAAATTAATTATAATTGAATTAAGTTGCGTAATCAGATGACGTTCACGTGATATTCAAAAGTCCAAAGTTTATCGTTCGACAGAAACAACTGCCGACATGCAGTCTGACAGAGAAGCTTGGAACCTCTTTTGTGATTAAAAAACAGTCAAAACTTGAAGATCTAGTTACGAAGGGAAGTCAGAATGGAGTCCAAGTGTTTTTAAAGTTTAGTTGATAAAGATTCTTCGTCGTTCTTCTTCGTCGCTTGCTCGTTTTTGGCTGTTCGCTTGGAAAATCGCTTTCAATACTGGCTGACTGCATGCAAATTTAAAGTGGCCCGTTCGAGTATGAGGACGAAAATGCTTGTAATAAGCCATTTGTAACTTTTTTCAAAGACATGACACGATGAGGTTGGCATGTGGAAAATATTTGACTAAAGGGTAAAGACTTGTAGCGGTTTTGTTGAGTATATAGTTGGACGACAGAAGAATGACAGTAATAGTATCAAAAGGTTTCAGCTTTTCTGTCTTCTCATGGTATGTTTTTTTATATACTTCTATATAGTTTCATTTACTGATTCAAAATACTGTGTTCACAAGTTTATGTATGTTTTGCCTACTGTTTTAAACTGTTTTCATACGTCGTTGAGCAATAATACTTTAAAACTTTATAAATGTCGCTCGCTGAAATTTTGCTTTATCACAGTTTTCTCGCGTTCTTTTAAAATTCGTTGTTTTCACACGAAGTTGTCAAAGCCACTTGGATAATAAAACTCATTTGCATCCCCGTAGCTCTCTGTTGAATATATTTTTTCTGTGGCAAGCGAAATGACAGAATGTAAAAAAAATAAACTTTTTTTTGTTTTTGTTTTGAAATCCGCAGCGGTCCGTATCGGGGTCCGTATCGTGTGATACGGACCGCTCGCTAAGCCAATCAGAGCGCGCGAATCAGATGGATACCGGACCGCAAAAAAAAAATAATAAGTTTGATCAGTTTGGTTTCGTTCGTTTCGGTGTAGTTCGTTGTGTCGTAAAATTTTATAAACCATGTGTCGAACTTAGATTATGTTAAAGGTGTATTCCAAAGGCAAAAGTCCGTAATACTATTTGGTATCGCGACCGCAATCATTAACAAAAATATCTTTAAGAAGCGTATTTGCCATGGTGATTGGCCTTACAAGAAAGGTTAGAAACCTAACATGATTGATTGATCGGTTGATTGATTGATTGATTGATTGATTGATTGATTGATTGATTGATTGATTGATTGATTGGTCGAGTATGAATAAGAAAAGTAGAATAAAAGTTTATAGTGCTACTACGACGAAATTTCATATTTATATACTTTTCTGCACAGAATAGATTTGTTGAGGTCTAAAATAAACATTGATGTAAAAAATACTCGAATAAAACTCACAACATGTTCCAGGGGAGTCTGCGATCTCTCAGCAGTACTTCCTAATCTAAACGCGTAAATCCAGCTTAAATGAGGTTTACTCGTATATTCTTGGATTCTTATAGTCATAATGGAAGATGTTTCGATAAATGCGACCTCTAAATTGAGATATGTAGCTGAAAATTAGCCATGCAGAATTTAGTATTGAGAATCTGACGTATTTTCTTTGGCTATGACAATGGGACTCAGGAACATGGTAAAATAATGGCGGCCCCTATTATTTCGAAATATAAAGCAAAAATAAAACGTCTTCCGGTCCTCGCAATAAAAAGCGGTTTCAGGAGATAGGTAAAAACAGCGTTAACCTTTCGAAAATGTGAAAACATCGAATCCGAAATTTTAATCGTAGTAGCACTTTAAAAAACTAAAAGAAAGGCAATCAATCAATCAATCAATCAATCAATCAATCAATCAATCAATCAATCAATCAATCAATCAGTCAATCAATCAATCAATCAATCAATAACTTTACTTAAACTTGGATTTATAGAAAATTTTACAACACATCACCATGCAAGCTATAAGCTACTTATTTTCATAACAGTAACAACGATGCACCTGTATTTGTTATACTTGTCAATCAAAATCTTATGTTAATTTTCCATTTTTTATGAGCAGGTGATATAGATATCGAACAGAGTAGCCAATCAGATTGCAGGCATTGCATTAGATCAGTATCTGACTACTGTGATATGTTACCCTCAATATATAAAGTCATTTTTCTTTACGCGTCACAGAAATGCGCAATTCGCCACCAGTTCGGTAACATGCTGCCGCTAGCCATCAGGCTGTTGAGAATGCCGTTAGAAGCTGTTAAGCCCACACGGTTAGGAGGGTTGTCCAATACTGTCGCACAGATTCCACTTGACCGACTCGTTCCTACTCGTCATATTCGTGAAATGCATAGACTTAGAGTAGATAAGGTACTATAGGTGGAAGAGGTACCCTAAAAAATCCGTTGAATGGATCGATTGGTGATCGATTGACTCGAATTTGTCGAGTCGTGCCGGGTCGCGATACTTGTTAAGAGTCATTTACTGTGTGGTTTACGAGTAGAAGAGGGAAGAATATATGACATTTATTTACTACCAGTTAATCTGTGGTGAAATGCGGATTGCATTGATTTGGACAACAACACTAGAGCATTTCTTTTTGAAGTGTTGGTAAATCAGTTATTTGTGGTAAAGCAGCTGTTGTTTATTCTTTCACAAAAACAAGCATTTTCAGTCCTATACTAATCTGCATGGTAGATAAGCAGGTCGTGTCATGATCGTTTATAAACAACACTGATTTACTTTGTCGTTAACCGAGTTCGTTGTCAGTCGAAACCCAAACCGTTCAGTATACTTAGAAATTGAGAAAAATGTGGACAGATGCTGGGTTTGTATAGTCTAATTATATGAACCTCATTTCACCCAGTTAATGTGAAATGCAGACTGCATTGATTTCGATAACATAACTTCTATTGGGGGATTTCTTGTTGTAGTGTGGTATTAAATCAGTATATATACTTAAGTGGTGTTTCTTCAAAATCTTAGCAACTATAATGATCCAGGCGAGTACCGTAATCTTAGAATAAATATCAATATCCATGCAAAAAATAAGAAGCAAAGCCATAAGTTTAAATATAATTTAATATAAATCTAACGTTTGGTTCCTTCTAGTAACATCTTCATAGAATGAAGTAAATGCATTATGAGTCATTAATTATTTTTTGCCAAGTAGTGAAGATGTTGCGATATCCATCTTTAATCAGGTGATTAAATAGACTATTGTAATTGGCTGCAGATTATCTCCAAAATTATTAATGAGTTTGAGATACACAGTATATTGATAATAGTTCAGTCCAATGTGTTAGTTACACTAAACCCACGACCTAAGCAAGACGCTCTGAAAAAACGCAGTATTGCTTGGACTTCGTTTAGTTGTGCGTTGCCAAGAATGTAGAGCATTTTATAAACTACAAAGTACGCAAGTGCATGATTCACACGTATTGATCGACGAAAACGATAGTCTATATATACCTATTCTCGTACAATCGACGTTAATTTACTAACATTCTGTATCTTTTCAAATTTTTCTTTAGTCTGTTCCAGTCTAGAAATGAATAGATCAAGAATGACGATGAGACATGATTTCATGCCAGCCCGTGCATTCCAGATTCCTTCTCAGAAATTACATGATATACATGAAACAACTAGAAAAGCCAACGACATAAAAAAAGATGCGCTGCAGATCGAAAAAGGCCTACGCAAGCTAGATACCCCTGAATACCCAACTATAACACCTCAAGTGAAGGAGATGAAAGAAAAGGCTACAAATCTGATAGAAACGAGCGACAGTCTTATCTGCGACATGGAAATAATACGCCAGCGAATTGAAAATGAAAGAGAAGAAACGGAGCAACTAAAGATTACGGTTGAGCAATTAAAAATTACGGTGGAGAAACTAAAATCAAAGTGTGAAAAGCTAGCACTGGAGATCCAGGATATGAAAGATAAAATGAAAAAAATGGAGGAAAGTAAGGATATTATTCATTTGCCACAAGTAACCTGGCTGTTTGAGCGATACGCCGCCATGTTTGTATTGCCCCTGACAGAAAAGGTTGGGTGGCTTGGCGGTTACAAGCAGATGAAAAAATATATAAACGCAAAGACAAAAAATAAAAAAGAACGTGAGGAACAACTAGAGTCGAAAGAGCGTTGGTTAAAACTTCAAAACATCAATGAGGTGCAGTGGTCTGAACCTGATCACGTCGGTGCAATAGAAGATCTGAGAGAAGTAAGAAAGCCTGACACTCACCCACTGGTTGACTTCCATAAAGCCAAAGAGGATATTGAAAACATCACCCCTCAAAATACAGAAGAATGTTTGGATATCATCAGAATGATGGAAACACTAAACAGCGTGATGCTGTTAGGTTGCCTTGCTTGCAAATTGCAAGAACTGACAGTAACAGAATGGGAGAACCTGATAAGTGAGATCGAGTGGCGTCCTGACCACGACAGAGCACTTATAGAAATGAAAAAACTAAAGGGAAATGCCGAGCAAGAAGACTTGCAAAAAGTTGACCTCGAGGAAACCAAGACGCATTTGAATGGCTATGTCCCAGACGAGCTACTGCAACAGTGTTTTGACATTGTTGGTATACTAAAGAACATGCCTCTGCAGTAACTTGAATATTACTGTAATTAAATCAAAGATGTTCTTTATACGATTTAGAATTGCAAGCCAAATTCGTTTCATTAATTAATCTAACGAAATAACACAACAAGTAAAAAATAAGTTACTTTTCATGCATGTCCGCACATTTTGTTAAAAGTAAAGGTTTTCAAATTTTAAACATACGTTGTCCTCATTTCGATGTAATATTGTTATTATCAAAACACTTTGTTATTGACAAAGCTCGTAATTCAGCTTTGTAGCACATAAATTAAAGGTAAACCTTTTTTTCCCGACGCACACAACGAACATGTCTGAAGTTATTGCAATAGCAATAAAGAAAATAAGCACTACATTAATGTAGTCTAATAAAGGTAGTTTAAAAAGCTTAATATAAAGTGAACCCAAAATATTATTCTGCCACCTTGCAGTCTAAAGTTATTTATAAAATAACAGGTGTCCTGTTATTTCTTAATCTCTGATTGAACGAGAGCCATTTTCACTTAGAGTACAAAGACACGTTTGAAGTCATTTTCATTTTATATTCTACAACGTATGCTCTGTTTCGTTAAATCTCACGTAATCACTGGCGTATTTATTTGATTGCGCCATTATTCGTCAGCAGAGTCTCGGTCACTTTGGTGGCTTCTCCTTGTTTTTTTTACGTCGTAAAATGGTTAGTTATTTTATAAAACAAATAGAAAATGGTGTTTGTGACTCTATGCTGTGATAGAAACGAGCCTTCGCCTCGTATTTCCACTAGGCATTTTTTCCGGTTGAAATGACGTCATTCGTGTTTGTATCACAGTATAGAGCCACGCAAGCGATCTTCTATTTGTTAAATACAGGTCAACGCACGTCGTCAAAAGACGTGGTCATAGCACTGGGCGCGCAGATGATTTCATTAAAGTGCCTATAAATTCCAATAAGATATTACTGATATGCATGGTTCTATGTAACGTGAATAGTTGAATGCCAAAATATTTCCTGACTTGAACTTTTATTTCTTGTTATATTGAGGTTTGTATTTCAAAAATTGTAAGGAGGATGACGTCAATATAGGCATTTGTGTGTGTTGTTTTCTTTTCTTATGATAAACCGGAAAATGATAAAATACAGAATATACTATTCAAGTATGCCATTAACATATGTGAATTCGGTAATACTTCTGCTGTGACGGAACACTGCGTATGCAAATAGACGTCATCCTCATTACTATTTTGGAAATACAAACCTCAATATAACAACAAATTTGTAGTTCAAATCAAACAATATTTTGGCATTCAACTATACACATTAAATAGAATCCATATGCAGTAATATCATATTTGGGTTTATAAGCACTTTAATGTTTTGAACAACGGCATTCTCGGGCAAACTGAAACGGTTTTACCAAATTTTGTGTACGTATTTCTAAAATCTGAGACGTTTTATTCCTATATATTAATAAGAGCAGTTGAAGCTCTCGTTTAAGCGATCACAAGTCGGGATGGTGGACAATTAAGGTGGCTCCATACAGTTTCTTGAAAAATGGAAAATACAAGTTTGAGATTCCGAAACACGTGCATAAACAATTGGGGAAAAGAATAAAACTAAATGTTACGCATAGTTAAACAGTCTGACAATAAAAAACTGTTACCAAATAAATAGCAACAGTTGTCAATGACGTTTCATGGAATGGCTGCCAATTACCCTTCAAACTAATTTAATTCGTAAAAAACTTTGGTGACCCCCATTTCTTTTTTCGTTAAAACTTTTCTTGAAGTATGAGTAATCAATATGCCGATTTTAAAAAAATTCCGTAGCACGAATATTTTTTTTCTTCGGAGAAATCATGTTTAAGTTATCATGTTTTTTAAATCAGCCTATTGATTACTTTACTTCAAGAAAAGTTTTAAAGAAAAAAATGAGGGGTCACCAAAGTTTTTTTCGAATTAAATTAGTTTGAAGGGTAATTGTTGCCATAGCAACAACTGTTGCTATTTATTTGGTAACAGGTTTTTGATTGTCAGACTGTTTAACTATGCATAACATTTAGTTTTTTTTTCTTTTTCCGAATTGTTTATGCACGTGTTTGGACTCTCAAACTTGTATTTTCCATTTTTCAAGAGACTGTATGGAGCCACCTTAAGTGGTTGGTTAGAGCTTCGATTTGTGTTTAACACTGCCTACAGCAGCTGGTCGCTTACGAGAGCTTAAAAATAAAGAACTGAAAGAAGGATTCCAGTTCGTAAATCTTAAGTTAAAGAAGGTCGTTGTAAGTGTTGTAATAGCTGGTTGCTTACACGTACGAAAGTGATGGCAAGGAAAGCTTGAACAGTACTACCGTACAAGTAAAAGTGAACTGGTTTGGGAAAAGGGCAAAGGCAAAAGCAATGTTTGAAAACCTATATCTCGATATAATGCTTGACGTTACACCACATTGCAACAGTATAAGCAGTCAATGATTTGTAGTGACCTAAATATGGTCGTATACAATTTAAAGTGCTTAGAAACCCAAATATGATACTACTGCATATGGATTCTATTTACTGTGTATTATAAATAAGTTTTGTGGAAACACCACGTATAGTATTTCTTTGCTAAGCTTTCGGCCTGTTGACTCAGGCCTTCATCAGAGCAATGACAACAAGTTGTTGGCTCACTAAGCAACTGATCAATTAAATCACGTAAGAATACAATGGCGTATCACGTTAATTTTATTAATTAGAAAACAAAATCAAGAATGTTCTCCGAATAGGGCACGCCACGTGCTATTTAATGGCTGTCCCTCCTGAGAAATAGTGTGATGTTTGGCGATCTCAATGGATTCTCTAGTTCTTCGCGTGAAGTATTGCTTGTCGCTGGCTAAGAGTGATGACTCTTCCCACTTAACACGATGTCGTACTTCCAAGCGTGTTTGGCAACAGCAGACTTTTCTTGTTGCGCTTTTA
Organism: Corallium rubrum; assembly: GCA_964035015.1. Classification (NCBI taxonomy): domain Eukaryota; kingdom Metazoa; phylum Cnidaria; class Anthozoa; order Scleralcyonacea; family Coralliidae; genus Corallium; species Corallium rubrum. Next base: position 13,860,495 of record OZ036004.1, read on the forward strand.
TGCAACATGTCTTGTGTTCATTCAGGCGAGTTGAGAGATTCCTTCCCGTTTCTCCGATGTATACCAAGCCACACTCACAAGGAATGCGATACACTCCAGGCTTAGATAAGCTATCCACTTCATCTTTATGTGTGAAAAGTACCTTGAACAATTTGTGTTGACTACTGTGAAATACCTTCATACCAGCACGATTTAGAATCCTCTCAATCTTGTGAGATGCTGGTCCGATATACGGAAGAGAAACTGAAGGTGGTTCTTGCTGGGGCTGTGTATTCGGCTCTGGATGTACCGAAGGAGTCATAGAAGCTTGAATCATCTTCCCAGGAAAAAGTGGGAATGAGTCAACAGGCCGAAAGCTGAGCAAAGAAATACTATACGTGGTGTTTCCACAAAACTTATTTATAATACTTTATCGCCATGAAAACGTTCAAAGAATTAATTACTGTGTATTGTTGAATGCCAAAATATTTTTTGATTTGAACTTTTATTTGTTATATTGAGGTTTATATTTCCAAAATGGTAATGAGGACGACGTCTATGTAGGCATAATTTCCATACGCAGTGTTCCGTCACAGCAGAAATATTACCCAATTTACATGTTAATGAATACTCGAATAGTATATTCTATATTTTATCATTTTTTCCATTAAAATCTTCAAGCGGTTTATCATAAGAAAAGAAAAAAACACGCACAAATGCCGACATTGACGTCATCCTCGTTAACATTTTGGAAATACAAAACCTCAATATAACAACAAATAGAAGTTCAAGTCAGAAAATATTTTGGCATTCAATTATTCACGTTACATAGAATCCATATCAGTAATATCTTATTTGAGTTTATAAGCACTTTAAAGCCTGGTCAAGCCGATCATCGGCGATACAGCTTTGCGATGAATTGCGATGAAATAGGATTATGAAAACCGGCAATCGGGGACAATCCCCGATTATCGGCGATCATCGCAAGAACCAAAAAAAATTGTTTACCCCCGATTATCGCAGACTGTCGCCGGTAAGTTAGGGACCGTTCATTATTTATCGGAGGGGGTGGGGGGGGGGGGGGGTGAGAAAATGGGGGGACCTGAAATTTTTGCTACTTCTTTTGAGGGGACCCTGAAAAAATTTATAAGTTCTTAAGGGGGGGCATGAAGTTTTTGTATTAAACAAGGATACAAGTGTTCGATGATCAACATTATTATACAAACAAACATTTTTTATTGGGAAAAATCATTCAGAAAAGCCTTTAATTGGAATTATTTTGTGTTGTTTTGTAAAATGTAAAATAAAAGTAAAAGTAAACCATAGATACTGGTTGTGACTTACCATCCTTAGTGTATTGTGTTGGTGAAAAGTAGTGGAGAATGGTTTATAATTTGAGGTTTAAGGTGTTAGGGTAATAATTATGATTGAGATTAAGGAGAAGGTTAAGGTGATAATTGGTTTAATGTGTGGGTTGGGTGGGAATTAAGGTTGGGGTTAAGAAGGTTATATTTAGGGTTAAGGTTAGGTTTATGGTTTAGGGTTAATGGGGTTGAATTTTGAGGTTTTATAGGTAGGGTGGGTGGGGTTAGTTTTAAGATTAATGTCAGAATTTGAAGGGTTGGGGGGGGGGGGCACTGAAATTATGTCAAATAAAAACAGGGGGGCTACCAAATTTTTGAGCTTTGCTTGGGGGGTACCTGAAAAAAAAAAGAAAGTTTGGCAATTTCTCACCCATCCCCCCCCCCCCCCCCTCTCCGATAAATAATGAACGGTCCCTTAACTCATTCCTGTCCGGGGGCTTCCCCAGACGTGAATAAAATCGTCTGGCGTTAGCCAGAATAAAATACTAAAGACCAATTCGGACAAGAAAGAGTTAAAGAGATAGTTTATAACTCATTCCTGTCCGGGGGCTTCCCCAGACGTGAATAAAATCGTCTGGCGTTAGCCAGAATAAAATACTAAAGACCAATTCGGACAAGAAAGAGTTAAGACAAGCAAAACAAATGAAAATCGATGAAATAAGAAATTAGGACCCAGTCTCTAAAACCTGATTCTTCGGTTCTTCCCTTGTCTCGAATATTTTTCGCACCCAGAAATTACGCCGCGTGAGCCTTTTCTTTTTCAGTAACAGCGCTATGACGAGTGAAAACTTCGTATAGAGCAATAATCTGTTATTTAAGGGGCGCCCATTTTGACAAACAAATATTATTTTCCCGCCTTGATCGGTGATCATCGGCGATTGTCTGGGATGATCGGCGATCATCTCAGACAATCCTCAATCGTTGCAAATGTGAGCATCGACGATGAAATGCGACAAATGAAAACCAGGCTTAACAATTAGACAACGAACCCGAGATGTCTATGAGCTGATATATAAACCAACTTAGTCGGACAAACTATTATTTTAAAGAAACAAAATAAAACTTCGGCCAGCACAACGCAAGTTTTCTGCCATTCTTTTGCATTTAAAACTTGACTTTTTCGCTATACTAGTGGCCTATCACCAATAGACCACTATCTATTGGTGATTCTGATTAGCTCAGCTATAATCAGAATGCAATGCAGAACATTTTTTACAAAACTTTGTCTGTTTTAAGCTGTAGTCTCTATTTAAGATTTTGTTGTGTTCTTTCAATTGAAACAGTTGCAAATAATCGAGGTTAAAAACACCCAGCCGATAAACAGGACAAAACTATAGTTAAAATGCATATAAGCCCAAATTTTTTATCATCTAAATACGTTCTATCTACTTTTGACAAATAGTTGAACAACGAAATATCTCTTAGATTGGAGCAACCTTTATTGCTTAATAGAGATTTTTGTTTTCAAAATGGTAATGAGATGACGCCAAAGTAGTCATTATCTATACAATATTTATTTGCAGCAGTGACATGACCCAATTCTTCCATTAATGGTGTGTTTGAGCAACATGTTCCATATTGTATGAGTTTTTCCACAAAAATTCTCAAGTAGTTTATCTTGCCAAAAAGAGAAAGAAAGCCAAATGCCTACATAGACGTCATTTCGTTACCATATTAGAAATGCGAATCCCAAAAAAAAACATTGAAGAATAGCTCCAATTAAAAAAATATTTCACTGAACAACTGTTTTCTCTATGTAGAACATATTCAGATGATAAAAAATTTGGGTTTATATGCACTTTAATAAATAGTAACATAAGCCAAGCCACAGGGCTGTCTACATGATGGAAGCAAAATTAATAAAAGCCACAGCGCCATAATTTTCCTGTTTTGAAAAAATGTGAGAAAACAGGAACAATTTGTCAGCAACTACTAAGATCTCAGATACACTGTACATTTGAAAACTTAAAAAAACATAAAAACGTTCGCAAGACTAATTTGAAAGGATTTCTTAATAAGTTCTAAAGGGAAGTAAGGCACCTATCAGCGTGTGTCAGCAACCACGCAGATATGCTACAAGATTACTAGAAGAAAAAGTAAGAAAATAAGACAACCAACAGCAAAAAAAAAAGAAGAGGGTGCAAACCAAGAAAGTATAGTTGAGCTATTTATATCATTAGTTTATTATAAGGTACGGGTTTGATCACGATCAGGCAGGGGTTCAGAAGTATTTTCTAAGTACTTGATGTCTTGATCTTGCACGACAAATGTCCACCAAACGTCTGTTACATTTTTTATTCTACACCATACAAGCTCGAAAACGTACCACATGCACTTAGCGATATTGCAGTGCAAAAGAAGAAATGTCATGCCGAAAAAGAGCGGGACCCGTACGAAAATTTAGGTTGTGCTAAAAATGTAATATATAGGGTCAACGGGGCACAAATCAATTTTTAAAATTTTACTGCATGGAGAGACTAAACTCAGCTTTTAACAGCAATGAACTGGGCTTAATGCCCAGAGATTTAACAGAGCACGAAAGCTTGGCTAAAAGTGTACAACATGAGTTAGGCCAACTAACAGACGTTCGGTAGACGTTGGTCAAGCTCAATTACTCAGAAAAGATTTCTGAGCCCCAGACAGGATTCGAACCTGCAACCTTCTAATGACCGGCCGGTTAGACGCTCCAATCATTGAGCCACTGAGGCTCAGATGGGGGCTACCTTAGCTAAGGTTGACTTCCAGCTTGATGAACGTCCACCAAACGTCTGTTACATTACAGCAAGCTCGCAAACGTACCACATGCTCTATATGTATACGTACAACTTATCATATCACGAGTTAGGCTAATACGCGCATGGCATGGAGTCACGACCCCACAAGCTTGTAGCTTAAACATTTATCGTGTTAAAATAAAGTTGTTGTATTGTATTGTTGTATAGTGCCGCTGCGGAGTGTACCGGAGTTACAGTGGATATTGCGTATATAAGTAGAATCGAGAGTATTAGTAACAAAGGCCAAGACAAAGAAGCGAAAATGATTAAGGCGAGAGCAAGTCAATGCAAGAACAAGGAGAAGAAGGACGAGCAGCATATATACAGCTTGTAGAGGAAAGAAAAGGACATGAAGGGAAATGGCAGAATACCCGTCCACTTTTACGGTTTTCACTTGTTAATCAGCCATCATTATCAAATTCTCCAAAATTCACATTACAGTTGCTTTGTTCTTTAAAATACTTGGGTTTTTTTATAAAATCCCAACATATTCATACATATGACGTCATCTCTATTCTTAATGTTTAATTCTATTGTGCTTAAACGTAAGTTTTAAGGTGGACGAGTATTCTGCAATCTCTCCATTTAGATATTGCAAACGTTATTATTAATGAAATTTGTTGGACCTTATATAATGTTTTTGTTTTCTGTAAAGCTGTTCAAGAAAAAGCACCTCCTCTGAATAACTCGCTTAGATAGATTTATATTCCAAGTGTCACATTTTGTGGAATCAGTACGCCAACCTGCGGAGTCGTATGCTATCCGCCCGCGGAATCGTAGCCCACGTTTCTGTGCATGTACCCTGGTGTCTGATAACGAGAATGCAAGCGACGTTTTTGACGCCAGGGATCATTTTGAGCATTCTGCAAGTAAATACAATTTTTACACTGCTTCAAATGTGCTTGATCATGGTATTGTGATAAATTTGGGTTTATTCTGGTTGTGATTCGTTCACTTGTTAATTCGTCCGTTGGTGCGAAATCAATAACAAGACGTTTTTGACGTCAAACAGGGTACCGCTTTTTAGCACTGACGTCACACTTTTAATGACGTCATAGAGTACCTATGGGAATCATTGCAGCGCTGATCTCAGCTGCCAAATAGTAGGAGACTTTTTTAAAATTGTATTAATTGTTTGGGATTACACACTTTTCAATCTTAGGAAACCTCTTTCACAAGTTTCCTGACTCACCCCCCCCCCCCCCCCCCCCCCCCCCCCCCCCCCCACACACACACACACAAAAACACAACCCCAAAACAACAAACAAACCCAACAAACCCAAAACAACCCCAAAACAACAAATAAACAAAAACAAACAAAAAAACAAAAAACAAAACAACTTTCTGTTTGGTCTTGAACAAATTAGATAATTTACCTTGGCTCTCTGGCGACGCCCACTGATGTCAAAATATTTTTTAATTTAAAATTTTAATTAAATAATCTATATCAGTAATATCGTATTTTAGGTTATAAGTACTTTAATAAATGTTATTATTGAGCGGCAGTGACTTGAAATTTATTCTTACATCACGGACAAGGATTAAGAATAGATCGGCTTCAAAATGTTATGTGGCTAAAAAGTTCAGTGGGTTGCTGTTGCACGTAAAATCTACATGCTGTTACTGGCGGCAGGCATTAGTTTTTAGAATTTGTTAAGATTTAAATTATTTACGATACAAAATTATCAAACGAGTGTTGACTAGGATATATACCTTCGTCAACATGAGAAATAAATGTCATATTTCCAATCTGTTTACTATTTTAAAAAATAGTCTTATTTCCCCACACAAAATGGAGCAGTAAACTCCAATGCGTCCCGTGATAATCAACACATGTGAGTTTTTCATAAAAAGTCACACATGTGAGATTATCGCAAACATCAATAAAACATTCTATTTTTATATAATAAGAATTGTTAATGCTTGCAATAAAAGTAATAATCAAACCAACACGTCTCAATAAACACAAAGGTTGCCTTTTGGAGAAGAGTATTTGGAAGCGATTTCTAACAAAACGTGAGTACATGCACCAGGGTAGAGGAGAGACAATAAAGACAATAAACACAGGCTACGTCACAACTACATTTAATGTTATTTTCTTAAGATTTCGGTTCTTAATGTCGACGGAAAATCTAATGACAACCCCAACCCCAACTTTAATCCCCGAGCCCGGGCGGAGGGCCGAAGGCCCGGAGCCCGGTGAGGGTGCTAATCTCGACGTGCGTGGAGTCCACTTTACACGCGAGATGAAAAGCTGAAAGCAATTCTGAAATCTGTTTGTATATATATATATATATATATATATATATATATATATATATATATATATATATATATATATTATCAAATCCACAACTTGAGCAGTCCGAATAGCAGGGTACTGGTAACTAACCAGTTAAATTATTCAAATTATTTAAATTTACGTCAGCAAATTATAATTTATAAGTTCGGTTGGATTAAGAAATCAGTAGTTTTTCAACGATCATGACGAAAGAAATGAGTTTGCCAGAAAAAATGGTTTCAGCTAAAATGTACATTAATATTACTATGAAAAAAGACCAAAGAAAGAAGGCTAACAAGAGATGTGGCAGAGAGAAAAAGACAACAATAAATACGACTTAAAACCACTGGAAAAAGCCTGAAAATTAATACGATAAGACCGAAAACGATGCCGACCGAAATATAACTGAAAGAAGAAGGATGTGTCCTGAAACTGTTCAAAGCCGGTAAAGAATTTTGCTCTGGTGTATTCTACATAACTCGAGAGGGAATGATGAAGAAATTTTGAAACAAACGGCTTTTTAGATCATGAAGAGAACTGAATGATGTTTTTTGTCTTATTTATGTGTCAACAACGAAAAAAAGTAAGAAACCGCGAACGAGAAAAACAATCCGAAAAGACTAGACTGAATTGGCAGTGTTTGTGGTCACAAAAGCAGAAGAAAGTTTAACGGTAGGAGATTCGTATTTACCAGTTTAGCTGAGTTAAAACGGAAGAAATCTTGAAAAAGAAAATTAATATAAGTAATATATTGTCTAGAATTGTCTTTCAACGCTAGGACGTTGACATTGTGTTGTTTATATATATTTTCGGATGAACATTTGTCATTTGGTTCATCTCGTTGTTGTTGTTTTTTAATATTGACATTGCATGTTCTTTCGGTGTGTCAATACATGACTACAGATGAACCTTGCTAACTAATTTTCTGGATGTTTTATGATCTGTGTGCCATGCATTAAATACAACAAAAAACGGGGGGGAGGGGGGTTAAAAATGCATATAAAGCGGGCGAGAGGTTATTGCGTTCGTGTATTTCTAGTCCTAAATTTAAGGAAGACAAATGTCCATTAATACGCATAAAAACTATTGAGAAATCCTGTGTCTTCTACCCGAGGAGGCAACCAATAGTTCTCACTGTGCATCAAGGTTACCGCAGGATATCAGGCCAGGCAATCAGACAGTTGAGCTTTTGATAAAAACACGTCAAACAGTTTCACAGTGTATTTAACTAGCTACAACTTCAGCTAGATTGAGGAACATCACGTAATTATTTTCGTTGGGTTTGCAACAACCTTACATTTATATTGCCAAGATAAAGTGCGTATATAATAAGTTTGATCAGATTGGTTTCGTTCGTTTCGGTGTAGTTCGTTGTGTCGTAAAATTATATAAACCATGTGTCGAATTTAGATTATGTTAAAGTTGTATTCCAAAGGCAAAAGTCCGTAATACTATTTGGTATCGCGACCGCAATCATTAAGAAGCGTATTTGCCATGGTGATTGGCCTTACAACTTTAGCCAGATTGAAGGACATCACGTAATTATTTTCGTTGGGTTTGCAACAACCTTACATTTATATTTCCAAGATAAAGTGCGTAGATTATCATAAAAAATCACACATGCATGTGAGATTACCCATGGATATTCCGGTGAAACACCCTCAGCTACAAAAGACTACAATAGATTTTTCCTGCATGCGTAATTAAGATATTTGATGAAAGTCACCAGTGATCTTTCTCAAATATCTTAATTACGCATTTAACACAAGCTAACAGACATATCAGAATGAGAAGAGAAGACAAACATCATGACACATCGCCAGCTAAATTTCATGACATTTCGCTTTGATAATAGTAATTTTCTTTCAAAGCGCAACGGTTGAACGACAAAACGAATCGGTAAAACAGCCAAGCGAAGATAGGCTTGTGAGCTAATAAACTCTGGTCGCCTTCTCAGCTACAGACAGTCACGGTGTGTTGGTAACGATAAAATTAAGGTATTTGTCGCTCCTTTTCTGGTCGAAAACTTCGAATTTCTTGACTGAGGGAGACTGGTACTTAATGCTTGCCAGCCTATAAATCAATCTCGTTCCCAGACCCTTCTCACGTGGGCCGTGCCCGTCGACCGAAAGCTCTGGGATAACAGGTCGACCTCACATCCAAAATTAAGGATTATCCTTAATTCTCAACTCGCCTAGAATTAAGGATGATCCTTAATTTTAAATGAAAACTCATCCCCCATACCCCAACCCCTAACCACAACCCCCCGGTAACCCTAAACCTAACCAAAAACCCCCGGTAGCCCTAAACCTAACCAAAAAACCCCAGACCCTAAACCTAGTCACAACCCTCCGGAAAAAAGCAAACTTGTCGCAGTCGAAGTGGCACGGCGGGTAATACGGCAATACGGCATAATTATCTTGTCATTTATGGAACAAGATGACTAGTAATTTAAGAACTACGCATCGTTGAAATGTATTGTGTACGTATGTTGTTATATGTTGAATGAGCTTTCATATGATGTAGAGTTCAAGATTCTGCGTTTTAGGAAACTTGTTATACTGTCCAAAATGTGCGAACCACTGTTCCAAATAATATTTCATTAGAAATATACAGGAAATCGACGCGATGAACCAAAACACGTTTTTCCATTTTAAAAATATTTTCCGTTTAACGAGAAGCTTCAAATTTCTACCCCGAATAGAATTTTTCAATAGCTTCTGTATGATATATATCTCAATGTTGCGCGTTAAATATTTCAAAAGAAATCTAAAGTTCTGTAACACTTGTGAGAAATCAATTTCCTGTTTATATGTAATATTATTTCAAACAGTGGTTCGCACATTTTGGACACTTTAACAAGTTTAATAAAACGCAGAATTTTGAACGATACATCAAATGAAAGCTCATTCAACGCGTAACAACATACGTACACCATATACTTCAACGATATGTAGTTCTGAAATTATTTGCCATCTTGTTCCACAACTGACAAGATACCGCACCCCGGGCAACACGCCACTTCAGTACTCACCGCTTTCCCTTTCGAAACCAGCATAAGCCACCGAATACTTGCTGTTCAACTGCTGTTTGGTTCCAGAGGTTTGGTTCTTGACAAGTTTCAGTCGCCAGATAAAATTTGAATCCTTCAAGGCTTTCGAAAGACAAAACTAGCCACTGTCAACGTGAGAAAATCCAGCGAAAGTCTCCCAAGCAAAGAACCAATGAAATGTCGATTTGAAACGGATTATCCCAGAGCTTTCTGTCGACGGGCACGGCCCGCGTGAGAAGGGTCTGGGAACGAGATTGGCCTATAAATATGCAAATGTAAAATAAAGCTAGGTTTCTTGTTCTTGTTATCTCTCTGGTCTTGTTGTATCTCTGGTCAATCCGTTTCAATTTAAGGGCATCGTAAGTCGAAGACACTACAATTGGCGACGAAGATGAAAGATAAAGTACAACGAAGTAGATTTTAAACATTTTAAACTATAATGGAAACAAATATTGAAGTTGGAGGTGTGCAATCGTTCGACTGCAGAGGGGATGTTACAAGCGTTTCACCAAGATGGAAAAGGTGGAAGAAGGTCTTTCAATTTTTTGTGGATGGGAAAGGAGTTACGAATGTGGGGCAAAAGAAGGCCCTCCTCCTTCACTGTGCTGGCATAGATGTACAGGAAATATTCGAGACACTTCCTTCGTTAGAAGGCGACCTAGACGAGTATGAGATAGCGTGAGATGCTGGATGAACATTTCTCGCCGAAAGCCAATATCCCGTATGAGAGACACATTTTTCGCCAGATGAGACAAGAAGGTAGCGAAAGCGTGGACCAGTTTGTAATCAGATTGACACATGCACCAAGCCGAGAACTGTAGTTTCGGTGGTCAACAAACCGAGCAGATTCGTGACCAAGTAGTAGACAAATGCCGATCGTCTGTGTTAAGGAGAAAGCTGCCGGAAAGATTTGGAATTGGGGGATGTCCAACAAATCGCCCGGGCTATGGAAGCTGCAGAAATACAATCGAAGAAGATGGAAGAATCGAAAGACGGGGTGAATCATCTTCGACGAAGACCAAAGAATATCGGTAGCACCGAAAATTCTAGAGGTAAGACCTGTTTCCGCTGTGGACGTGAGGGACATTACGCTCGAGATAGCAGTTGTCCGGCTAGATCAGCGACGTATAACAAGTGCCACAAGACGGGTCATTTCGCAGCAGTGTGTAAAACGAAAGCGGATTCCAAGAAGCCAGTGCGAAGTAATCTGAAACATGACAACAGTTGGAGAGGCGTAAGTAAATCTGTAAATTGTGTTGATGAAGGTGATGAATATACCTTTCATATTAATAAAAGTGGGACTACTACGGGAATCGGGCTGATAGATGTTAACATTGGGGGAGTAGAAATTGGCAATGTTATGATTGACTCTGGTTCTAGCTGTAACATAATTGACAAGACGACCTGGTACAGTAGGGTTTGAAGAGAAATGGGTGAAATGCAAGTCTGAAAAGTTAACCGAGAATATTTACCCATATGGAACGACAAAACCGCTTAAAACCCTGAGCAAGTTTCATACGAAGATAAGTGTTGCGGAACATGTAACCGAAGCCGAATTTATAGTTTTAGATGGAAATGGAAGGTCAATACTAGGATGTTCAACTGCAAGAGAGCTCGGAGTGTTGAAATTGGCACCCGAAATAAATGTGTTGACTGAATCGCACATTAAGCAGAAGTATGCAGAGTGCTTTGAGGGTATTGGAAAGTTGAAAGATTTCCAGCTGAAGTTTCATATCAACCCTGCCGTTAAGCCAGTCGCCCAAAATCCACGACGAATCCCTTTCAGTTCGAGAAAGAAAGTCGAGGAGAAGTTAGACGAATTATTGGAGAAAGATATTATCGAAAAAGTCGAAGGACCAACACCTTGGGTAAGTCCTGTGTGCATAGCACCTAAGCCAACAGGTGAAATTAGGTTGTGTGTTGATATGAGGCGTGCTAATGAAGCTACACAGCGTGAAAGGCGCCCTATCCCTACAGTAGATAAAGTCTTTCTCATTATGAACCAAAGTACTGTGTTCTCCAAGATAGATTTAAAGTGGGGATTTCACCAAATAGAGTTGGAGGAAGAAACTAGGAGTGTGACAACTTTCACCACTCACTGCGGGTTGCTTCGACACAAGCGCCTTCTGGTTGGGGTGACATCGGCTCCTGAGATGTATCAACATATCATTCAGCAAGTTTTGCAAGGGTGCGAAGGCACCCATAATATTGCTGATGATATAATTGTCCATGGGCCCACCCCAGAAGTGCACGATGAGAGGTTGATTAAAGTTATGAAATTGAAAGGCTTAGAGAAAGAGGTCTTACATTAAATCCCGAGAAGTGTGAGTTCCGTATCCCTAGAATTACCTTCATGGGGCATGTGTTATCTGAGAAAGGAATTGGGCTAACAGAAGAGAAAGTTAGAGCTGTGGTGAATGCGAGGGAACCAGAATCAGGCGCTGAAGTGAGACGTTTTCTGGGACTTGTGAACTTCTGTAGTCGATTCATACCTGATTTCGCCACAACCGCTGAGCCGTTACGGAAGTTAACACGGGCCGCGACACCATTTGTTTGGGGTAATGAGCAGAAGAAGTCATTTGAAGCAGTAAAGAGGAAAATGTCAAGCGCTGATGCATTAGCTTATTTCGATAAAGAAGGAGAGACGGTGATCATTGCAGATGCTAGTCCAGTCGGTCTCGGGGCAGTTCTTTTGCAAGAACAGCAAGGGATACGTAAAGTAGTTGCGTAAGCCAGTAGATGTCTCACCGAAGTGGAGAGGCGATATTCTCAGACGGAGAAAGAAGCGTTAAGTATCGTTTGGGCATGTGAACGGTTTCATGTATATTTATATGGAATCAAGTTCAAGGTCTTAAGTGATCATAAACCGTTAGAAGTTATTTATTCGAAAGCGCATAAGCCCTCCACAAGGATCGAAAGGTGGGTGTTGAGATTACAGCCTTATGATTTTATCGTTGAGTATCTTCCAGGACCGAAGAACATTGCTGATACCCTCTCACGTTTGGTCCATGTCAAGGCTGGTTCAAAACCGAATGTGGCCGACCATGCAGTACATCAGATTTATCGCAGAGAATGCAGCACCGAAAGCAATACCAATCCAGGAGATTGAGAAAGAGTCTGCTATCGACCGAGAGATGTCATCCATACGAGTTGCTGTTCAAACCGACAAGTTGGATCAACAACCAAGGGAGTAGAGAACTGTGAGTAGAGAACTTACTGTTTTGGGAAAATTGGTTTTGAGAGGGTCTCGAATAGTTATCCCACAAGCTTTGCAAGCTTAAGTTCTACGTCTCGCACACGAGGGCCATCAGGGGGTGGTAAAAACCAAAGGGAGGCTTCGTTCAAAGGTTTGGTGGCCTGGAGTAGATCGAGATGCCGAAAGAAGATGTAAAACGTGTCATGGCTGTCAGTTAGTGTCACAGATTTCCCATCCTGAGCCAGTAAAGAGAACATTACTGCCCGAACAAGCCTGGCAAGATGTAGCTGCAGACCTTCTAGGGCCATTACCGGGGGGAGAATACCTGTTTGTCGTTGTTGATTATTATAGCAGATTTTTTGAAGTGGACATATTGAAGTCTGTTTTGTCCAAGGACATTATTCAGAGTCTTGATCGCATTTTTGCAACCCATGGAATTCCACATTCAATAAAGACAGATAATGGACCGCAGTTTATTTCAACGCAGTTTGAGGATTACCTGAAATGCAACGATGTTCAACACATGACGTCAACACCATTATGGCCACAAGCTAATGGTCAAGTGGAGCGACAGAATCGCAGTCTGCTGAAAGCTATGAGAATCGCCCAAGCTACAGGACAGAATTGGCAGAGGGAGTTGAATAAGTTTCTTTTGGCCTACCGAAGTACTCCACACACAGTAACCGGGGTAAGTCCAGCTAAATTATTGTTTGGAAGAGAAATTCGTACCAAAATTCCATGTATTCAACATCAGCAAAGTAGAGATACAGATGTAGCTGATAGAGATGCGGTGATGAAACAAAAAGGGAAAGTTTATGCCGACCAAGAGAGATTAGCCGAAGACAGCTCCATAGAACCAGGAGATGTGGTTTTGGTAAAGAACCATAAGCCAAAGAACAAGTTGTCGCCAACGTTTGGGGATGAATTGTACCCTGTGACGGAGACTGAGAAAGGCAGTGAAGTTACCGTGGAGTCATCTGACGATGGAGTGAGTTATCGAAGAAATTCGTCTCATGTAAAGAAATATAATCAGAGTGAAGAAGAAGAGGAAGTGGTGACTGAGCCAGCTGACAAAGTGGATAAAGAAGTTTCACAACAAGGAACTGCAACCCGAATGGACAGACCACGGAGAGAACGCCGACCTCCTGAACGTTATGATGAGTATTTACTTTATAGATAGTTACATTTTAGAAACTATTAGTTTTGGTTATAAGCTATCTATATATTATTTAATTAGTATAATAATAATAATAATTGATAAATAATTTAGGTAATGAAAATAGAAAGGAATGTTGGTAAAAAAGTAGTATTTAGAACTCAAGCACACGTTATAATGTATATATTAATAATATGAACTTTATTTACACTAATTTGAATCAAACTTTTTGTCAAAAGTTTGATTCAAATTAGTGTAAATAAACAGTTTGAAATTTTATTAATTGTCTAGTTGTGAGAAAAAAGGGATTGTAATGTTTGTATTATATATGCATGAGGGAGACTGGTACTTAATGCTTGCTAGCCTATAAATATGCAAATGTAAAATAAAGCTAGGTTTCTTGTTCTTGTTATCTCTCTGGTCTTGTTGTATCTCTGGTCAATCCATTTCAATCTAAGGGCATCGTAAGTCGAAGACACTACAAATTCTTCTCAAACTTCTTTGAGTTTTCAAATATAGCCAAAACATCCTCAACCGTTTGAAAGACAACAAAGCCAAGTGTACGCGGCTTCAACCATGCATCTTCTTGACAAACACTTAGTATGAATAAATTTTGTACACTTGGCATGGTTATCACCATCCCACGAGAGTTTATTGAACATTCATTAAAATCGTATTCATTTGAGAAGTCATATGAACAACTCGAGCTCGTGTCCCACCGGAATATCCCAACACTCGAAAACAATTAAAAAAAACACTCGCGCTTTGCGCTCGTGTTTTCATACATTGTTTTCTCGTGTTTGGATATCCCAGTGAAACACTCGCTCTCGTTGTTCATATATTACTTCTGCATAAAATAATACAAGCCTACTCACCTCTGATCGACGAAGGTTCACTGTCCTAGCTTCTTATCACTAGCTTTCCTTCTGCAACAGCCAAAAGTTCGAAGTTATACAGTTAATTAATTCCAATATATTCCAATATATTCCATAATTTCCTTCTTTCGATCGCCAAGATCTTTGGTAAAATCGTCGCAGACATCTTTATGCTTTTTATATAATATACTGTCGCTACGCTAGATCCCAGAAACACTCGAAGGGCCAGGACGATTCTGGGCAGGACCTTTTTGCGAATGTTGCTGGGCCTTCTCGTTTCCCGCCTCTCCCCAGTCTTCCCAAGAACCCAAACCAACAACGCGGCCAAGCTCATATGTCTTGCTCTCTGGACTGGAGGCCAAGAAACGAAACCAAAGTACTATCTGAATGTTGCGACAAAGAAAGCGATTATAATACAGTAAGTTCTTATATTAATAATTATGTTAATACGGAGAAAAACAGGCAAACAGAGTCAACTGCAGAGACAGACGACACACCATGCACGAAGTGAATAAATCCGATAACTTGAGAATCACTGAACGACAGGAAACCAAAATAGCGTCCTTTGATAGAGAATAACCAAGCGGTCAATCTTGTACGAAGTTTAAAATTAAAGAATGAAACCAAGAGACGCCAAAAGAGAGAAAATGATCAACGAAGTTTCAGCGACAACAAGCCTTTTTCAGACAGAAACGCAGGACGCACGAAGTGAATAAATCCAATATCTTCAGAACTGCTAAAAGTTATGAAACCAAAATACCACCATTTGATAGAGAATAACCAAGTGATCAATCGTACGAAGTTTGGAATAAAACAATGAAACCAAAAGAGAACAAACATAGCAAGCGAAGTTTCAGCGTCATCCACGACAACACGGCGCTGTTAAATAGGGGAATTCCCTGATGAAATATTTTCTAAAAATAACTCCACGACAACTAAGTATGTGACAACACGATTACCAAAGGTAACAAACTAAATTTACAATTGGGGTCAGCAGAAAGAAGAATATCGCGGCGGTAAAGCAATGCTAAATCCCGCAAGTGCAAAATACCGATGACGTCATCACCTACAAAACTGATGACGTCAAATTAAAAGAAGTAATACATCAATCGAATGGTCTTCTTACGCTCCATTCAAATATATAAATTTCCTGTCATGGCGACATATAGATCAAAAGTTATGACCGATACTGTGAAATTTTAGGCCATTTGATGACGTCATTATCACGTGACAATCAGCAATTTTCAAAAATGTTGTCTGGGCTTAAATGAATCCAAGTGACCTAAAGTATCAATTCAAACCTTAAAAGCTTTGGGTATGCACTTCCTTAGATGGTTAGGGTATTTACCCCGTCTAATAGTGGTTGTGAAGAAACCAATATTACGTTACAAACATACTCCTAGAGAGTGTCAAATGACAATGATATGATGACAAAGTAAAAGACTTAAAATATCATCTAAACAAATTTCACGTTCAAAAGGCCACTTTTTCTGGTGAATGTAACGTAGCTTATACGCTTACGGTTTTCAGAAAATTTAAAATTCAGGTGATTTTCAACATTAAACAGTTCTTTAGTTCCTGGAGCAACAAGGAATGTTTTTATACCCACAGAAAGATAATTTCCTGCTTGTTATAATACGCTAATCAAGTACATTTGTTATATATCAAGTGTCAAAGTCCGTTTTTCTAGCTCTCTGATTGGGCGAGCGGTCCTCGCGTGGCACAGCTGGCACGTAATAGGTACTTCCCTTAGGGGGGGGGGGGGGGGTTACTCTGATTTTGTATTGAGTACCCCCTATAGGGATATTGAGTGTGAGATAAGACAACATGGTCTGAGCGGATGAAAACAGTGCTTTGTGTGTCGAAGTGTTGTGATTTGATAAATGAAGTTAAAGTGTTTACAAATACCTCTACTACATTTTGGAACCCGATAGGGGACCTGGTCAAGGAAACTATTCGCTCGTGGTGAGTATTTGTATGCATTTGTGGTCTATATAAACAACAACATTTCACCGAAGAAAATGGAGCTCAGTGACACAGAGAAGGTGAGAATTGAAAAGATCGTGTGACAAGAATCCTAACAAAAGGAGGCGAAATGACTGTGGAACAACTCAATGAAGCGTATCATGAAGAGTTTAAATGCAACCTGAAAAGCTGGAAGGCAGAATTCGTGAGTATCGAAACTTTTCTAAAGTTGTTCTGCTGACATTTGTAATGAAAAAATTGTGTTACGTGAAGCACAGAAGAGTTCATCCACGCTTCAATACCTTTCCCGTCCCCAATTTTCGTAATTTTATGAGTTTACTGAAGGGGAGAAAAGTGTAAAGGGAGTTGCTTACTGTAGTAACTCCTGTTTAGCTGACAAATAACACAAGTGAGCCCACAGGCATGCAGGCTATATAATACAATGCAAGCAAGGATCCCGGGATACTACATTCCTCCCCTATAAGTTTTCGTTAATCTGAACAATCTAAGGCCCAGTTTATACGTCGTGCTTTTCATGAGCCGTACTTAATTCATATTTTAGTCGACCAAAATAGGCGTGTTTAATATTTGATTCATACGGGCGTGCTTTTCATGAGCCGAACATATTTAGTGCTCTTACTTTTGTTGGAAGTCTGGGGACGAGTCAAGTAGCCATGGCAACGTGGCGAAAAATGGCGCTCAGATTGAATTTTGCATTTGCTTATGGTTAGATTCATATTTTTGAACAGTTTTTTTATAAACTATACAAAGCGAACATGGCACCTGAAAGAAACAGGATTACGTTGATAAGGAAATTGATTGCAAAGAACAGAAAGCAAAGAAAAATATTGCAAACTATCTTGACGTTCGCGGTGGCAAGGAGAAGAATGATTTTCAAAACATGCATACTTATGTTGCTTTTATGCCTGAACTTGAAGGGGAACAAGACAGTTGTTCGATCTTGTCGTCGATTAGTGCGAAACAGTGGTTGGTGGGACCTTGTGTGGAACAACTACGATGACGTTAGATTTAAAAAAACCTTCAGAATGTCTCGTGCAACCTTTATATATTTATTAGAAAAAATTCGACACAAGCTTGAAAAGGAAATTGTTACTGAGTTGCCAGTCTCCCCTGAACAGAGGTTAGCTATATTCCTTTACAGGTGTGGACGAGGTGATTATCACTATACAATTGCTGAAATGACAGGATTAGGAGTTTCCACTGTTTGCTGCATCGTTTGTGAAGTCTCCAAAGCTATTGTCGAAGTGCTTTGGGTTTCTGAGGTGACAACATATATGCCAAAATCAGAAACTGATTTTTTTCAAAAGATAAGTGAAATGGAACAAACGTGGCAATTTCCTTGTTGTTGGGGTGCCATTGATGGTTGCCATATACCAATCAAATGCCCACCAGGAGGATTAGAATCTTGCAAGGAATATCATAACTTCAAGAACTTTTATTCAATTGTATTAATGGCAATGGTTGATTCAAAATATAGATTTACATGGGGGAGTTGTGGTTTCCCAGGAAATTCCCACGATTCTGTGATTTTCCAGTCAACAGATTTATGGGAACAAATACAAGGAGGGGGTACATCCCAAACATTGTTAGAAATCTAAATGGTGTTGAAGTCCCTCCTCTTATACTTGCAGACTCTGCTTTTCAACTTAAACCCTGGTTGATGAAGCCTTACACTAATGCAAAACTAAACCCAAAGCAAAGATACTTTAATTACCGGCTAAGTCGGGCTAGGATGGTTACTGAAGGTGCCTATGGGCAACTCAAGGGACGTTGGCGATTACTCATGCGCAAATGTGACAGTTTTCCTGATGAAGTTAAAACAGTTACATTAGCATGTATGGTATTGCACAACATCTGTATCTCTAGAGGGGATGTTATGCCAAGAACTCTAGATATCACAATTGATCCAAACACAAACCAAAGGAGAGAAAGTTCAGAGATCCGAGACATTCTCCACATGATGAATCCTACAAAAGCATGGGATAATGATAATGGAGCAAACAGAATCCGCAATCTACTGGCAGATAAGTTTTGGCAGGAAAAAGAGTCACTTAATGAATAAAAGACAGCCTCTTTTCATCAGACATTCTTTTATCATCAAAACCTGAAATTTTAACATTTTATAGTATCATACTGTAGTTCAAACTTACATATTAACAAGAAAAAATCAGTACATCAAACAGTCCATGTAAAGGTACTGTAATCAAGGCCACCGAGAAGGGGACAGGGAATACACTGGTACAACAATTAGGCATTTAGGGCCTAGGGCTCCAAGGAGAATTGTACCAGTTGCCCTTACTAGGCTTTCCATAATATTATCTCGATGGCCTTGATAATAATAGAACTCAACAGTAATAGCAACTTAAATCAACTACTGTCCACAGTACATCAAACTTTGGTTTCCCTAAAAAATGGATACTATCTACATGATTGTATTGCCTGACAGTTTGATAAAACAAAACAAAAAATCCATTTATTTAATAATAAAAAGGTGTCCCTAAAAATGTTTAAGTTCTTTAGAAAGTTTTTTGAATATTGGCATCCAATCATCCTAATTAGTTTATATGCTGAATACATTACAGTATACCCTGCTGACAGAGCCTACTAACTTTCCTCACAACTCTGACCCTGCAGCCGCAAGGAATGTAGGCTCTGCCGGCAGGGTAATTACAGTACTAAAAGACCAAAAGTCTAAAACTTTTGTGAAGACTGTAACTGCCCAGTAGAAAAAATTGTTATTGCCAAATAAATTTGTTGTGTTGTTGAACTTTAAAACTGTGCTGAATAGTTCCATGTACACCGTACTTTAATATAGTCTTATATACTAGCAGTTTCTTATTACAGTACCGTAGTAGTAGGATGTACTGAATTTATAGTATTTTGCATAAAAAATTCAACCTAGAACACAACTCTTGTAACGGTTCTGGGTATCAATTATGAACAGTTTGTGAAAGACTGAAAGTATTGCCAAAATTTTGCTTGTAAGTTGTTTGATGAAGTTTATTGTTTCACAATTGTTGATACTTTTTTGGCCTCTCTGATGACCCAGAACTGCTCATTGCATGAGGCCCATAAGGGAATGCTTCTGCATACAAACTTTGTTGGCTATGCAAAAATTCTGGTCTTGAAACTGCAGTAAGTTGATTCACTCCATTCATGAAGCCACTGGGAGAAACATTACTTTGGTAGTATAAATTTTGCTGAAAAGATTGGGGTGTATCAGGAATCTGCCCTTGTGCCTGGAAATTGCTTGTACTGGTACTGCCATTTAACATAAGCTGTAACATCATTAACTCATGCTCCCTACTTTGTCTCATTTCTTCTCGCATCAAATTGACAAGATCTTTCATAGGATCCTTGTCAATCATACTTTTAACCACATCAACAACCTCTGATATTGTTTTTTCTTGATCCTTCTTTTTGTCTTTTATTCTTGATCTAACTGGAACATAAACTTTCTCTGGAGCATTATCTTCTGCATCCTTGTTGCTTGCTGAGGGCTCTGTAGCTTTTTCTGGTTTACATGAGTCTCTTGTCCTGATCAGAGCAAAAAGCTGATTGAACCAGACTCCGTATCCCTTTTCCTCCTGGAATCTTTGTACTCCAGTTGCAGTTTTTATTATTAATGCAGCTTTTTTACAGTCTGACACACATTTTTTGAATTTGTTTCGTAGTTGGCTCACATTGAATTCAATCTTCTCTCCCCTTGCAGAACATCTTATTTTCAATTCATTAAGAATCTTCTCATATATAATCCCATTTTGCTGGTACTTGGTATTTCTGAATATCAGTTTCTCTATGTAATTCTCATTATTTACAACTATATCAATGAAGTCATCCAAAGTGGCAGAGCTCCATTTACCTCTTCTCCCAACCTTTTTACCTATCGATTCTTTGTATTCTGGCTTTGTGGTTCCTTCACATGATGTACTACCTTCCACTTCTATATTTTCCTTATGTATATTTGAATCAAACTTCGCTCTAAAATACAGCAGAAAAAGTTTCAATATTATTAACTGTGTACTATATTTAATAAGCCTCTTTCCTCTTTAAAGGTAGGTTTTCAAATATAACATCATTTGAGGCACCACAGGCTAATCTTAACATTGCTTCAGTCTATATCTATTTTTACTTGGAAAATTTAATAAGCCCTTTTAAGTACACCCCCCCCCCCCCCTCCCTCATTTGGAGAATTATTAATAAAACCTGGGGGTTGCACACATGCCATGCAAGTGCTGGTTCAGTGGTTCTTCCTAAAAAATCGTATTCCTGGCAATTGAAATATATAACATAGCATACTTATTGAATAATAAGTATGCTATGTATTAGCCTGAGTAAACACCCGAGCGAGCGAGAAGTGGCGGCTGTTTACTCAGCCAGGCTAGCTATGCATTTACATGTATAAATGTGTCAATTGTCAATAAGGCATGGTCTTTCTCTGTACCAAATTTCTTGTTTTTGCATTACTTCAAAACACCAGATAGTTGTTTACTGTGATTCTATTATGTCAAGTCTAAAAATCTACCTTTTCAATCTTGGTGATCTTTGATATCCATCTGCCTCTGATTCTGATGAATCGTTTACAAAAGCTGGTTCTCGTTCGTCAGAACTGGATTCACATTCGTTATCGCCACAAAAAAAACAATATCCAACAGCTTTCCCTGCAACCCAACCAGGTTTTGCTTCATTATTTTCTGCAACTGCACATATGTTGCAAATTTTCGTTTGACATTTAATGCATTCATATTTGGTCTGTCTATCGCAGTTGGTACATGTAGCCACCATTTTGTCGAACGATTAGCAAATTCGCGGCATTTCCCGCTCAATTCCCCGCGCGAAGTTTGCGCGGAGAGGACTGAGGACAATAGAAATATTTAATATTATACATTGTCATAATGTATGCATTTGGTGCGGCTCATGTGAAGCACGGCCGTCTGAATGAACATGTGCTTCAGCCGTACAACACGCCTAAGCCGGGCGTGCTTTTAGATTTAGCCGTGCTTAATAAAAGCACAGTGCCTTTTTGATTTAGACGCCGTGCTTCACATGTGCTTAATTCGCTGAATTAGGCACGGCTCATGAAAAGCACGGCGTATAAACCGGGCCTAACTAACAAAATAAAATTTCAACTTAAATGTCATGTTCAATAATTGTTCATATACAGTAACATGTTCAACTTAGCTGTCTGCCAGTTCATAGTCCTGTAAATGTTGAGGGAGATGACGATTTCTTTGGGGTTGTCTTCTTGGTTGTATCCTCTCTTCAACTGCTGGTGCTTCTGGTTCATCAAGGTTGCCTGGAAGATTCGCCTCCATGGTTGGTAGTTGAGTGTCTTCCAAGGCATCAGTAGTGGTTTCCTGAGTCACTGCTGTACGGATGCGGAGATGATCTTGATGACGTCGGATAATTTGACCATCTTCAAGTTGCACTTCTACTGACACTGGTCCTGTCTTCTTTACTACAGTCCCTGGTATCCAAGCTTTAGGGTTTCTGAAATCTTTTGAATATACTACAGTGGCGCTCAAAAGTTTTGTGACACCTTCGTGTACTGAAATGCGTGTAGTCTGCGTGTACACGCAACATACATACACGCACTACACGCAAAGCTTTCGTGTATAATAACTACACGCAAAGCTTCGTGTATAATAACTACACGCAAAGCTTCGTGTATAACTACACGCAAAGCTTTGTGTATAATAACTACACGCAAAACTTCGTGTATAATAACTACACAAAACTTTGTGTATGATCAATACATAACTACACGTAGTTTTGCGTGTAGATGAGTGTATGGTAATATTTCACCGAAATATTTTGTAAAAGCATAGGCCTAATTTCCATATGATTGCTACGATCGCTCAAAAAACCCTCAGCGATCATACGGAAACCACGATCAATGCGATCACCATGCACAATCGAGATAGAACATTTTCTACCTTGGCGATCGTAGCGATCACGACTATAGCGATAATTGTAGCGTCGTGATTTTCGAGCGTTCGTGGCAATTGCAGCGATCAATTTGAGATGATTCTCCACGAGAATTTTGAGTCAAACCCGAACAAGTTGTTTGTCAAATTTCTACTGTGTGAAACTCAACTGAATTAGCCTGACACCACTGAAATGCGAAAGCTGCCAGACCGAACCATGCGTCAAAACTAAAATTTACAAGAATTCGACGTTTGAATCCGGATTAGATAGCAATTGTCAAATTTTATTTGCCTTTCAACCTTGTAATAATTTAGCGTCAGTGCTGAACTTTTATTGCTTTCGATTTACCGCACGTTTGATTCTGTATAGCAAAATGGCTACGTTTGAAACAGTCAGCGTGGAAATCACTGATTTATATGAGAATAATGAAAACAACAGTAAAGGTAAGAAAAGTTTTATTTAATTAAAAAAGAAATCTACCATCTGGTCACAAATAAACTGGTTCTTGTTTACGTTTAACAGGACGTCTGATAAATTCGTCCATAGCACGTCGGCACGGCTTACTCCAAGATTCGGGAATATCAACTGGTGATGTTGAATACATTTGACACACGTACGATTTTATCAGTTCAACACGCACAGGGTTCACAGCCAGTTGTTGTTTTTTTTGCTGGAAATATTTCTGCCTTCTAACTCACTTCGGAAGAGACGCCGTAAACAGTTCACAGCAAAGTTTTGTTTTGAGTTGGATATTTTCTTAAGTTGCTCGAACGATACTACAGGACTCTGCTGATATATTGTATCTGATGATGATACGCATTTGAAAAGGAGCGAACTACTGTATTTATATTTTTCCTGGACTACACGCAAACTTCGTGTAATTAAGCGACTGTGAGGACAAAGCGACAAATCAAAACAAGGGCAAGCTATTCTTTGCCCAAAACAGTTTGTGAGGTACTGCAAATACAACCTATAGTCATCTTGGCATGTAAAATTATATTGTATCATGTAGTCCAAAGAGTTAATCTTTCAAAACGAGTGAACTATTTATATTTTACACGTGCAGTCAACTACATGCAAACTGCGTGTAGCGGACTACACGCAAACTGCGTGTAAGTGTAACTACACGCAACTGCGTGTAGTGCAAGGTTGCGTGTAGTGCGAACTGCGAAGCTGCGTGTAGTTTGACTGTACTACACGCAGTATATACACGCACTTGTAAAGTGCGTGTATTGTGGGTGGAAAAACCCCACGCAGGTGTTACAAAACTTTTGAGCGCCACCAGTAAATCACCTGTTTTGATGACTCGATCTCTGGCAGGATGATCATGTGCAGACTTTTGCTGAGATTGCTTGTCTCTTACGCGATCTTCTAGGTTAGGCTGTATCAGATCCAACTGAGTGCGGAGGTGTCTTTTCATCAACAACTCTGCCGGTGCCACTCCAGTTGTCGTATGGGGTGTTATGCGATACTTCAGAAGGAATCGTGATAGCTTTGTTCACGTACTTCCTTCCTTCATCTTCTCAATACCCTCTTTAAAAATTCTCACTGCACGCTCTGCTTGCCCATTTGATGCTGGATGGTATGGGGAAACTTTACTGTGTTTGGTACCATTTCGCTTTGTGTTGAGGCGACTCCAACACTTCCGGTCAGCGGACAACTTGTTGAACGTCGGAAAAACCTTTTTTAGGAAGATACGATTTACAGTGTGTGTGCATGGTTTTTTATGTTTCTTGATATTTAATATCTTGTATTATCGACATTCGGTAAGAGACTTTCATTTCCTTGTATGAATAGTTATGTAAATTTGTTTTTAACGATGTGTATGTTTGCAATTGATTCCTTTATATATTGTTCATGTTTTGTTAGAATAAACGGTGTTTACACAAATACTCGTCACATTCGGGTCGATAAAGATCAAGCGTATAGCCCTGCCTATACACTTCATGAATTCTTCAAATTCACTGCTTGTGAAATTTGTTCCATTGTCACTGACAACAGTTTCCGGTATTCCATGTGTGGTAAATATCTTTCGTAGTTTCTCTATGGTGGCTGTGGACGTCGTTGACTTCATTTGGTGAACTTCGAGCCACTTGGAATATGCATCAATTACTACCAGAAACATTTCACCTTTGAATGGTCCCGCGTAGTCAATGTGAAGTCGTGTCCAGGGATGGCCCGGCCACTCCCATGGGTGAAGAGGTGCAGCTGCTGGAGTCACCTGGTGGAGTTGACACTGGCTGCAATTCTTGACTTCCTTCTCTATCTCGTTGTCTAGAGTAGGCCACCACACATAACTTCTTGCAAGGGCCTTCATGCGGGAGACTCCTGGGTGGGCTTCATGCAGTTCAACTAAGACCTTTGATCTCCCTGGTGGTGGAATGATAACTCGCGTTCCCCAGAGTAAACAGCCTTCTTCTACACTCAATTCTAATTTCTTGTTGAGGTAAGGTTTAAATGTTTTGGAATCGCATGACTTTGGCCAGCCTTCTAATGTAAAACGTAGAACTTGTGACATGACTGGATCCCGTTTGGTCCACTCTTTTATCTGAGTGCTGTTAACTGGTATTTCCTACAAATGTTCCATCAGTAGGATTGTTTCACCTGGCTGTGGTGTTGACTGAGGCATCTTTGGCAGGGGTAATCTGCTCAAGGCATCTGCGTTTCCATTGCTTTTTCCTGCTTTGTATAGTATCTTGTACTCATACGCTGCCAGTGTAAGCGCCCATCGTTGAATTCGTGGTGCAGCAAGAGTGGGGACTCCTTTCTGTTCGCTTAGTAAACCTTCTAATGGCTTGTGATCTGTCTTAATGGTGAACGAGTGTCCATAAAGGAATTGGTGGAACTTCTTAACTCCGAAGATTATGGCTAGTGCTTCCTTTTCAATTGTTGAGTAATTTCGTTCAGCGGCATTTAATGACCTTGATGCATATGCTATTGGCTTTTCTGTCCCATCTGGTAGTTAATGTGACAAGACAGCACCTACTCCATAATTAGATACATCGGTGGCTAGAATTATTTGCTTGGAAGGGTCAAAATGGATTAGCAGGTCTGCTGACTGTAGGAGCTCTTTCGCACAGTTGAAAGCAACCTTCTGCTCTTCTTCCCACTGCCACTTTGTTCCTTGTCGTAGTAGCTTGTGTAGTGGTTCTAAGACTGTAGCGACCTTTGGTAAAAATCTGTGATAGTAGTTCAGCATTCCTAGAAATGATCGTAATTGGTTGACATTCTCTGGCTCTGGTGCTTGCTTTATTGCTTCCACTTTATCCACCACTGGGTGGATTCCTTTGTCATTGATCCCATAGCCGCAGTAGGTCACTTCTGCCACCATGAAGCAACATTTCTTCTTCTTCAATCTTAGGCCCGCTGTAGACAGTCGCGTCAACACAGTGTTCAGGTTGGACAAGTGATCTGCATCATCTCTACCTCCTACCAGAATATCATCAATTCGCACAATGACGTTCGGTATACCTTGAAGTAAGTTCTCCATTGTCCGTTGAAATATACCCAGGGCTGAGGATATACCGAAAGGTAAGCGATTATATTGGTAGAGTCCCTTGTGAGTGTTGATAGTAGTGTATTTCGTTGACTCGTCATCCAACAACAGCTGCTGGTAAGCTTGGGACATGTCCAGTTTTGTAAATTTCTGGCTTCCACTAAGGGTGGTAAGCAGATCTTCTGTCTTGGGAATAGGGTAGTTATCTAATTTCGAAGCTTGGTTGATTGTGGCTTTGTAGTCTCCACATATGCGGACTGATCCATCTGGCTTGGCTACAGGCACTATTGGTGAAACCCACTCTGAAAATTCAACTGGAGACATGATTCCTTCCTGTTGCAGTCTCTCTAGTTCTTGTTCCAATGGAACTCTCATGGCATAGGGTACTGAGCGAGCTTTCACAAACTTGGGTTGAGCATCTTTATTCAAATAGATTTTTGCTTTTGTTCCTCTCAAAGTACCCAATTCTTCTGCAAAAACCTCTTTGTGAGATTCCAGTACTTGCTTCAGTTGACTGTGTGGATTGCATTCATTTATTTGGAATATTGTGTCCCAGTTTATCTTGATTACTTGCAACCAATTTCGGCCAAACTGATTTGGACCTTGACCTCTGACGACTAATACGAGCAGCTTATGTTGTTGTCTCTCGTATCATACTGGAACAAGTACTTCACCTGCTCCTGGAATTCTCTCCCCTGTATAGGTGCTCAGAACTGCACTGGTCTTGCAAAGCGGTGGCAAATTCTGGCGTATTTTGTTGTATGTTTCTTTACTTATGATTGTCTTGGTGGCTCCTGTGTCGATTTCCATTCTGATCGGTTGGCCTCCAAGTTCCACATCTAGCGCTATGGACTTGTCTTTTGTTTTTTCTTGTACGTGGTATAACGTATATTCCTCTTCTTGGGTTTCCTCTTCGTTGATCAAATGTGCTTCTGTTTTCTCTTCTTGTTTACCGCTTCGACTTCCGGTTTCGTGGCGTGATGGCGATACTGGTCGCTTTGTCGTTCGCTTAGCGCTTCGACAAACCTTCGCTATATGGCCGATCTTGTCGCAGTTAAAACATTTTACGTCGCGAAATTTACAGGAGCTAGCTGGATGCTTTCCCCCACAATGGTGGCATTCGTAGCGACTCGATACTTTCTGGTTGTCATCACGGTTGTTGATTCGGTGTATTTTATTCGGGTCTTCGACGTCGCCTTTGGCGCCCAAATCTTCCACCGTTCCACGTGTTTTGATGCGGATTCCATGACTAAAGCGAGTTCGACTGCTTTCTTGTACGTTAGCTCGGGTTCGGCTAACAGTCGTCTTTGCATCTTTTCGTTGTTTATACCACATACAAATCGATCACGTATCATATCATCCAAGGAATTCCAAATTTGCAATGTTCTGTCAATCTACGCAATTCAGCTACATACTTCGCAATACCTTCATCTACGCATCGAATTCGGCTGTGAAATTTAAAACGTTCTACGATAACGCTTGGCGTTGGGAGAAAATGCTTCTTAAGCTCTTTCACAATAACCTTTAGCTCTGTATCACCGGGTTTCTTTGGCTGAAGTAAATCCCTCACTAGTGCGTACGTTTTGGACCCACACACACTTAGAAAGATCGCTCGCTGTTTCTTGGCGTCTGTCACCTCGTTGGCTAGGAAATACTGTTCGAGTCGTTCTGCATACTGGGCCCATGTCTCCTCTGTTTCGTCGAATGGACCTACTTTTCCGTAGGTTGTCATTTCTAGTGCTGTTCTGTATTTTTTTTTTTCTGTAATCCCTTTGCTCGTCGCCAATGTAGTAACTCCTGTTTAGCTGACAAATAACACAAGTGAGCCCACAGGCATGCAGGCTATATAATACAATGCAAGCAAGGATCCCGGGATACCATACTTACCGTGTCTGGCGCTTTGAAGTTAGCATTGCGATGAGCGAAGGGTTGTATTCGAATGATATTATCAGCGAGCATATTCGAAAGTCACTTCAAGGTGAAGCGAAGAACAAGATTGTGGGATTCGAGCCTGGTGTTTCGCCTGAGTGTATTCTAACACAACTTGATAAGTTCTATGGTGATGGGGGAGCATTAGTATAGGCGATGAATTACTCTCAAAAGCGTATGGGCTTTGCCAAAAGGAGACAGAAGAAGTGTCTGCCTTTGCTTCAAGGCTCGACAACCAAATCCGCAGAGCCAAGGTTCTAGGAGCTGAACTTTTTCCTGATGAAGACGCTTTAGATCACCACCTTCGACTTATTTTCTGGGAGGGTTTGAAGGGAAACATTAAAGATAAGGTCCGTCATAAGAAAGATCACTGCAAAACTTTTGCAGAGCTGATAGAGGCAGCACGTTATGGTGAGAAAGATGCACTCCCAGCACAAGTTCCCAGAAGATTAGCACGCTCGAATCAAATGTCTGGGACTAGTTCAGAAAATTCTACTTTTGTTCAAACCTCCCAGGGAGATCCCTCGGATAATCCAGCCACCCAGGCCTCAGGTGGTAATGGTCCACCAGCATGGTTATCCCACATGTGCACCGCCTTAGCCAAGGAACTGAAAGGGGTAATGACAAAAGAAAAGAATGGCAAGGGGACCCAATACTCGAGGGGGTCTGATCAACAGCTCGAAGATCAGTTTGGTGAAAGAAACTCCCGACAGAGTTACAACATTCCTACTTGCTATCGCTGTGGCCAGGTAGGTCATATTAGAAAAGGTTGCCGAAACACACCCTCTTCTACAGGAACCCCAGACTCGGGAAACGGGACGATGCCTTCGACGAGGGCCAGTCGGAGGCAGTGAATAACAACTGTTCAGGGCCCCAGAATCCCACGATGTCCAAGCTTAAATCCCTTATTGGAGACTCAAATGAGTGTACAGCTATCATTAATGGTCACCCATGTTGTGCTTTATTGGATACTGGTAGCCAAGTCTCATCTGTGTCTCACTCCTTTTACAAGAAACACTTGAAAGGATGTCCAATACGGCCCCTCAACAACCTGCTGGTAAAGAAGTGCCATTCCTTGGGTATATCGAAGTTATGGTTGGGTTCCCTTCTAAGGAAGTTAGCATTGATGGCAATTACCCTGCCTTGGTCCTTGTTGTTCCAGACAACCCCTACAATGAACATGTTCCTGTCGTTATTGGTACCAACGTAGCAAAACAATGCAGAGAACAGTGTGTCAAGACTCACTGTCCGTGACGTTTATCTCATGCTCGACTTCGGTTGTGCATCCAAGGTCGGTTGAGCTTGTAGCAAATACATGGGACATCTTGTTAAGCAGACCAACAACCTTTTCTCTCTGTCCTTCATCAAGGGATGCTGACGACAAGTCAAAGAGATCTTTGGCCCTAGCTAGTTGTACAACCATCATCGCTTCTTGGCATGGCGGAAGTGTCCATTATAGATGATGCATGGTGCACTGTAGCAATCTTTGTCCTTGGATGGATTGTCACTGGCTGGCTTGTCGTGTTGGTGATCTCTATGGATACTTTACAGGTGCTGAAGCCTCTGTGCAGTGAACCAGGCCAAGTGTAGCTGTAAGAGCCCCAGTCTTTTCCATCTCACTGCTGGGTTCAATAATTGCCTTCGATACCCCATCTGGAAGGGGTCTTGTAATTCCCCAAACAACCATTCGCTCATTAGCTCCGACCACAACTTTGCGATAAGTTAATTTCACATCAATTTTGCCACTCTCTTGCTTAGTGATAAAGTTCTCGCGCGTGTAAAGTGATTTATAGGCCCGGGCCCATGCCGAAGGGCACTTCGCCCTCTTGAAGATAGTTCCTTCCAACCGACGTGTGGCCTCTGGTCAGATGGAAGAATTTCGACAAGCAATTCAGGATATGCTGGATGCAGAGGTCATTACAGAGTCCAAGAGCCCTCATGCATCCCCGGTGGTGATAGTTCGCAAGCGAGACAACAGTATCAGGTTATATGTGGACTTTCAGAAGTTAAACGCAAGAACACTCTTAATTCCTGGGTGTTCAGCGAACACCAAAATAGTGTAAATTCATTGCAGCCCTGTCGACACCGATGGGGTGTAAATTTTACACAAAACAAGTGTTGGCTGAACACCCAGAAATTAAGAGTGTGTATATATAGAACATGCCAACACTTGTTTAGTGTAAAATTTACACTTTGTCGGTGTAAATTTACACCCCATCGGTGTCCACAGAGCTGCAATGAATTTACACCATTTGGGTGTTCGCTGAACACCCAGGAATTAAGAGTGAACCATTAAGGATTCATACCCAATCCCCCGAGTGACTGAGATCTTGCAAGCATTAAGTGGCTCGAAGTACTTTTGTACTTTAGATCTTCAAAGTGGGTACCTACAAGTTCAAATGGCAGAACGTGACCGTCCAAAGACAGCCATGACAACGTCTTTGGGATTATACGAATCCAACAGGATGCCTTTTGGACTTACAAATGCCCCTGCCACGTTTCAGAGATTAATGGAACATTGCTTAAAGGATTTGAATTTCAGGAAGTGTGTGGTGTACATCGATGATGTCGTTGTGTTTGCGAGCAGTTTCGACGAAATGCTTGAAAGATTGGAAGAAGTCCTGAACCGCCTAAGTCAGTTTGGCCTCAAGTTAAAACCTTCCAAGTGCAAACTTTTCCAGAGCAAAGTTAAATGTCTTGGGCACATTGCTTCTGCTGAGGGCATTGAGCCAGATTCAGAGAAGATTGCATCATTACAGGAGTGGTTGTTAAATCCACCAAAGAATGGCAAGCAGCTGCAGACATTCTTAGGATTCACCAGTTACTACCGCTCATTTGTCTACCAATTTTCCAAGTTGAGTGAACCTCTTCGACGGTTGCTGGCAGGAGGGCATGGAAAAGGAGAGAAAAGGCCCCAGAAGAACCCACCGTTTGTTTGGACAATGGAATGCCAGACGCTTTTGAGACACTCATCGCCAAGTTGACGTCTCCTCCAATTCTTGGGTTTCCTGATTTCAAGCTTCCTTCCATCCTCCATACCGATGCAAGCGGGGAAGGCCTAGGTGCTGCCTTGTACCAAATGCAAGATAACAAAGCTCGAATCATCGCTTACGGAAGTCGGGCTTTGAACTCAGCAGAACCGGGAACTACTCGGCATATCGGAGAGAATTCCTAGCTCTCAAGTGGGCCATGACTGAGAAATTTGTGTGGGATGAAGTACCACGTTGTGACGGACAGTAATCCGACGAGAAGCAGTAGTAACCGATCTCGGAGGTCCCGTTCTCCAACGAACCTCGTCAATGACCAACGCGACTATTAATTGGCCAGAACTACAACGCCGCGACCCCGTCATTGCTGAGGTCTTACCGTTTGTCCAGAGTGCAACACCGCCTAGGTCCGAAGAACTTTCGCTTATGTGTCCAGAGACTCGGAGAATAGCTCAGGAGTTCAACCGTTTGGTTATTCGCGATGGGATTTTAAAACGGTGTCGTGACGAGGAAGGAACCCAAGGTTTCCAGCTAGTGTTACCTGCAGCCAGCCGACAACAAGCACTGCAGGGAATACACAATGAACTTGATTCGGGCACGTTTCTTATGGCCTTACATGACACGTGATGTTGAGCACTACATTGCAAGCAGCGACAGGTGTATAAAACGCAAGACATCTTCCCCGGCTGCTGCCCCAATGCTCTCCTTGGAAACAACGGAACCTCTTGAAGTGTTGGCAGTCGAATTTCTATCATTGGAAGAAGGTAAAGGTGGCTTTAGTAACATTCTAGTCATCACTGATAGCTTTACCAAGTTTGCGTGGGCATATCCAACCCGAAATCAGAAGGCTTCCACAGTGGCAAAGATCTTGTGGGAAAAGATCTTCATGAACTATGGTTTCCCACACCGCATCCATTCAGATCAGGGAGCTGATTTCGAGTCCACTCTCATACGAGAACTGTGTAAACTAGCGGGAATCGTGAAATCCCGTACAACGCCATATCATCCCCAATGAAATGGTCAGACGGAACGCTTCAACAGGACCCTGTTGAATATGCTCGGAAGTCTTGACAAAGACCGGAAGTCAAGTTGGCCAGATTACGTTCTGCAAATGGTACATGCCTACAACTGCATGAAGCATACTTCGACCAAGTACTCGCCTTATTATCTGATGTTTGGTCGAACTCCGAGACTGCCAATTGATATCAACTTTGGATTGGTTACCAAGGGAAAACCGCCGTCATCCCAAAGCAGTTATGTTGACAAACTTCGTACCTGGTTGCAGTACGAGTACGAGAGAGCTACCCAAGATGTCCGAAGCGCAACGACCAGGAACAAGAAGCGTTACGATCTATATGTGAAGGACCTGCGATTCCAGCCTGGTGATCGCGTCCTTGTTCGGAATCTCACTGTAAGTGGAAAGCACAAGTTAGCCGATAGATAAGAGGACCAACCCCACGTAGTGATGAAGAGGATGGGCGAACTACCAGTGTACAAGGTCAGATCAGAAGGTGGAGGACGGGAACGAGTGCTTCATCGGAACCTCTTGTTGTCCCTTACAATTGTTCCTGTTGGATCACACCCGACTGAGAAAGAAACGATTGAGCCTGGTAATTCCAATCCTTCGCGGCGACGTCGCAAGCTGCCTGTACTTCCAGATCAAGCACGGCTACCCCAAATGGTAACCCCACCAGAAGATGTCAATGAAGAACCTGTGTTCGTCATCTCGCGACCGCTGAATACCGGAGCCGAAGAGTTTATACCAGCCTCGCCAGCCGAATTACCACATGTAACTGTTCCAGTTTTAACCGACCAAGATACCACTCCTGGACCACCTTTGGAGGAACAGGATCCCCCCAGCTTGAGGAGATCTACTCGCAAAAGTTGTAGACCTGAACGACTTGGATACAACTCGGTGTGGTCCCAGAAAGCTGCTGTACTATTATCCTTAGCGAACACTACTAACCGAGAGATTGTTCAGGCGATATTCCGGAAATGGTTGGATGATTGGGTTTAAGACATTTATGTGTAGTTATGATTTTTAAGTTCAAATTAGTGTTAAAACATCGGGACGCTGTTTCCTATGAGGGGGAGGTATGTCGCAGAGTACCTCTCTTACTTTGTAATAATAGGTACCTCCCGATAGGGGGGTTACTCTGATTTGGTATTGAATACCCCCTTATGGGGATATTGAGTGTGAGATAAGACAACATGGTCTGAGATGAAAACAGTGCTTTGTGTATCGAAGTGTTGTGATTTGATAAATGAAGTAAAGTGTTTACAAATACCCCATACACACGCAAAATCCGTCCTCATGCATGCCCAACGGCAGCCGGAAAAATTACATTTATTTTTCCCTAGGGAAAAAATATCAAAACCGGAAGTAGATAAAACTAAACGCAATGCATTCTGGGTCGACCTTCGTAATCTCCTCTGAGATTGTCGTAAATATCAACATTATGTGAATAAAATCTACTAACCTTGTCAATATGACGTCTTGTCTCATGCTTTATTCGTGTCGAGTTGGTTTGCAGCGATTTACGTCGCAAATAACTCTCCGTAAATCGCTGCAAACCAACTCGACGACGAATAAAACAGGAGACAAGACATCATATGGACTTATTACTCGGGCTACCTGTGGTAGCCGAGTCCAGGTTTCGCGATTCTTATTATTTTTTTGCGACGCGTTATTAGTCCTCCGCGCGGCCGCTGGCGATATTCATGGCGAGTTGTCTCTTGAACGTAGCTTTTCTTTCCATTTTATCGATGTTTTTGAATATTTCATTTACATTTCTTGGTACACTACACAGCAGTCGTCTCAAACAAAGATGTCAGAGTAGTCGGACTGTCAGCGAATCAAGGTGTATTAAAAATAATTGGAAACTTTAAACTGAAGGAGTGAAGGACAATAGGACGGTCCTACTAATTACTGCTCGAGATTGCCCAAGACTGCCGAGACTGCCCGGGAAGTACAAAATGACTGCCCGAGACCTAACTCGTTTCTTTATCCATTAATTAATTTTTTTTTTGTAAATAATGTTGTTAACCATATCTTTTATATAAATGGAAACAAGATGGCAAGGCTGTCAACGAACTATTCTACTGTTGAGTTCCGATTTTCTTCGATTTTTCAATTTCATTTTAGTTAAACAAGTATTAAATATGAGTGTGTTACATCTGTAAATATTTTCTATAACACTGCTAAAGTCAACGCAAAGTTGACTCGAGCGGGATTTGAACTCGCACCTTATACTGAACTTCTTTAACAAATTTGAGTACTGTCATCACCAGGACTCAGGAGGGAGGGGGTGATGTTGTCAATTTGCATGGCCTATGTGCATAAGGTGTACGGGCACAAATTTATAGGGGGGTGTGGAGAACATTTTGCCTGACTGAAACGGAAATTGCCTGACTTTTGATATAAAAAACCCCACCGGTAATCAGTGCCTGTTGTTCAAGAAAATAATAATAATTCAAGAAAATACACAAATATTAAATTGTTTTGATTACTTTTTCTTATTTTCATCCAATTTTTTTATTTCCCCCCTATATTTGTTGCCCGACAAAATTCGCCCAACATAGAAACATTTCCATTCGTCGTCTGGGGGTGGGGCAGCTGCATATCCCCCCCCCAGCCTCATATGCCTATGTCTATATGTTTGGCCACCGTGACGTCACTGTAAATAAAGTGTTTGTTGTAGTGTCCAATGCGTGGATAACAATGCATGGCTGAAAGATTGTTCACTGGCAAGATGAGTTGGAAAGCTAAGTAACTCGGTGGTTATTAATGCTTTTTTGCGGAAAACATCGGTGATGATGGTCAGACACATTGGCCACGGCATTTTCCTAAGGAATAACTACAAGATAACCCGCTCCGTCCTGGTCAGGAGGGGTTATTGTGTTTACTGGCCTATGTGTTTGACTGACTGTGAGGTCACCAACGTTCTCGCTTTAAATAACCAATTAATTACTTACCTTTTCGACTATCTTGCCACTGAGATTATTATCCGTTGAGATTATTATGTTCTCAGCTAGACTTATTATGCATGTACTGACATCACGCCACTGAGGAAGATAACTTTAACCTTATGTTTTATTAGCTTGGTTTTCAACTGAAAATGTATAATAAAACAATTATTGAAGTCAGTGCTTTGTTGATATTTTGATTGGCTCAAATGAAGGAGGACCTCTGCGAAGACAGGTCGAAACAAAATGGTTGTATGACTCATTGCCAAACAATCATCAGACTACGTTTACACTAGGGGAAAATTATCCGGATTCACATTGTTTTTCATCCTCATGGGAATAAAAAACAACGTGAATCCGGATATATCAGAGCGTAACGTGCATAATCAAGCAAAGCAATTTGACAGGTTTCTTTGAAATGACGCCGCAAGTTGATTGATTTGTTTTTGCCGTTTG
The DNA here is from genome assembly GCA_964035015.1 of Corallium rubrum. Lineage (NCBI taxonomy): Eukaryota > Metazoa > Cnidaria > Anthozoa > Scleralcyonacea > Coralliidae > Corallium > Corallium rubrum. The sequence continues at coordinate 13,895,920 of OZ036004.1, forward strand.
GAATTTCTTTAAGAAAGTGAAAAAACGTTTGTTAAGGCCGCGGGGATGAATAAAATTGGGCCAAATTTTATTTTGGTTTCATCACATTACACTCTTAACGAGAAGGCTGTATTTGTGCTAAATCTTTATATTTGGGTCTTATTTCAAAAGTCGGGGGGAAATGTGAAAGGGTATATTCGAAACATCAGCATTTCCAGCTTTTTCATTTTTCTATGCCTATGTTTATAATATTAGCCCAGCTAGCAAGCTAAGATTGCCGATTATATACGGCATATACAATTATATACATAATATATACGGCAAATCACAAATGGCAACTTTCAATCTTAACATACAAATTGTCCTAACTTATTAACTAACGGCTATAAAACTACTGATTTCGAACTGCAATTTGCGGTTTGTCGTAAATGTGAATCTATTCTTTATTATATAAGGCCTCTAATATAGATGTATACCGTCTCTTGCAGTCATTTTTTACTCCCAGGCAGTCTTGGGCAGTCATTTTATACTGCCCGAGACTAATTTAATAGTAGGACCCCAATAGGACAAGTTTAAATGACTATATCTAAAGACTCTTCAATCAATGCGACGGTGGACCTTTAGTATGGCTACGTCTACGTCTATATTGTCTGACTACGTGTTCTCCGAAAGAAACAAGTTCTCGGCGATACTAGACATTGTAAATGATTGTGATCTGTTGAAGTAAAGGTGAGCTGTTTCGTTATTTCCATTGGTACAGTACGTAAACTTATTTAGATAGCCGTTGTCTAAATTTAGTTTATCTGAGAACAGAGTTTTTATGCCATGTTTAAACGATTTTGTTTGAGTAGTTTGAAATTGGTTATCCGTGTATAGTCACATAGACATGGATACATGTAGCCTCAAATAAAACAAATCTCTTAAAAATTGACATTGTGATTACTATACTGGTATAGCTTCATGGATTTGTTCCTGTAATGAGTAGTCACTCAAGATGTTGAGCCTTGGACCCTTAGGGTTATCCACATTATGTCAACATGATTTTGAGCATAATAGTGAGGCAAAAGTATAGTTCCACTCTGTGTCTGTGTTCTAGAAAAAACTTTTGACAAAACTATGTTAAAGATGGATTCCCACACAAGACACCAGTCTAGAGACCAAGGACCCAAGGCACAGCACTTTCTCGATACATATAACATGCACAATGCAAACCGTAACCCATAACCATTTTGGTTGTGCATATACTGTATTGAGAAAGAGCCCCAGGCACCTCATTTTAAGACCATTCCTGGTTACAATGACTTCCAGGTATACATCGCTTCCAGTATATCCAGTTCTAGATGACTACTGGTACAAGTTTTAATGCTTCAGTGTCAGCTGCCTCCTGTGTTTACTGGCATCTACTAATTCATTTTACCTGTCTTTATCATAATGGAGCATAATAGATAGTGATGCTACAGTATTTGAGCAAGGTTTAAAACACATGTTCTCTTTAGTAGTACTTGAACTTTATTTTTGTTTATAGCGCTGAAAGTTCGAGGATCTCTATATAGTTAAAATTCTGGGAAACATTTCCCTTCCCGTTTCTGTTACAAGCGCGTCAACGGCAGCTCAGTTTATGCCCGAGTCTTAGACGCTATTGAGTCAGTATTGTGCCAGGAAATGCCATGGTTGCTGTATCAGCAACGAAATATAAGTTATACAAATAATACAACTTTTCCACGAAACTGTAGGCCAAGTATATTGAACAGATCGAAGTTGCATAACAGCAACATTCCAATGTAGCCTGTTTGCCTTAATTTGGGTTTAAATTAAAAGTATTTTACTGTGTAGCTTACAGAAAAGGGCGGTGTAGAACCTCTGTGACCAGGGTAACAGAAAAGGAGCTCTTGCTTGGATTATTTATACAGGTGCCCAGACACGACGTCGACGCTAAACTATTAATTAAACGTACATAAACAGAGTTTTAATATTATGACATGATGCCCAACTTGAAAATACCCCAGCACTAATATTGTTTTTGGGTCTATTCACTGAGACTCAGGGTTATCTCAATGGGGTAGGGATAAGTGGATAACTCAGGGGCTAGGGTCAAATGAACAATAGGCTTATTGAACTAGAATACCTCCTAAAATCTGCATGTTCAAATTTGTATAATTTTATGTATATATATAAATGAGCACGAGTGCTAAAGGCTTGAAGTTAGTTAAAAACAGTGTTAGTTCCTTGGGAACAAAGAACAGTGTAGAAAGTAAAAGTCCCTTAGTGAACAAATATACTTGATTGAGTACTTGGGTCAAGAAGCCTAATCTGAACAGTGAACCCTATAATTGTAGTAAATATGGTATACAGTATTGGCATACTGCCCTATCTGTTATTCCGTGGTATATTGGTATATTACCTTATTATGAATTTAAATGCAGAACTTTATATACGTTTTTGTAGAATAATGAATATATACAGAGAAATTATGGGTAAGAACTTATGAGTTAAGGCCATAAGAAGTGTATTAGCTATTATTGCTCAATGTCGATGAGGGTTATTTAGTAAAATTTTTGGGGGCCAAAGGTCAGAGGGGATTTTACCAACTGGCTTGAATTGATTACGATGTTTCATAGCTATAATTTTGGTATTTTTTGAAACTGAGGTTTTCTTAGGTACAGTCTTTGAGATGTCTTAAATAATGATGGAAGCTAGGTAATCTAAGGATTCAAATTATCATGCAAAGTTTTGACATCGGTTCACTGTATGGCTTCTTGGTGAACGTTGACAGGGGCGTGGTGACTGGGTGTGTGTGGGGGGTGCAACACCCCCCCCCCCCCCCCCCATAATTCTAAATATCAAATAGTTGGTCAAACGACGTGGAATTGCTGCTGTTCAAAATAGAAATACTGTAGTGGGAGAAAATTAAAAAACCCTGAAATTCTTCTTTTTTAAAAAAATGATTTGTTGGGTTTTTATCCATGGTCGGTCAACAGTTGGTCAATAACTTTTCCAAACATCCCCAACAAAGATGGCATTTAAGTAATACAATTGATGTATTCTGTAGTGAAATATTTCAGATCTATTTTTGACCGCAGACCAGTGAAATCAGAGGCTCAACTGTTTGAAGTGTTTGTGAAAGGTTATTCTTAATTCTGTGATACAGATTTATTTATTTATTAACAAGCTTTTCCAGAAATGGCAGGGAAGTCCCACAGAGCTTGTGGCTCCATTACAGGATCCCAAAAATACAAAATTAATATGAAAAACATTAAAAAATAAATATAAAAAGTAACTTCTAACCTAAGACTCGTGAATACATAAATTAACAGCACATTTTAACAAGAAGACCGGACACTGGACAGAGGATGGCACAAGTGACATTTTACATAGACGGTTTTAAAAGTTTGTGGAGTTTCAACATTTGTATACGTGTTCGGTTGCATGGTGGTAGTATGCTAACAGTTTATATTTAAATTGACTTATAGAGAGGTTGACATTTCATAAATGTGATGGCAAGGAGTTGAAAATTCTCGGTGCTCTACAATAAAAGCTGCTCTAACTTTTCAGAACAGCTTTTATTGTAGAGCACAGAGAATTTTCAAACCAGATCAGGGGTTACAAGCTGGCATGTCATGAATTATGCATTTATCAGATTTATGCCTTTGGCTAAAGATACTGTTACACGATGCGATTTTTCTTGCAACTTGCAACAAATCAGTTACCCATGGAAGAAAAACCCTAAACATGCGAACTTTGTTGCCAGTTGCAGAAAAAAGTAGAACCCATCCAACTTTTCTTGCAACATGCAACATGGCAAAAAAATAAGAAAATTGCAGTTGCTACGGGGTGTTTTAGACAGTGCGATTTTGTTTTGGAACCTGCAACATTCAGGCTATTTGTTGCAACGCGCAAGAAAAATCGCATCGTGTAACAGTAGCTTAAGTGACTAACTTACACGCAAGTTGTTCATTATCATTGCAAAAAGTTGGTCATTATCATGACACCCCCCCCCCTCCCCCCAATCGTGATTCCTTCGCCACGTCCCTGAACGTTGAGTCAGCTGGTAGATATACACTGGGTATTTTCCTTGAATCCTTATTCCTTCCGTGGCATTCGAGGATCCCATCTGCATTCCGGACGAGGTTGAGCGTTTGTCTGGTCTGCGCAAAGCGTGGTGCCCGGGAATCTCTGTCTTGGACTCTTTTTATCCACCAATTCTTTGTTCCACGCAGGTCTTCAGATTTCAAGGGGCCTTTGCCCGTTTGGTTGGTGCACGACGCACCCAAGGCTTGAACACGCAGGCGCTCGAAGAAGGTCGTGACGCTCGAGGAGCTGCTCGAACTCGTTCGCCCGTACATCGGGTTTTCCTTGTGCTAGGGTCAGCACATCTTTGGTGATTTTCGCTTCGGCCTCGGAGACTTGCGATTTCACTGCGACTGGATTTTCTGGCCACCGGTTGCGATCTCGCAACCACGCTGGTCCGTTCTACCACCGTTCGGAATTTGCGGAAAAGCGCCTGGTTTTGATCATATACCTATGCATCTCATTAAAAACTCGTTTGAATTCATTTCGGAAACATTAATTATGCATGTAATTAATATGTCTTTTGAGAAAGAGATATTTTCAGATAATCTAAAATTGGCCAAAATAATTCCCATCTTTAAAGCTGGCGTTGTAGACATATTTACAAATTATAGACCTATTTCAATCTTGTCGAGTTTCTCTAAAATTTATGAAAGGATCATGCATAATCGCCTGCTAGAATTCACTGAAAGATTTGAAATTTTGTATTGTCATCAGTTTGGCTTTCGCACTAAACAGCCAACCAATCTTGCGCTCATTACTCGGGCTACTGTGGTAGGCCGAGTCTAGGTTTCGGCTCGGTTTTTGTTTTTTTTTCTTCTGTGTCACGCTCTTGGCCTACTCCGCAGGCCCCTCTAATCAGAAAGCGCAGGCTCAAGTCAAGTGCGCATTTAACTTATTCCGCCGTCTCGATCAAGACAAACATAATAAGACTTTGCGAAACTGATGCGTGCATGCCAAATGCTTTCTTTCTTTGCTTTCCTGATGTCTGATCAAGTCTTTCTCCTCTCGGATGTGTTTGTGTTTTCACAGACATAGTTATTGGCCAGTAATGTCGCTGGTCTAATCTTGATATTATATACGCTTACTATCTCACACGCCGTATATTTAATACCCGAAGAGACTTGACATATGAAAGCTGTACATGTGTGGAAATAATGCTTTCTTTCTTAGCTTTCCTACTGTCTGATGATCAGAGTACAAATCTGATCAAGTCTTTCTCGTCTCGGATGTGTTTTGCGTGTTCACAGACATAGTTTGATATTGGTCAGTAATGTCGCTAGCTGTGTTGATATTTAATACCCGAAGAGACTCGACATATGAACGCTGTGTACATGTGTGGAAATACGTTACAGGCAATCGTATTTTGTGTATTGCAAATTGCGTTTTCTATCGGAGATTGGATTGTGTTTTGACTTTTGTCTGTGACCTGAATGTGTTTAGACGGCGGCTTTAGATCTTAGCACTGCATGTGACAACCTGCGCGTGATTTTGCCGTAGCCCGAGTGAACGCCTGCCCAGGCGTCTTGTCTATTAATAAAATTGCAACTTCTATTGCTCAAAATAAAATTGCTGCTGGTGTATTCTTAGACTTGTCTAAAGTTTTTGATACACTTAATCGTGATATATTATTTTATAAGCTTGAACGTTACGGCATTCGTGGAGTACTGGCGTTGAATTGGACTAAGAGTTATTTTGAAAACCGAAAGCAATTTGCCCAGTATAACTTGTTTATAGTACAGTATATATGTTTCTTCTTCTGAACAAATTATTCAATGTGGCGTGCCTCAAGGCTCAATTTTAGGTCCACTCTTGTTCATTTTTTGTGGATACTGGTTGTAAACCATAATCCGCTATGTCATGAGCGCGGTTGTGTGTGTGTGTGTGTGTGTGTGTGTGTGTGTGTGTGTGTGTGTGTGTGTAAGAATGTTTTCGTCAATCACGTGATCAACGCAAAGGACCAATAGCAACAGTCCGAATCAGCATACTTATATGTCCGAATGGTTTTACGAACGTGTACCAGAGCAACGAATGGGAGATAAAAAGTTGAGTTTTGTTTCATGTAATGAATATTTGCGCGCTATCACAAGACGCCAAGAAATATGATGACAAGTCGACAGCTGACAGTGGGCTACTGGTCTGTTGGTATAAATCTGAACGGTTTTGAGAATTTTTGTGGATTGTCTGGTTTCGAAACAATATGTATTTCAGCATTTTAATACATTTTTATGTATGTATATACTGTTGTTTTATACTATAAATACAAGCGCGCGGACCGCGCGGTGACTGCATATTTACATGCAATACTTTCTCGTATACAAAGTGTTTATACTCTAATAATTCCGGAACGCGTTTCGACTTTGTCGCTTAAACGACAAGCTTTCCAAGGACGAAGAAACAGTGTGAGCGCTTGTTTGGCTTCGGATTAAAGATCTTTCTTAAATCTGAATGCCCTTTTAACTATTAAATGTTTCAAGTGTTTACGTGTTAAGCGCTCGGCCAAGATGTTTTAGTTATTTTTATGTATGTATGTACTGTTGTTTTATACTATGAATACAAGCGCGCGGTGACCGCATATTTACATGCAATACTTTCTCGTTTTCAATACAGCATCACGTAATAAAACCACACACGGTGTTACTATGCTAATTCCGGAACGCGCTTCGACTTTGTCGCCTAAACGACAAGCCTTCCAAGACGAAGAAACAGTGTGAGCGCTTTAATATTTGGCTTCGGATTAAAGATCTTTCTGAAATCTGAATGCCCTTTTAACTATTAAATGTTTCAAGTGTTTACGTGTTAGGCGCTCGGCCAAGATGTTTTATCGTGCTTGGCACTGTTTATGTTACGTGTAGACGTATTCAATACTTGTTCAAAAAACGCGTTGAACATTCATTTATTGGGACGCATCAATGCATGTGTTACGAGAGTCTAAAACATAGACAATATAAAACATAAAAATATCATATTCTTTAAAATGCGATTAACGTCCACGTTTCCTGGGTTTTTTAACATTTTAGTGTTAGGGGTTAGAGATTAGGGTTAATCGTTAGAAATTAACGATTATTGTTATTTCTACGTAACAAAGAGCACATGTTGAAGGGAAAAAGAAGGCAGAAGGTAGCCTGCGTGCAGACTCTACTCGTTTCTGGAAGATGATACTTGAGTAGAGTCTGCGCATCGGAGCGATAAAGCTTGTATGATCACGTGGATTTCCCAACAAAAGTTGGGACGGCTCTTGATTGGTCAATCGCTAATTATGCATGTTTAATGTTAATTTTACTATTTTACTAAGAATTCACACTCAGGGATTATACAAAAATGGCGTCTGTCGTCGACCCTTCACAGCTCGAAGCTGAACCTTTTGAAAGTGCTCTTAAAATCGTCTGCTGTTTTTTCGGAGTGGACAATCTTCACGAAGAGCAAATAAATGCCCTTAAAAATTTCTTTCTGGGAAAGAATATCTTTTTTAGTGCTGGCACTGGCTATGGGAAATCTATGGTCTTTCAAGTCATTCCACTCCTGACTGATCTTTTACTGGATCAAGTTATAGGAACAAGCATCGGGATAACCATATGTCCATTGGTATCCCTTATGCTTGACCAAGTTGCCTATTTGAAGTCCATTGGTGTAAATGCCGCCGCTGTATTCGAAGGTCAGGACGAGCAAGTCCTAAGGGATATCGAAGATGGTGTCTATTCGCATGTGTACGCTTCGCCAGAGTCCATGCTTGGTGTGAAACGATGGAAAAAAATGCTCCAATCATCGCATTTTATTGAGAATTGTGTCGTTGTCGCAGTAGACGAAGCCCACTGCATCAGTCAATGGTAAGTTTGTTTACATTTTATTTTACAGCTAATCCAACGATTTATAAAAGTCTCACTGTCTTCTACTCTTCTCGATTTCGCTAACAAATATATAAAACCACTGACAAATATAAACCACAACAATATCAAGTTCTGTTTGATATCTAGATTACCCGTCCACTTTTCAAACCACATTTAAAAGTAGAAATACAAACCGAGATGCTCAAAAATCTCTTTAAATATAATGTCTACATGTATATTGCATGTACTTGCTGGTTGTTGTCTATTTGAAAGGAATTTTGTTAAGGAATGAGGTAGTTGTAAATGATAAACTTTCCCCAATTTGATCCTGTAAAATATGCTGAAACTAACCAATAACCATCAACATACATGCAATTAGCGAAAGTGGACAGGTATCCTATAATCCTGGCACTGAACATATCAGGGTTTATATATTATATTCACCTTTATTTTGTAGGGGATTACCTGGATCAAAACCTATTCCTTTTAGAAAATGGTATGGGCACCTGGGAGATCTGAGATCACTGTTCAGTGCCACAAATTTTATTGTCTGCACAGCAACAGCCACTATCACCACTAAGAGAAAGATATTTGATGTTCTGGCACTAAACTCAACAAATACATTGGAGATAGAAATGAGTCCTGAGCGTACTAATTTGAGATATGTTAACCAATATGTGGAAAATAGCATGCCATTGGTAGATGTATTCAGCAAAATAATCCAAGAAGTTCAGATTGAGAAAGAACAAACTTGTAGAACAATTATCTATTGCCAAACAAGAAAACAATGTGCTATTTTATGGCGTGTTTTTAAGTTGGAATTGGATGGAGATTTATATCTCCAGAGAAGTTATTCACCAAAGGATTGCCTTGTACAGATGTTTCATTCAGGAACACCAAAATCAGTAAAGAATCTTATTCTAGAGAATATAGCTGATGTGAATGGCCATATCCGCATTCTAATTTGCACCATTGCTTTTGGTATGGGCATCAATTGCAAAGGTATTCACAGAGTGATTCATTTTGGTCCATCTTCTAATGTTGAAAGTTACCTTCAGGAATGTGGTAGAGCTGGACGAGATGGTCAAGAGAGCACTTGTGTGTTGCTGTATAATACACTCTTATCATCTCGTTGTGCTGATGATATGAGAGGTTATATAGATAACGAGCAATGCAGAAGAAAGGAAATCCTAAAGCACTTCCCTGGTCAACATGAAATAACTGTGCATGGGTGCAAATGTTGTGACATGTGTGCAAAACAGTGTTGCTGTGCTGGTCAACCTGGTAAATGTTCTTCAGCTATGATCTTGGAAACTGGTGGTATAAAAGCCAGCACGTACATATTCAACAAAAGGAGGATGGTCAATGATGACCAAAAAGCTTTATTAAAATCGAAATTAATTGCTTATATCAATAAATTAAGGGATAAGTCATTGAAACCTGTATTATATCCAAATATTTTTTTTGAGTTTGGGAAACCTCAAATCTCACAAGTAATTCAAAATTGTTTCAAGTTATTCTCTATCGCAGACATTCAGAACTGTGTGGAAATATGGCGAAGTGAGTATGCAAGGAGAGTTTTAGAAATTTTAAATGAGGTTTTTACAGTGCGACTACTGGAACCGGGGTCACTTATATAACGTGAACCAATCACATTCAAGAGTGACAACAAAGAAATTCAACTTCCTGTTCTTTGTGAATTAGCACTTTGGGCACTCTGCAGAGATATTTTATACTATACCGCTTGTTCTGGCAATGCTTCCTTTACTAAAGTTTTGAATCTTTTTGCGGAAGCACTGATAGGGTGAACAACATACATGGTACTGAATCTCATCATCAAGACTAAAGTTGTTGATGAAAGTTAAGATTGATGATTGATGTCTTTCACATGTATACTCTAAACGCCAGCGTTGAAATTTCAAGTACGTTGAGCAGCTTCAGGCGGCGTTTACGTTGGATGACATTGTATCGGATAAGGTATCGTTGCTTCTCTGAAAGTGTACCGGTAGGCTGTTTGTTTACATATGGAACAGTGTTTTCGTTTCAATTTTTGAAAAGGAAATGGTATAGCGCGACGCTTCTGCGCTCCGAAGTGGTGCATGCTGTATCGCATCGTTCATGTTATTGCAATGATGCAATTTCGCGTTCGAATCTATTCAAAATGGATTTATCTCAGAAGCAGTTGTAAATATATTGAATTGATCGATCTAAAATTATATTGTCATGTTGTGAAGCTGTTCACATTTGTACCGGAATGTTTCCGAAACAACAAAAACCGATTCTATACAGCTTGCATATTGGACTTGAATGTCAGAACACATATTCTGTCTCTGATTACTATTGTTCTTTTGCTGCACGCACAGCATGTTCAAAATATTAGGCGTTTTTGTTTTATTTTAGACAGAAAGATCGCCAACATATGCATTCCTAGGTTTTCGCTATGGAAAAACTAAATGCGTTTCCAGAATCTGACATGTTGCTCGTACCGAATTCAACCCTAGGAAAAACGTGTTTTATCTAATCGCCAAGGCCATGGTGTTTTTGTCATCAGGTTGGTTTTTTTTTAGAATAATAAAAAATAAACCAGCCCTAAGGAACTTTACAGTACTCTACGTGCGGTACATAGACAATTGTGAAGGTGTTTTTACCGTGTATTTTATCCTGCGATATTTCTCATCCTAATGCATGCTATGGAGTGGATGACACACCAAGCAATAAAACACAAAGTACGACTTTGCACCGATAATCCGATACTCGGATAGGCAATAATTTCCTGAGTGAATCCATTCCATAGCATTCGTCAGGATGAGAAAAATCGCAGCAAAGCTTGCTAGTGCGTGTAGACTGACCTTGATAGACTGATTCAAGTACAACGGGAATAAAAACAATTTATTTATCGGACAAAAAACATCAAAATATATTTACTGAAATATACGCATCGGTTGAAGCTAAACCAGTTCTGAACTCAATGTTATTTACTTTTCGTTTTTTTTCAATGACAACCAAAATTGGCAAAATGTACTTGAAAAATAAACTGGTAGTATCGAACTACAACTACAACTACAACTGCAAGTTTATTTGCAGTAAGAACAGGAGGGCTGCAACCACATGCACAGTCAAGCCTTTACTTGAAACCAGTGTTGAAACTGACCGAACTGATTGAACTGGGATCACAGCCGAAACCAACTTGAAAAGGTGCGACATTCCGTCTGTTGAATTCTTCAATGATGAAGGGCAATCTCCAATCTTCGCTTTCATTCAGTGGAACTTTGTTTCCCAGGGCTTTCTTCAATGTCATTAGATCTCGATCTAATATGATTCTATCCGTTCCAACGTATTTCATTCTGTTCTGGCACTTGAGCCGATTCCTCATGATTGCAAAAAAACTGTTGGACGCTTTCTCACGCGCTGCTTTGAAGCTGACAAGATCGTTCGTAGACTTTTGCGATTTTTTTTCTAGATTCTTGATGAGGTCTTGAAGTTCGGACATTTCAGATTTTGTTTCTGGATGCTTGCCTCTTAGGTGACATCTTTCAATTCCAGGACAACTCGCACTTTTACAGTTTCCTTTGTGGTGTCCAGTCATGTGGCAATTTGAACATGTCTTGGAACGCCTACCCGGAGCGACCAGGTCGTGCATATTTGCTTCCTCTTGCAGCTTTGTGTACCTTTGTTTCGCGCTTGCAATTTGCGCTTGGATGAAATGGACGTCGTCAGAATAATTCTTCTCTTTTTGGGCAAGAAAGCCGTCTGACTTACTAAAGTTGCTGACTGATACCTGAGGCTGAGTTGGCGTTGATGGTACAGATGTTTGAATCGTTTGATAATCAGCAGATGCTTCTGGTACTGGCAAAGCAACATTTGTCGACAACTGCGATATTTCCTTCAAGAGAATTTTCTTTTGAGCATAAGAAAGTTTCCGTGGAGAAGGAAAGAACACATCTAAATCAGAGCTTTCAATATACTTCAAAGATTGCTTGGTTGTAAATCCTCTTTCTTCAAAGTCTTTAGATACATGTGTAAAGTCTAATCCACACGAGATAGAGGAGAGCCAGCGTGAGATTTCAGTTTCTTCCATTTGAACTACCTCAGATTTTCACGTATCGAGCGATTGGAGCAAAAAGCTAACTGAAAGTCTGAAAGAAATGAGTCATGAGTTTATCTTTGCGAAGGTCACAACCAACGCAATGTGGGCGTATTCTGATTCAACCAATCAGAAACGTGTGTTCCCACGCTATGTCGATTTCGTTGTATTGAAAAGTGAACTAGTATACTAAATAGTAAATATAATTCAAATGGCAAAGGTTTCGGTAGAAGACGCAGTTGTAAAAGGACATCATGCTTACTTGTCTAATATCAGGATAGGAGATATTTACGACTGTTTCCCAGAAATGGACAACTTACACGATCCAGATGCAGTTGTTGTTATGAGTGCAGGAGACATAGTAGGACATGTTCCTTTCGGCTTTGCCAATCATGTTCGTAGTATTTTTACTGAATTCAGGGAAAATGTAACCGTTCTATGGTAAGTAGGCAACACTTTCATACTTTTTTTTATCATTGGTATACATATCCAATTTCATTCTTGTTTGATTACTTCGATAAATAAAAAATATTTATTTTCCATCGTAACTCTGTAACAACCAATTTATTGTTTACGCTATAGCGAAATTACCAATATTCCTGAGCCAAGTGGAGCACCGTGGCCATATATGTGGCACAAGGGAGGCGGGATCATCATACCCTGTCGGTACATTTTTTTCTGTGAAAGAAAGGAACTGGCCTCAATGTGTCAAAGATTACAGCTATCTCTTGACTTTATCCCAGGAGGGTGGCTGCAGTTACTATGAGCTGTATGTGCAGTGCATGAAAAACTGAAGTTGTATATATACTATATAGCATGTACATGCAAAACCTTTGACCGTCATTATAAATAGTACATTATTATTATTATCGACCGTCACAGAACAATGTTTATTTTACTTGTTTAGATTGCCGAATAAAGTAGTGTTGATTTTATTTACATATATATCAAACGGTGTTATATATTATTTACAAAAGTATAGTATTGCCATAGCCTAGGCATTTGTTACGATATCAAAGATGACAAAGAAACTATAAAGGTGGATTTACTGCCGATATTCTGAACGTTACGTTTTGATCAGAGCTCTAGATACGTCATAATTACGTTGTCGTTGTTCAAAATCTCGGTAGTAGACCATTCTAGTATTTTCTTTGCATGGAATTTATTGGAATATTGCTATCATTTTTATATTGCTAGTTTTACTTTTACTGAAAGAGCTGGAAGTTTGTTAAAAAAGGCAATTTTATTATAATAATTATTGATATGTTCATCCTTCATTGCAAATAGCCACAGTGTCTAAAGTAGGCTGCAGAATTTTCTTCTGTTATTTCTTGACAAGCATCAAATATTGCAATCTCTGTTTGATTTTCGGCAAGCAGCTGATTACGCTTCAAGAAACATTTTATCTGATGGAAACATAATTCGCATGTATTGAGATGAGGTGAATACGGCGGTTGAAAAATGAGTCTAACTCCGTACTCATTCAACATGTCAGTTAGCAGGGGTTCAGCAAAGTGCCCATGGTGGAAACCACAGTTATCCATGACTACACTATCTCCTCGTTCCAGAACGGTTGACCCATCTCGTCTATTTACTTCGACAGCTTCTTCGAAAAATAACAGTAACTCATTGCCATTAGATGCTCCTTCGAGGATATTCATATGGTCTACACCTTGCATAGAATGAAGTAAATTTATTGTGTATGTAGCGTTAGAGGCGTACCTTTGAATCTCGAATGTTGGTTTCCCCACATAATTCCGTCCAAATTTTCGATTTCCTGTAGTTTTTACGACACTACTTTCATCGAAGAAATGAAGCGTGGCAGGATTTAGGGCACTTATCTGATCGAGATAGGCATTCTTCAACTCAATATTATTTTCTGTTGTCGATTCTATTGGTGTAACTTGCAGCTTTTTGTATGACATATACATGTCTGATCTTACGCATTTTGAAATAGCAGCCTTGCTTAGGCGATCTTCTGGATGTACAACTCCGTCCAGTACCAACCTCTCTTGTAATTAGGACAAATGAATGCTTGGTTTTGTAATTATTTCCGTCTCTATGTAGTCCATAACGGTCGGTGTTATTTTTGTTCTTGGGGGTGCCGTCTTCAACGGCGGAAAACACGAATTAGTAATGTCGTACCCAGTTAGAACATTTTGGACAAAATGAAGACTTGTTCTCGTCAACCGTGCTATTTGTTGTTGCGACAAATCCAAATGGTGTAGATGTAAAACTCTTTCACGCGTCAACTGAGATAATTTCTTTCCGTTTTCGTACAGACCACCTTTTTGATTTACTTGAAGCCTAACAGACGGGAGCATGTCGCATATACAAATAAATTTTCACAATATTTGTATTTCGCTGTAATTTTATAATACGACTGATTTGAATTTGAACGTTCGTTCATGAACAAAATGATTGGTTCAAATTACCGCGAGTTGTATTTCTTTGTTTCCGCTCTGCAATGTGATTGGTTCACGTTATATAAGTGACCCCGGTTGCAGTAGTCGCACTGTAATGATATGGCTGACATGGAATTATTTGAGGATACTGAAGATGAGTTAGAGCGTACAGTGGACTCGGAGTGGGAAGATATCAGAGATGAGTCAGATATGAACTTGTTGCTTCAAGATACAACCAACATATCAGATGTAAGTAGAGCAATGAGTGAATTTGATCAGTCTGATCAAGATGACATGGATAGCAGTAATGTTGTAAATATTCTAGCATATGATGTATCCCGTTGTATTGATCCAGATAATATGGACACTTCTTAAAAATAATGGTTTAAATAAGCAAATAACAGTAAGTAAAAAGTAAAAACATAAGTAGTAAAAACAGTTAATGTTGCCATGGCAATAAAATAATTCAAGTCTTCAAAACTCTATTTCAGTGTTATTGTCAGTCAAATAATTGATTTGATAATGAAAAATGAAAATGACAACATGGGCATCACTACCAGGGGGAGGGGGGGGGGGGGGGGGTCACACCCACCCAAAATTTTCAAAAATAGAGAAAATTTTGGCAAAAATGGGCAGTTTCAAGCATTAAATTTGGGCAAAATTTGGTGTTGTAAAGTATTTATAAAGTAAATAAAATTCGTGCAATTTGTAAATTTAGTTGGACAACCCCCAATCAATGTGGGTTAGCAACACCCCTGAATGACAATAATTATATCAATACTCAATAGATAATAATAATATACAGAATGTGCATTAGACCCTGGCAATGGTAACTAGGATACTATTAAATCAAATCTTACAGGTAATGATATACTATTTACATAATGATAAGATTTTAGGATACCATAAAATCAACTCTTAATATAAAATACATGTATATAAATCAAGTCTCTGAGTGTCTGCCCACTTATTTGGGTAACATGATCACTTGTCAATGCTGTTTTTGTCTAAAACTTATCTTGCAGTTTTTTGCAAATAAATTGATTTTTTGTGGTCATTTATCCATTTGAACATTGATGTTAAATCAAAATTTTCCAACATAGTGGGTGCAACATTAATAAATTTCTTGTATCTTCGGTTTGGATTCTTAGTAAATGCATTGCACTTTACCAGCTCTTCCACAACTTTCTTTAAGTCACCAATTGCCTTCTTTGCCACATGATGACCAGACCTTTTGAGTAACTGACAGTCCAAGTCAAAGTTGTCCATGAGTTGCTTTGTCACTCCAATAGCCTTGCAGAACCGATTAACTGCTTTTTCATTCGAAGCATTAGGCCCCATTTTCTTTATGACTTCCTTCAACACTCGATTGTAATGCTCCAAAGCAAGGTCAAGGGGAATATTTCCACCCATGCCAGACTTTGCTTTAACTGATCGGTTCCAGATTAGCCTATGGGCATCTCTTGGAGAAAGAAAGGCATTAATTTGACACATGATGGTCAGGCCTTCTAGTGCATATTTACAACTTCGTTGACCATCCATCTTGAGAAAGAGTAAAAAGAATTTCCAGCATCGAATGATCCGCTGACCATCTCCTTCTGACACAGCATCACAGAAATTATGGTACAGCATACCATACTCAAGGAGAGCATGCTGATAGTTCAACATATCATCCCTTGAAGTTCCTGTGTCAAGAAGTGTAGACTGTGATGTGTCTGCATGAAGTCCATGAGTCCTCTCATGGGATATTCTGCTTTTCCCATCACGCGCAAAAGACTTGGAACACCCAGGATACCTGCACGGAAAACGACCAGTTGGTAGGATTTCAGAATTTCCTTTATCTTTCTCTAAATCACTGATAATAGCATTGACTTTATCTTCATGTAAAATGAATTTGTCGACAATTCTCATGGACAGATCTTTGAGGAAAATCTTCTGTGTAGCAATCGGGCCTTCTTTAACTAATTCTGGTAGAAGTTCTTCGTTGGGTACTTCCTCCATAGAATGGATACCCAGGATATTAAGAGCAGCTGCAACAACTCTTGCCTCAATCTCCAAATTGAAGAATTGTTTACAGGCACTGAATTTCTTCTTGACATCTTCCACTACATTCCGTCTGTTTATCAGATTCCTATCTGAAAACAGGGTACATTGGTCTGCTGCTGCACCAGGGTTATATAAATGGTCAAATGCCACCTGAAAACAACATAAGATAATAATCATTATACCTTTAATATACTACAGCATAAAAAAACTGATCCAACAATTAGAAATGATTTCTGACGTAATTTAAATAAATAGCTTTTGGTCAGAAACCATTTTACATGGTCCTTTAACACTTTTTGACCTTTAACAAAAGAAGTGAAAAACTGGTTAAGAGTAGCAGTGGAAGTGTCTTTGGGATCGTTTGGAGGGACAAATTGCATGTTTGGCAGTGTAAACAAAATGAAGCTGTCCCTCCAACAGGCAACAACCACTTGCACTGCTTTCTTGTCACCAGTCTTATACTCATTTTAACACTGACGAATTAACTGATTACTTAAAAAGGGCATTTTGAAATATATATACATTGTAATGTGTATTCAGAATTCCATAAAATCTTCTCCAAAATGCAGGAAATGCCATTTCCGAGACTCTAGGTTTCAAAATTTTCTGTGGGGGTTGCCCCTGTAGAGGCTTCTCGCACCTATGGCACTCAACCAAGCAGTAGAGGGGCACACAAATAGCTTTGGACCAGGGGCCCAAAATTTTTCTCGGTGGCCCTCCTTACACATTGTACAGTAGGATACAGGGTGTGAATTTCTCTTTTCACCTTCCCAATCACATTTCTGACATATAATTGTCACACCTGACATACATTAGTGCTGAATGGTCCAAACATCAACCTGTTAGTGTGTATAACTAAACTGTGGGTCCCCACCCAAAAAAATTGTGGATTTTGTTTCCCCCAACAAAATGGTGGATTTACTGGTCCTTTTACTCATGGCCTAACAAAGTCCCTTGCCTTCAACTTGCTTTCAGAAAATGAGGAAGACTGGGAGCTTGCAAGAACCTTTATTTCTGCCATTTTGTTGGGAAAACTGTGGAAACATTTCATGACTATGAAGCAATAGGCGAGTTTCAGGGTGTTGCGCGTGCATCATTTTTCAAAAAAACTGGCAAGCTCCCCTCAAAGTAAACATACTATTTAAAATAAACAAAGTATAGATACAGTTTCTGGATATTTAACACTGTTATTCTGCTGTTATTGGCTCGCTAGCAAGTCTGTTTGCCATTGCTTTCTTTGTAGAGAGCCCGCCAAGAGCCTGCCAATTCCTTTCCAAAACGATGCGCGCGCAACACCCAGAAAGTCGCCTATAGGAGCAAGCAGTCCAGTTATGTAGTACCATACAGTCTGTATATAAGTCGGTTCAACTAAATGTTTCATGTTCCAGATTAGCAAACATCAATATTAAACATATGTACATGTAAATAAATATGTAAGGATGCAGTACCTGTAAGAACTTCATTTGAGCATGAAAGTCTGCTATCTCCATGTGAAGCCCTTCCTTTCGTTCTTCTGGAGTAAGCCCATTTGCAACCTGTAGCAGTTGATTTATACCCCGCTCTACAGACAACTGGTCTCCAACAATCCCTTGGTTTTGCAAATACACTTTTTCTTCCCCATCCCCATGACTTGGCACATACTGGTTAATTTCTTCGAGGACACGTTCTATCCCTTCACTTGTGTTCTCATCATGGAATAGCATTCCGAGGAAAACCTTGTTATAAGTAAAATTCAAACCACAAGAATTAATGAACCTGCATTATTTTATAGTGTAAAAAAATTAACTACACACACATGTAACATACAGTCAACAGTGTACCATGGATAATAGACCACTCTCATAAAAGGCCTTCACATTAGATATCCTTTTATGTGCATCTAAATGAGCCTTCCTTGCCTCGTTATGAAGCAAAGATTCTTTTGTATCGCAGACACAAACGAGGCCAGAAAGGCTGATTAAGATGCACATGAAAGTGGTGCATAGAACAGTTAAAGGAAAATGATACATTGTATAAAGTATATATAGCTACAATAATCATAACTTACAGTTTCTGTTTTTTGCATCATTTCTGATCTGTATTGATGCTTAATATGCTTTGGGGCACATTCGCTTAGGAAGTGCAAGCATGCAATGTTCCTTACAATCATGCGTGACACCAAACTTGTGTAATTTTCCCTTTGTAATGTGTGTTCTGACTTGTTTGGGACAAACTTCCCATTGTCTATGTCAAGAATGGTGTCTTTTGCTGGCTGTGCTGTAGACAAGTGGTTGCCAGACACTCTGTTTTCTGTGCTCATGTGACTGACCCAATGATTATCCACATTCTGATGTGCTTCAGTCATATGATGTACATTCTGCTTGAAGTCAAAATTGTCAAAGACAATCTTCCTTCCCATGTCTGGTCCATGCTCTCCCAAACCAGGCACTCCACTTTCTTCTTCTCCCATCCTCTTCTCTTCAGCAGCAACTTTTGCCAATATTTCTCCATTGTGGTGTTCACCAAACTCATCTAACTTCTTATAGAGGTAAGTGTGGGACACAGCCAGTCGGTGAACCCTTAGCCGACAAAGAGTTGACTGAAACAAATAAGATAATGTTGCATATTAGTGCACATTTATACATGATAACAGGCAACAATTTATGTTTACATCGAACGTCTTATAGAGGTAAGTAATGTACAACAAGCTGGATGAAACAAATAAGATGTTGTCTTGCACAAACTTGTAAACTTGTGCATGTTTATAAATGAGAACAAGCGAAATTAACCCTTTTGTTGAACCTGGCTTTACATGTATACTGTAATAGTATGGATCACAGTAATAGTATGTGCCATATCAATGTTAGTGTAGTGGTACATTGAGATTTCTTCAAAGTGAAAAAAGGAAGAAATCTTACTCTGTCATAATTTGGCAGTACACCAGGAATTTTATATAAAAACTTTAAAAAACACAACTTACCATTAAACCTGAATGTTGAATAAATATAGTATTTAAGAGTTGCATTGCAGTCATGTAAGGGGATCTGTTCTTTAGACACACGGCAGACGACATACATACTGCTGGAATCCGGTATAGGTCTGATCTTTCCTTCTTGGTTCTGCGAACGGAGGCTGTCAACAAGACGCTTCTTAAAAGGGGAGTACGTTTCTTTAACTCTTCATCGAGCTTTGCGAGGGAGAAGTTTAGGATATCCTTATTTGTTGTCTTTCGTAAGATACTTGGATTTTTTGAAGAACACAAGTTGCAACACTCTTTATCAACTTCTTTTAAGACCAAAGAGATCAATTGTTCCCTAATTCTTGTGTTACGCCAAGCCGCCCTAGCAATTTGAGTGTATGTACCACGACACATCATCTTGCCAAGGGAGCTAAGGTCATCTGGCAAAATTCTGTTGCTCGTCTGGGTTTTCCATTGCACTTTTATCGAAACAACAGTCTTAAAAGCTTGAACTTGGGCAATCTCAGGCGATGGTGGCACGTTGGCATGTTGTGTGGAAAACATTTTACGCGGAGTGGACGTACTGGTTGGGTTAAAATCTTTAAATGTTACATGCTGTTGCTTTCTACTGCAGCTAAATGGCAGTCGATCTGCGTCGAACGGCGGCCGCACAGTGGATTGTTGTTCTCGTTGTTCTTGCGTTGTTGAACTACCAAATGATAGGGAACGCTTTGCCGACTCTTTCATCTTCACTGCCATACCCCTTTCCCGAGCTTTTGTTTGGTAGTCGCTCCGCAGTTTTCCATTCAGGCTATCAATTTTTCTTCGGTGGTTTACTCTCTGCGTAATTAAACTCAAACACGGACGGCAAATATGTTTTGAAACTGGCTGTACCACAAAATCCAGGTCTTCGATTTCTGCCGCTATATCGATAATCCGCTTGCCCGAAACAAGATTAACATCAGCTTTTCTTTCCAACTTCATAAAACACAGAACGCATATAAGAGACGCCATGTTGTAATTATACAAATCAAAATTTACATACCGGAAATTATGCAAAAATTCAATTTTATGGAAAACTTAATTATGCAAACAATCCACGTGATCATACAAGCTTTATCGCTCCGATGGTATCATCTTCCGGAAACGAGTAGAGTCTGCACGCAGGCTAGGCAGAAGGGTGCAGTCAATTCTTAGCGTTTTTGCTCAGACAAGAGTGTTAAACCGTTCGAATCAACATTTCTGAAACCTGAATAGCCTTTGAATTAATGTTTGAAGTGTTAACATGATAAGCGCTGGGCCGAGATGTTTAACTATAATTCACAAGCAGAACTGAATTTTCAGGCTGTGCTTTGTGCCGGCGCTATCTAATGCTTATCGAAAATACGTGTTGCACGATCACGTTAATACACTCGAGCGAAAAATTAAAGCGATATAAATATCATATTTTTTAATGCGATTATAGGGACTTTGCAAGTTGTCAATTCTGTTTTCAACGTTGTTTATGTCTCGCTCATCTTGCAGATAGTTTTCAAAAGTCAGCAAGTTATCAGATTGTGAGCATGAGTAATACTTTTCAGTATTAAAATTCAATAAATCATATAAATCGTTTATAATCAGTTTGTCTTGATCGAGACAGCGGAATATTATTAAACCCACATCGAAATATACTGTAAATAGCTCAGCACCGTCTAGTGTAGATTTATCGCCATCAAGATCTGCAGTTGTAAAGCCGTAATCAAACGAGAACGCAAGTCATCGCAAGTTGGCAGTCACAAATTTCTGTAGCGGGCGTTCGAACACCCAAATTAACAAAATAAAGGTTTCATGAGTGTTTTAAACAAGTTTTACTTTGTCACGGTACATAATATTTTCGGGAAATTATTCAGAGAGGCTGGCTGAGATAGCGTGACTGCCAACTTGCGTTCTTGTTTGATTACGTTAAGCGTAGGGAGCACAATTTTCAGCCACATGACTGATTAATAACAGTGTTCTAAAGTCACTTGTGATCTTCTAAAAGCTTCAAGACGGAGCAATACCAGATCGATAGCACACCACGTGGTTTCGCAAAGCATATCGGGATGATGCAATAATTGCAAATTGTCGACCAGAAAAATAATACAGAAACGCCACCGAAACCTGGTAGCCCGAGTAATAATAATAATAAAAATAAAAATAATAATAATAATAATAATAACAAAACATTACGTCTAAATAAATATTTTGAATATTACAACTACCTCGAGTTTTGTGCTGGGCTCTTATACATGTCACAAGATTCTCTATTATTTTCAGTATATTTTGGTATGTTTGCATGAAATTGAAATTACAATCCACAGTAGACCTTTTCACCAATAGCGGCGCCATCTTGAATTCGCAATGCATTATGGTCTATCCAGGGTGTTGAGGCCGAGGCACAATGCGGTAATTTTTTCTTTATAAATACTTTCGTGGCAACAATATCTAAATATAATAATTGTCACATTGCAACAATTCTCGGACGTGTAAAGATAGATTCATAACAAATGTATCCTTATATGTACGAGAATTATTGCTTTTACCAATATGACAACGATCATATCCGAGATCATATCTAGACATTGTTGCCATGAAAGTGTTAATCAAGACAAAATTACCGCATTGTGTCTCAACTTTTAATTGAGCTTATTACCCTGGATAGACCACAATGCATTGCGAATTCAAGATGGCGCCGCTATCGGTGAAAAGGCCCATTAGTTATTTTAGACTCTCAAGCCAAATAAATACCAGTATCCGCATGTACGCATTGCGTACCTATTTTTATATAAATGATCTACCGAATGCTTCACGTTTAGCTGAACCTTTACTATTCACAGACGACACCAGCATCTGTTATTCTCACTCTGACCCTGTAACGTTATCTACAGTATTAAATGAAACGTTGCAAAGTATTAGTTCATGGATGAGGGCTAATAAATTGTCCTTTAATATTGATAAAACCAATTGTTATTTTTCAATTCAAACAAAAGAAAATCACTTCCGATATAGCTCTCTTATTTGATGACAATCTGATCACTCGAAAGCAAAAGGTTAAATTTCTTCGGGTCTTTCTAGATGAAAATCTCTCTTGGAAATCTCACATTAGTCATTTCTGTAAGAAAGTTTCAAAATCCATCGGCATAATTTATCGAGCTCGTTTCTATTTATCCGCGAGTACTAAATTATCCTTATATTATAACTTAATCTATCCATATCTTACCTACTGCAACACTGTCTGGTCGTTTACCTATGTTTCTAATTTAAGACGCAAATTTCTACTACCGAAGCGAATTGTCAGAGTGTTGACCAATTCTGATTTTCGCGCACATACCGCTCCGCTTTTAGTAATTTGAATTTGCTCGATATTTATAAGATTAACTCCTTTCATGTTGGTAAATTTATGTTTTCTTATCACAATCAATTAGTATTACTGCCGCCTTCTTTTCTCAACTTATTTACTAGGCCCCTATTGGTAATCAAGTTCATGACTATAACACAAGAAACGCAAGCTCATATCGATCTCATGCATGTAGAACTAATACAAAGCAGTTCACCATCCTTTTTCAAGGTCCCAAGTTGTGGAATTCTCTCCCTGATAATGTTACAAATGCAGAGACGCTAAATTACTTCAGGAATAGAATGCTAAAATATTTACTTGAGTTTTAATTACATTAAATTTGACAGTGCCATGCTATGTAATACTTTATTAATTACTCGGGCTACTGTGGTAGCCGAGTCTAGGTTTCGGCTCTGTTATTTTTATTTTTTTTTGTGTCGACAAATTGCAATTATTGCATCATCCCGATAGGCTTTGCGAAACCACGCCGGTGTATATATCATGGCTGATGATTTTCATGCAGGAGCGTGCAGGAGTCGTACGGTTTTTCTCTCCTGACGGCCTTTGGTTGTGTTGTTCGAAGTGAATTTGTATTTTAATGATAAACACGCTCACAATGCTTACAATAGACTATAGTAGACCTGGATTGCTGGGCGATCTCGATAACCGTACGCTGAAAATGTGTAGTACTCGATCAAACTTTATACGAAAATTCTCGATCAATGTGTCCTCGATCAATTTACATGATCTTACATGTGTTAATATTAATTAAATTGTCCTGAAAATGTTGCTCAAGTGCTGTAAATCAAAGAACAAGGAAAGTTGATAAAGCCAACTTGCAAGTGAAAGGTAAACATGCTGTGTTTTACATCTTCATCGAGGTTGACATTTAACTGAACTGACTTGTCTGTGAATGCTGTATGTGGTTTCCTTTATTTTTGCTTGTATTGTTTATTATTGTAATTAAACACTTTATACATTACTTTCATCAAGTGTGTATTATTGTTTGGGTACACCATTACGGCCGCCATTTCAATGTTTTGGACACCAGTATGGCCACCAATCCACCATTTCAATGTTTTGGCACACCAGTATAGCCACCAATTATGCCACCAATCCACCATTTCAATGTTTTGGCACACCAGTATGGCCACCATTTCAATGTTTTGGCACACCAGTATGGCCACCATTTCAATATTTTGGCACACCAGTATGGCCACCATTTCAATGTTTTGGCACACCAGTATGGCCACCATTTCAATGTTTTGGCACACCAGTATGGCCACCATTTCAATGTTATGGCACACCAATATGGCCACCATTTCAATGTTTTGGCACACCAGTATGGCCACCATTTCAATGTCTTGGCACACCAGTATGGCCACCATTTCATTGTTTTGTGCACCCATATGGCTACCATTTCAATGTTTTGGCACACCAGTATGGCCACCATTTCAATGTTTTGGTACACGAGTATGGCCACCATCTCAATGTTTTGCTACACTAGTATGGTCACCATTTCAATGTTTTGCTACACTAGTATGGCCACCATTTCATTGTTTTGCTACGCCAGTATGGCCACCATTTCATTGTTTTGGTACACCAGTATGGCCACCATTTCATTGTATTGGTATGCCAGTATGGGCACCATTTCATTGTTTTGGTACACCAGTATGGCCACCATTTCATTGTATTGGTATGCTAGTATGGCCACCATTTCATTGTTTTAGTACCCCAGTATGGGCACCATTTCATTGTTTTGGTACACCAGTATGGCCACCATTTCATTGTATTGATACGCCAGTATGGGCACCATTTCATTGTTTTGGTACACCAGTATGGCCACCATTTCATTGTTTTGATACGCCAGTATGGCCACCATTTCATTGTTTTAGTAACACCAGTATGACCACCATTTCATTGTTTTGGTATACCAGTATGGTCACCATTTCATTGTTTTGGTACACCAGTATGGCCACCATCTCAATGTTTTGCTACACCAGTATGGCTAGGTTTCACCTTGGTTTCTGTGTTTTTATTGTTCATAGTTCATATTAATCTTCTTTGTTAATATGTTGTATATATTTTAAGTAGCCCGAGTTTACGCCTAGCGGGCGTCTTGTTTATATTATACTTACTACCTTGCTCCGGGGAGACATCCTATATCTACAAGCCTGATGGTTTCTGGATGCCTCCTTGCCACTTATATCTACTTTTCAGCGCCATCGTTATTTAACGCACTATCTTCTTTTGTAAATTTGTATCAGTGGCAAATATTATTAAATCCTTAAGTCTTGTGTAGATGATATAACATGTGCAGCAAGATTTTTGTTTTTCCTAAGAAAAATGCGGCCAGCTTGAGTTCAGATAAACTTGAAATTAGGATCTCTCTTGAATTTTAAGCAATCCTTGAAGAGATGAAAATACTATTATCTGATAATCTAGAAAGGCCGATATCCTTGGTTGACTTGCCCTTTAGTTATTTGCGACCTTGATAGAACTATTCCTTAACTGTCCTTCTTACAAATTTAACGATGATTTTAGGAAATCGTAGTAGCAGCTCCTTCCCTTGGCCTTAGCCTTATGTTAATTTCAGGGAGTTATTTTAACTCCATGAAGGGAGTAAAAATAACTCCTTTTGGTAGAGTAAAAATGTCAGAGTTATTTTGACTCCAATAACGGAGTTAATTTAACTCCACCTGAGGAGTTACCTTTCATTTTACTCCGTGTCGAGTTATTTAAACTCCATCAAGGGAGTTGAAATAGTGGGTACATGCACAACTGCATGCATCGAGCACCATTCTACAATTATTTCAATTGAAACAAACAATTTCTAGCGTCACGAGAATTACTGGCGGTACAAAGACCCTAATTGATCATCACATACATTACTAACGACGAACAAACTTAGCGCTGTTGGTGTTGCAGACGAGTGCATGTAACGCAGTAACGGATGTTTGTCTTAGTAATCACAATATGATTTATGCTATTCTTAAGATTGGCATTCCCCGAGGCCCACCAAAAATAATTCAATCTCGTTCATATAAACGTATAAACGGAGTTGCTTTTAGTCAGGACATCGCTAGACAAGAATGAGACAGTTTGACTTTTGTTAGAGATCCCAACATTTTTTGGCGTGGATGAGAAAAACTTTTTACGCAAGTACTGAAAAAAACATGCACCGTTACGTAGGAGAAAAATGAGAAGTCAACCTGCCCCATGGATAACAGTCGATATGGGATGTAGAAAAAGCCCATGTTTCATCGTGACTATACTTAAAGTTTAGCGAACAGGTCAGGCGACTCAACTGATTGGGCTGGATACATTGTTGCAATCAAGTGCATTTAGACATTAGAAAAGCTTAATCTCATTACAGCACTTCAACTAGCTCTAACTTGGATAAGTCTAAAATTATATGGAAAACACTAATTAAAATGAAGTCACTTATGGACAGAAAAAGCAAAAGCTACTCAACCGAAACAATATATATATATATATATATATATATATATATATATATATATATATATATATATATATATATATATATATATATATGGTATTTCTTATACAAAAATGGTTGATGTGAAAACGCCAATAATGTAACTGGACGACTAGGTATATATGCCGTATGGTAGTAAACTTATTTTTTGTTTTAGACGTAAAGGGATGGCTTCTGCAGTTCAAGATTTACTGAAGAAAAGAAATAATCCTGAGCATCTGAACTGGATTGCCGTTGGTGATGCTATCAGTATCTTGAGTGATGGTTTACGACAGTATGTTGATCAGGAAATGAAGAAACTTCATCATTCTTTGGTGTCAAGTTCCAAGCTGGGGGGAGTAAAATGCACATGTCTGATCACACCTGGTGTTAAACCCAGCTCACATGATAATAAATGTGATTGGGCCAACGAGCTGAGGAAACTGCATTCTGCTAGAAAGAAAAACCGTATTCCGTGGCACCAAAGCGATGGTAGTAAGTGGCATGATATTGTACTTGGTTACTGGGAGATCGCGAAGATATTTATGTCTGATTTGGGATGTAACTGGAGCGACGTGAAGGACCCAAGCAGTACTGACCCAACAGGTCTTTTAAACCTGTTAATTTTTTGTAAATATTTTAAGATCGATCGAAGTTTGTTAAAGGCAATAAGATATTGGCGAAATATGTGGGCTCATGAACCCAACCAAATGATTAACGAACCCGATAAACAAACAGCGTTTAAAGACATTATCAATTTAATTAACGACGTTGAGTTAATGTCGTGCAAGGATGTGCAAGATTGTCGTGCAGTTATTGAAGAAGTGCGAGTTGCTGATGCTTCTATCTTGCAGGAAAAGCATTTACGCATCCTGGAGGAATTCAGACGCTTGAGGGAATGTGAATTAAAGAACAGAAGTTATAAAATGAAGGAAAAAGAAATGATTGCTGCCTTAAAAAAGGAAAAACAAGCACATATTGAACATCCAAGTGAAACGACATACCTGCACGTCAAAGCTTTGGGTATCTTTTCCACGATGCTTGTCTTGGTATTCCAGCTTTTTGTAAACAAAAGCTCTCGATCTCTCAGATGTTTTTTGGCGATTGCGTTTTTGGTTTCTCAAGTTGGAGATAAATCTATTTTGCTATCCGATAATGGTAGGATTTTTTATAGAGTAATAATATTAATGGAAACTTTATTAATGAATTTTTTCTAAACAAACAATTGTAAATCTCACTCATTGAGGTAATTTACAATCGGCTACTTGAATCACAACTAAGCTACTTAAAAACTTAAAAGTTCAGTAAGTCGGGATTCGTCCAAAAATATAATAGGTTCTGATGGCAATAGATATCATTTTTCTGACACAATAATTTTGATGCTTCACATCAACTCCTATACATCGTTTAACATTGCTATAAAGGAGGTACATACACTTTTTTGCGAAGACACCGAGTGAACTAATCGAGAGATTGACAAATTTAACAGTGCCAAAGTGTTCACTTTGTTGTCTAACTATTTCTGCATATTTGGCTTTTTTGCGCTCTACGTTGTTTTGAAGGTTGGATTCAAATCCCACGGTAAGTTCGACTATATATAGACATCCCTTTGAAGTAGATAGGGGTAAATCTGCACGATATGTGTCACCAGTTATTATTGAGGGGCTTTTGAATTCAGGAAGATCAACAAAAAGGTTGGAGCAATTGGCAGTTTGTAGGATCTTGGCAAGAAAGTTCAGAATAGAGTCGTGTCTCCACGTAAAACGTTCAAGGTGTGATTGACATCCGGCAACCACGTGTAGGAGTTTCTGGGCGTAAGCAAAAGGAACAGTCAGAACTTGATGATATACCCCATCTGGAAAGGTTTTTGCGGGTAGGAAGAGAGTTATTGATATAAGATAAGATTATCGAACACATCAGTTGAGATAGCAGGAGCAATAAGAGTAATCTGCAGAAATATTTCCAGTAGCAAAATATCATTGACATTAGGACTAGTCAGATCCAAAAGACAGTGCTATTGAAAACAGTAAATATTTTAAGGAAACATCTTGAAGTCTAAGGAACTGGATGAACTCGACTACAAGAAAATAATGATAATAACAGCAACAGCACCAGCACCAACACCACCACCACCACCACCACCAACACCACCACCACCACCACCACCACCACCACCACCACCAACAACAACAACAACAACAACACCACCACCACCACCACCAACAAACAACATCATCACGGCGACGGCGACGCGGAGACCCCCGCCTTAAAAGGAATAATTAGAATAACTAGCTAATTGAAGAAAATAAATAAAAAAATATACTAGAAATATGTTAACACAATCCTTCGCGCTCTTTTACACGACTTTTTGTAAATATCCTTCAGATAACCCTCTGATTATAAAAACACCTTTGCGCTCTTTTTCATTGAGATCCCGGAAATAGCCGTTGGAAAAATTCGAAATATAGTTTTAAACTTTTAATTAAAGTATAATATATAAAAAAAGTTTTTTAACTCTAATTTTTAAAGAAAAAGGTAATAAATAACAAAGAAAATTTTCAAGACAATATTCAGAAAGAAAATTGAGATGAAGTAAAATGCAGGTCGCACCCACGGTTTGAACTCGACTATTTCGCGTGGAAACTGAGGATGTTACCACCAGGCTACTGAAGCAAGCGTCGAAATATCAGTGAATTATTAGGGTTATATTTTACAGTTCTTTCTTTCCATGTTTACAGAGAACATCGCTAGAGCCATCTAAATTATTATTCGATTTGTTGTTTTGTTTTGACATTGTTTACCTGTAATTATGTCCACTCATTTCTTTCCAGCTTGGCTGAACGAGCGATTTACGTTCGCCGAAATTGAGTGTAACGCGCATGACCAAAATATTATTTGCTGCAAAACAACATCTCCGGCTAATGCGCATGAGCAGACTGTTTTTTTTGTAGGCAGTTATTTACAGATGACGTAGCGGTCCCTCAACCAATTAAAAGCGATACCACGTCTCAAAAACGACTCGAAAATGCTAGTGTGGATAAAAGTTAAATAGAGGTATAACGGAGCAATATGAAATCGCAGCTATGTTGATGGGGGTGTATATATAGTTAAAAGGCGGGCGCCGACCAGCAGACTGCGGATTTGTCTTTGGAAACAGCTTTTGCTAGAGAGAATCATCGTTTACGAACGTCGTCGTATGAACGATCAGTTATAAAACGTATAGAAAAGAAT
Organism: Corallium rubrum; assembly: GCA_964035015.1. Taxonomy (NCBI): domain Eukaryota; kingdom Metazoa; phylum Cnidaria; class Anthozoa; order Scleralcyonacea; family Coralliidae; genus Corallium; species Corallium rubrum. The sequence continues at coordinate 13,925,334 of OZ036004.1, forward strand.
AAATTTTTAAACGAAACGCATTTAGTGTTGAGATAGTAGGAGCAATAAGAGTAATCTGCAGAAATATTTCCAGAAGCAAAATATCACTGATATTAGGACTAGTCGGATCCAAAAGACAGTGCTATTGAAAACAGTAAATATTTTAAGGAAACATCTTGAAGTCTAAGGAACTGGATGAACTCGACTACAAGAAATTAACACCAACCTGTCTCTTGCAGTGATACTCGGACGTAATAATAATAATAACAGCAACAGCACCAACACCATCACCACCACCACCACCACCACCACCAACAACAACAACAAACAACATCATCACGGCGACGGCGACGAGGAGACCTCCGCCTTAAAAGGAATAATTAGAATAACTAGCTAATTGAAGAAAATAAATAAAAAATAGGCACGCTAAGCGTGCATGTGACTACCGCTCATTGTACTGCTTCTAACGTAGCTTAAAGGCACAGTGTCACTAAGACGCAAATTCAAGTCAGCATCATTAAAGTCATAGTGAGCTATCTGACATTTCAAAACTTGGACTAAATTAGTTCTATAGAAAATGCATAGAGATGACAATGATTTAAATGTTGCGGAAAATAATGGAAAATACCACAAGAAGTAATCTGAAAAAATGCAACTACGTTTTCAAGGCCATCAACTGTCAGCAAGACACATGTTCCAGAATAACTTGCCATGCCATGCATGTGCTTTGAGTGAGAATCAAAGATTCTACAACTATTGTTCAACATGTTAAACACTGCAACTGTGTTACAATCAATAGTATAACAAGCAACACTTACAATTTATTTCTCCTCCAAAAAATATCTTTGTAAATGCATTTTTTAAGGAGATATAAGGCCCGTTATTATCTGTCATAAATAATTCACCAGTTAACGATTCCCCACTATAGGTTTAATTATATGTTTGCCCATTTATTGATACCATAGCAGGAACATCAGTCAACAACTAGAAGTCTTTTTTAACAGAACATTCGATACAATCGTATAGACAGTTACCATGATACAAACAGCCCCCGGCATGGGGGCGAAGCCCGCCAGAAATTCTTTTTATACCTATTAATACCTATGAATCATATGATAGCTAATATATGAATCATATATCTATGAATCATATGATAGCAGATAGCTATGATACCTAATACCTGGGTCCTATGAAGTTTACACGGACATTGAATGAATGTGTCCTTTAATGTACTTGGGTTTCACAAGGCAATTGGCAACCCCCGCGCACCCCCCTGTAAATCCATCACTGTTGGTACGCATTGTTTAGCTGCATATTATTAGTTTTGATATTAAATCTTAGAGTCTAGATTGTTTCTATTTCTATCTGGGCATTCGTAGCCACTTGTAATCAGTGAACAGCTCGATCTATAAGAGGCCAGGCTGCTTCTGTGCACGTCGTCTGTTGCGTCTGTTGTGAACAGTCAGAGCGTGACCCAAATTGCTGTATCAGGTTCCAGGAAGCGATACGTAAGTATTGACTTTTCGTCTTTGGTCATCACTTATGTTTATAATAGTGCAAGAACAATATGATTTTCGTTTGTTGTTTTTTCGGACGCAAGTTTACTGGAACATTTAAATAGGTCTGTATTCTGTTTGCGACCAAGTGCCATCGACGAGGACTATAAGTGCTGGCTGTCGTCGCGACGTCGCCTAGCTATCTTGTGTGATTAATAGCAGAATGGGGTTCAACGAGGTAAAATGAAAGAGAAATCGAAGTATAATCAACATGACATATTTCCAAACTGTATGAATGTCATCAGTTAAGTTTTCATTCATAGTTTTTTCGTGTGTACGACATACATTTACAAGTTTATCTTGGGCGAGGAACGTTGTTAAAAACGTGGCATAAACTTATTAATAGGATCGGAACAACTGAACTTGTGAAACAAGACACCTGGGTCAGGTGTTCACTCGGGCTACTGGAAAGTGCAGAGGTCTCTATAACGCATGAGTAAAGAGGTAGGAGTGGGCTGAGGAAGATCAGATTGAAGGCTGAACGTGGTGCAGGATTATCCTGAATTGTCAATTTAACGTGTCTAGAATTCAGGATTATCCTAAAGCCTAGGGGACTTCTCTGTCCCACACGCAGGATGTCAAACTAAAAAGCATATAACAAAAAAAACACGGGTGTTGTGGTCAGGGTCTGAAAGGCGCAACTTTCTCCCAGGGCGATTGTGGTTAGATTTAGGTTACCAGGGGTTGTCGTCAGGTTTAGGGTCAGGTTTAGAGGTGGCGGTCAGGGTTGGGTTTCATTTTCTTTACTATTCAGGATTATCTGGAATTCTGGACCATTTCACAATTCAGGATAATCATGTTAACAAAAACAATAGATATAAGTCATTAAGGTCAGTAGCAGTAAGGTTTAGAAGAGAGCATGTTATAGGTCGAGATGAAGGACATTTAAACATTGATTTCCAAAAAAAAGTTATTGACGTCATAAGCATTAATTAATAATTACAGCATTAATGTAATGATTAAAAAGTTGAGTTTTAAACTGATTAACTGAGGCGGATTAGACTGCTCCAATAGTACAGCACTTAGAAACTAGTACGTCTAGTTCTGAACTGTTTCTAGTGATTCTGACTGAATTATTGAGTTGCACAAAACTATTAATAGGAGTATTATAGTGACCTCACTGACCTGTATAATATTTAAAATAGATAAGATCTTTCAGACATGCCAGTATGATAATGGTATAGTAGTAGATTAACTGTTTTCAGATGATCATTTGACAGATGTTTGATAAATCATCCGGCCAGTTCAAAACTTAAAAATATATTTAGTTGCCCAGCATTGTAGTCTTTCAACCTTACTGATTTTAGTTATTGTCTGAGGTGCCCAAACTTCACATGTGTAGGCCAGGTACAGATGCACTAGCAAATATGCAATAGGTGACTAGTAAATATACCCGCACCCTACGTCTATGCAATATCATCAATCTTCATACAACATGAATCCTGATTCCATGTTTTTGCTTTAGAGCATGTTGAGAAGGCTCTTTGACTCTGCAGCACTGGTACTGTAGGTGAATGTCAGACACTGTAATTTCTGTACAGTGTTTGGTAATGGCCGATATGCATGTCATTAAAGTATTACTGTATGTAATTGTATGCGAGGAACATGACTGGTTCAAAGTTATTTTTCTGATGAATATCCTTTTACTCAATCTATGCATCAAGATTTATATCAAAATGAACATCAAGATATGGATAACATACTTGTGACAAAATTGAATATAAATCCTAATGGATCAATAAAGCTACTGTCCATTGCCGATCTCAAACTCAAAGACAAGGAACAGTCAGTAAAAACACAAATGGTACATAAAACAATACATGTGTATACAAGCCTCCTACTCAGCATAACAAATATATTTAACTCGTTTAGTAATATTAACTATTAAGCACATAAATAATAATGCAAAAAATATAACGATACTGTCAATGTCAACAAACTGTTTCCTCAAAGTCTGTCATCTTCATGAATGTTCCTTGTGTTCTCGCATCTTGGATTTTGTTTGCAATAGTTTTCATGAGGTTTTAAAAGGTCCTGAGTTCAGACCAATTCAGCCAACTGAGCCAAGATCATTGAACAACGTACAGACAACTGTTACATATAGTATTGCTGAAGCCAATATGTAGAAAACCTTGAACATTGCAATTGCTCGACCAAAGGCATTAGAAAGGCCAATATAAAGATCCAGAATGTTAGCGTTAACTCTGTACCGGCGGTATTAAATATTTATGGATGTAGAGACCTGCTATTAAGCCATGAGAAAAGTATACTGTAGTCTGTAGTCCAGTTCCAGACCCAATGTCGGTTGCCACTTGGATGCGACAGCTTCGGCGGGGCTCGAAAACGTTTTGTGAACACCGGCGGATAAGTTTATAAACAAGATAATTGCCAGCCGCATAACTGACTTCAAACACTTCCATGCCAAGCAAGCAGCTGGTAAAAATACTTCACTTTGAACTACTCGATCGAAATGCTACTCCTGCATGAAAATCCGCCATGATGAAACATCAGCATTTGAGCTGGACGTCATGCCTGCAGTTTCGCAAAGCCTGTCGGGGCAATATAGCGACCCCCAAAAAACATAAAAACCAGACCGAAACCTAGACTCGTTCTACCACAGGTAGCCCGAGTATTAAACACTTAACTTGGTCGCGTGTAAGATTCGGAATTTGATACGTTCTCAAATTCTAAAATTTGCAATAACAAAAAAACGCGTGTTTCTCGCGTGGGTTTGACGAACAAACGACGAGCACTTCTCTTCACAAGTTAATAAATACAACAGATTTCAAGGCTTTCAGTTTCTCAATAGTTCTCAATAATAGCTGTCAATAGTTCTCGATAGTATCTCAATAAACACATTGTTTACCTGCATTATCACCGAACTTCGACTGATCTCCTTGAATGAAGGACGTTTTTAAACGACGTTTGTTATCTTTACTTGCCATAAATATGCTGTGACAGCCGATTCTCGATCGATATTGTTCTAATGTAATGCCTATTTTGAAGTATTTGCAGTAATTTAGATGACGTCACACTTGAAAATTTGCAATAACAAAAAAACGCGTGTTTCTCGCGTGGGTTTGACGAACAAACGACGAGCAGTTCATTTCACAAGTTTATACAATAGATTTCAAGTATTTCAGTTTCTCAATAGTTCTCAATAATAGCTCAATAATATCTCAATAGTTCTCAATAATATCTCAATATTTTCTCAATAGAGAGCGTAACCTTGACGCTCAGTCAGACCGCTGGTTTGGGTCTGCGCAAACTTTCGTTTCTTTAAGAAAATAAAATAAAACAAGATGTTGAAAAACACCTAAAAAAGCAAACAAAACACCTAGACAAACCGATGTCACAGGAGCGAAGTAGCTCATTTGGAGTCTTGGAGATTTGCTTCAGATTCAGATCTATTGAGATAGATTTATGCAAGATAGGAAACGTCAGAGCTTTGACACTACTTCTTACCTTGTAATTAATAGACAGAAACCTTTCCGAAAAGGAAAGGTTTAAAGGCAGCGTTGAAGATACGACAAGAGCACTATTAAATAGCAGAGCAGTCGAAAACAAACACGAGGCTCAACCGGAGACCGGACCGAACCGGTTTCGATGCCAATATTACTTCTAATAAGGAAAATTCGAGTGTAGAATATATACATTTTAAGACCAAACCGGGACCAGTTGCGAAAAATGCAACTACACAGGCCTTCTGGCAGGAATTGAACCCACGACCTTGCGATTCTAGTGCAATGCTCTGACCACTGAGCCACGGAGGGCGTTGCCGAGAGCTTGATCGCGAGTTCTGTATATATAATAAGGTGGTAATGCCAGGAGAGAATTGGGTATATTATAAGTAATATTGGGCATTTCACTCGATTACATAGCGTGTTCTAAGGAGTTTGGGTGAAGGAAAATTCGAGTGTAAATTCTACACTCGAATTTTCCTTCACCCAAACTCCTTAGAACACGCTATGTAATCGAGTGAAATGCCCAATATTACTTACTTCAATAAACCGGTTTCACTTCTGCTGGCCCCGCACGAAGAACGCGATCACTTCTCGAAAATATACTAGAAATATGTTAACACAACAACCCTTCGCCCTCTTTTACACGAATTTTTGTAAATATCCTTCAGATAACCCTCTGATTATAAAAACACCTTTGCGCTCTTTTTCATTGAGAGCCTGGAAATAGCCGTTGGAAAAATTCAAAATATAGTTTTAAACTTTTAATTAAAGTATAATATATGAAATAAAAAAAGTTTTTTAACTCTAATTTTTAAAGAAAAAGGTAATAAATAACAAAGAAAATTTTCAAGACAATATTCAGAAAGAAAATCGAGATGAAGTAAAATGCTGGTCGCACCCACGGTTTGAACTCGACTATTTCGCGTGGAAACTGAGGATGTTACCACCAGGCTACTGAAGCAAGCGTCAAAATATCAGTGAATTATTAGGGTTACATTTTACAGTTCTTTCCATGTTTACAAAGAACATCGCTAGAGCCATCTAAATTATTATTCGATTTATTTTTATCTCGCTTTTAATTGGTTGAGGGACCGCTACGTCACCTGCAAATAATTGCCTACAAAAAAAAACAGTCTGCTCATGCGCATTAGCCGGAGATGTTGTTTTGCAGCAAATATTTTGGTCATGCGCCTTACACTCAATTTCGGCTAACGTAAATCGCTCGTTCAGCCAAGCTGGAAAGAAATGAGTGGACATAATTACAGGTAAACAATGTCAAATAAAAAACAAATCGAATAATAAAACAATTATTGAACTTGGTTTTCACAAAATATCGTGATTTGTCAGTGTCTCGCAGTTCAGTTATTTGCCTCTTTACACTTGTAATATTTCAACATGCAGCATTTATATGTTTAACAGACGAAAAATTGCTCTTTCTCCGACTTTTATGCCAAATTAAACAAGATGCACTAAGTTTTACAAATGGTTTTACCATAAGAAAAATATTTAAAAGGAGATAAGACGGCAGTCAACAACAGGCAAGCGAAAACATAACGGTAACGGATACGTTTAAAATACTTTAAGGACACACAATATCGAAAACAAAATTACTGTAACAGTGACAGTGACAGGATATATCAAAAGCAGGGAAACTCGAACAGCATTTCTACTAAATGTTTACCGTAAGCTTAACCTTTACAGCCTTTTTCTTCGTTGTTTTTTTCGCTATTGCTTTTTCCTCCTTTCGAGTTTCGGTGTAACGGGTTTTCTTCTACTATAAAGGATGTTGTTCTGCTTTATATATACGTATCCAAAAAAAGCCTTTTCTGAAGTCTTTTTATCAAGAACAAATTACGTTGTTTAAAGTGTCACTAAGACGGAAAAAATCGTGAATCTAGTATTGATACAAGTGAACTATAATTTCCAAATGAGGAATACCGGCGTTTTCAGTTTCACAAAATATTGTGTCGTTCTCGAGATATTTAAGTTTCTTGAAACATGTAAATTAAATGTCTCGTGACGTCATTTACTCACACAGGCAAAAATACGATTTGCAAAATGACTAGAAATACATAAATGCAACAACCCCTCGCCTGCTTTTATATGCTTTTTTTAATACACCCCACCCACCTCACCTTCCAATTAAAATAAGCACTCCTGATATACAGCAAAAACAAATGATAATCCTCAGGATAATTACAGAATTTATGATTAGGATGACTAAAAGAAAGTTGAACATATCAAAGGAAAACTTACATATTTCATATTCAACTCTGGTTGTAAAAATATATTGTTTTTTAGCCATTTAGGAGGTTTCCAAAGGAATTACTTTTATGTTTTGCAAAGGCAAGATTAAAAGTTAACAGCTCAAAAACTACATTTATAATAGGAGATAAAAACAACAGACAACATTTCAGTCTGTATAATACAGGACAAAAGAAAATGGACAAAGCCTATGAGTATTTATGATAACTGATAAGTGCTTGCAATTAAGTCAATGAAAAACATCACGTCCACAGTAGCAAAGGGAGAGCACGAAAATGTGAAGCTGTATACTGCTTAATGGGCAAAAACTTGAAAACAACATATTAAAGGGACTTAGGTATAAAACTTTATATGATAGTTGCTAGATTAAGTTTACAGTAACTGACGAGTGTCTAAAAGGGTTCTATTTAAACGTCTTGCCGTTCTTGGCGTTTACAGAATATATTAATGAATAAATGCTGATTACAATCAGCAAAATAAATAAATACAAATGTCCTGAGTGACCTGTGACCACAAACACTACAATAACAATTCAGATCGAGTTTTTGTTTACCTGCTTTAGGCCTACCATACGGCGTTTGGTTTCTTCAGTTTTCTGGTTTCTCTTCAAGATATATTAAACCGGCTGTTTGTATCCTGCTTTTATTCGTTGTTCTGCTTCTTTCCGTTTAAAACGAAACCATTTGAAACCATTTTGTTTCGCAAAATATGGAAATTATATAAAGTTTGCTTCAAAGCTAGTCACCAGTGCCCAATTATTTTTTACCGCATGACACCCTACGACGTGTATATATATATATATATATATATATATATATATATATATATATATATATATATATACAAACTATTTCCAGATTTTGTCTCCCTTGCTTTTTATACACGCGTGTAAAGTGGACTTCACGCATGTCGAGATTAGCACCCTCACCGGGCTCCGGGCCTTCGGCCCTACGCCCGGCTCGGGGACTAATATCTTTGAAACTAAGAGGTAAAAATAATCCAAACTTTGCACAAGAATAGTTATCATAAAAGTACACTCCACAGTGCGCATCATGTTGTTGCTACGAAAACCGTTTAGAATCACGAGCATTTTGACTAAAAAATTAAAATATTAATTTTATGTTTCTTTTCAATTGAAACATCCAAAATACAATATCTGTGTGTCTACAAATATACATGTCAATGACAATGTATTGCAGTAAAAGGTGTTTTATGGAGAAAAAATAAACATTTTTGTTTTACAAATAAACAGAACAGAACAAAACAAAACAAAACAAAACAGTTTATTGTACTTCAACTATGATTTACAGAGAAATATTAGACAAAGATAAACTAAACTAATTGACAAGTACATGTCACCTGTAATAACCATTAAGGGCTAGCCTAGACAGGTGACAATGAAGCTATACGCCATAATATTTGAAAGTCAGTGAAGCCAAAATACGAAACAAATACAACACAAGCACAAAACACAAGCCAGGAAGGGGTCTGTTTGCGAATGGTATCCATGGAAACAACATAATGTGAATGTTGGAGTGTATTTTCCCCATACTATTCTTGTGCAAAGTTTGAATAATTTTTACCTCTTAGTTTCAGAGATATAAGTCATTTTGTAAATCTTATTTTTGTCTGTGTGAGATGACGTCACGAGGCACTTAATTTACATGTTTTGGAAACTTAAATATCTCGAAAACGAGACAATATTTTGTGAAACTGAAACGCCGGTATTCCTCATTTGGAAATAAAAGTTTACTCGTATCAATACTAGATTCACGATTTTTTCGTCTTAGTGACACTTTAAAGGGTTTTTTTTTATCAGGAATAGATTTTATTGTTACCAGTCTCCCAAATGTTTACTGCGAAACATGAACATCGTACCATACATATATAAACACCGCTGCCAAACGTTTTGCGCATGCGCGACGTCCGAGCAAAACACTGAAATAATTGGACTGGTCAGAGAGTCCGACACAAAAGTTAAAATTCAAAGCATACTACCAAAACGTTAAGGTAGGTAATTTGTGCATGGCTTCTTTGTCAATATTGTAACATATTCTGAAATTAGTCTTCACTGTCTGGTTGTTGTCGCCACGGCTAGTTCCCACTTTTCTTGCAATTGTACTATTTACAGAATGAGTGGCAGTTCTGTATCGGGGTATACAGACACGAGGCGAAGCCGAGTGCCTGTATCCCGATACAGAACGCACTCGAATTCTGTAAATGACTTCTAAAACGTCTATTAAGTTAACGAAAGATACATCATGATAAGAGTTGATAAACCTTCGAGGTAAGGTTTAATAGCCTACGATTATTAAATTAGTGATGTGAGCATGCGCTTTGATTTATTATTAGTCCCACATTTTATATTCTAAGTGACGTGCGTGACATTTGTTGTTCTAAAATGTTTGTAAAACAAATGTTGTTCTTCAACAACTGTTTGCTACCTTACTCAGGATAGTTGAATGCAAAGTGTCGGTATACACTTGCTACAGAACTGATATCAGTGTCTGTAAATGTGATACAGAACTGATGTTTTATTAAACAGTTCTGTATCACATTTACACACTGATATCAGTTCTGTACTGGGGCAAATATATATATATATATATATATATATATATTCAAATCACTCAAATAGATCCCCTCTTGCGTTTTCTACGCGCGTGTAAAATGGACGCCACGCATGCCGAGATTAGCACCCTCACCGGGCTCTGGGCCTTCGGCCCTACGGCTGGGCTTGGGGATAAAAGTTAGAAATTAAATAAAAGAAAGTTTCGTTGAGGCCATGAGGATGTGGCATGCCAAGTTTGAAAATGAGACGCTTTTGTTACCGTTTTCTGCCTTAAAAAAGGAAAACCCGACACGCATTGAACGTCCAAGTGAAACGATATACCACGTCTCAAAAACGATAGTGTGGATAAAAGTTAAATAGAGGTATAACGGAGCAATATGAAATCGCAGTCATGTTGATGGGGGTGTATATATATATTAAAAGGCGGGCGCCGACCAGCAGACTGCGGATTTGCCTTTGGAAACAGCTTTTACTAGAGAGAATCATCGTTTACGAACGTCGTCGTATGAACGATCGGTTATAAAACGTATAGAAAAGAATTAATTTTTAAACGAAACGCATTTAGTGTTTCGACTGCGGCTAAATTAAAAAGGCCAGACTAGAAAAATATTGATCATCTGAGTTAACAAGCGAAGTCAAATTATTTTAATTTAAATTAAAAGAGAATATTAAACTTAAATGCATGTTTCAACTGCATACAGTAAACTTCCTATTTTCTATTGGATTTAATTGTGAGGGGATTAACGTTCTACCAAACACGTTATACCTAGTGTAAAAGTTCCACATGTCATGTTCCAAAATCACATGTGATCACATGTGATCACATGTGATTTTGGAACATGACATGTGGAAGCTCTGCTTCTATAAATAGGAACTTATTTGAATATTGTGTTTTTTTTTGTTGTTTCTCTAAATTCTAGACTGTTTCCGTTGCATTGAGAAATCGCCAATAAGCCATCTTCACTTTCAGGAATTCAACTTCTCATCTTACCTGGCTTATAAAAGAGAAAATTTTTTTGGAAGGAAGTGGTTATTTAGGGAGTTAGAAGATCTTTTTGAGTCTAGCCGTGGTCTTGCAGGTGTGCTGATTACCGGGGAACCTGGTTCAGGAAAAACGGCCCTGATGTCGCAATTAATTTGTTCGCCATTTTCAAGCTTGTTAATCCATAACAATGTTATTGGATATCATTTGTGCGATTATTCAGAAACAGGAAAACGTAATGGGGCACGATTTGTGCGTAATTTGGTTGATCAGATTGCTGGGAGTATTTCGGAGTATTCTAATTACGTGGCTAACAACGAGCTTTTGCGAAGAGAGCTGAACAACCGTTGTGAAAGTGATCCTACTGGCTGCTTTTCCACCGCTATTGTAGGGCCTTTGAGAGGATTAAGAAGGCAACCTGATGGAAATCGGTATATCTTACTAGATGCATTAGATGAATGTTTTGAGAAGGACGGGAAAACATCGGCAATTCTTGACATATTAAGTAGCAAACTTTTAGCCTTTCCTAAGTGGTTAAAAGTAATACTAAGTTCTCGAAATTGGACAGCTGTTACTACCAAGATGCCTCGCACGCTAAAAAGAATGCCGCTAGATCCCACTGATGAGCGTAATGTGGAGGATATTCGTTTTTATATTACACGGTTTATGTCTCAAAATCGATATTTTATGGATAGGTTATTGGAGGCTATGTCTTTAAAGTCAACAACGGAGGGAATAAACTCTTTGCTAAACGAACTGACCAAAAGTGGCGAAGGAAATTTCTTGTTTGTTAAGACGACGTTGCATTATATGAACGAGTCTGATGGTAGAATTAACCTTCGATCTTTTCCAACAAGGTTGTATGATACATACGACATTTTCTTTAAACGGCACTTTAGCGAACAAGATTTTTGGCGTTTTAGAGCATTGTTCGAAATACTGCTGGCTGCGGGATCTCCTCTTCACATAAATGAAATAAGCTTAATTTTAAAACTTCAAAACCAAACTCAGGAAACATCAAAACTTGTTGAGCAGATGTCCTTCTTTTTGCGTTTTGCGCACGATGGGACGGTGAATATCTATCACCAATCTTTTGCCGAGTGGTTAGGTAAACAAGCAGACGACACCGGTGGATTTTCTATTCACAAAAGCAATGGTCATCGATATATTGTTGATTTTCTCTTTGATCGTTATCGGAGACGAAATGCTAATCTTACGTTTAAGGAGCTATCCGAGCTATCCATGCATGTAGTATCAGGAGGATCGACTGAAAATCATAAACAGTTACTGCAACTTTTCAACGTTAGCGAAATTCGAGACCCACACAACAACAGATGTATCCTACATGATCTAGCAACAAAAGCTGATAGTTCTTCTCTAATTGAGTTTTTTTTACGCACGTTTGTGTCAGCTGATATCACTGATGTGGAAGGAAAAACTCCAGCGTTTTATGCGGCATCTGAAGGAGTTGTCGAGAATTTAAAACTTTTTATTGACAAAGGAATCGATATAAATCCTATCCTTAGAAGTTTCCCGTCTTTAGATCCAATATCAACTGTTGTTCAAAACAAGGGTATTGAGGATTTTAGTATGATACACGTTGCTGCTTACAAAGGTCATGCTAAAATCGTTAAACTGCTGATAGAAAGCAACGTCTCTTATATACAACCATTTCAAAATGAACCAACACCGTTTCATTTGGCTGCAGGAAATGGTCAATTGGACGTGGTAAAATTATTGTACAGTAAAGGGGCCAAGGCTGACCTTATTTCACTCCATCATGCGGCGGCAAGAAATCATTCAGCTGTTGTAAAGTTTCTTTTAAAAACGGCTGGTGTTAGGGATAAATGCTTAACTTGTAAACCAAGTAACTTTTCTCATTTCAATCGCAATGAAACTCTTCAAGAATTTCATAATTTCTTTTGTGAAACTGCCCTTCATGCTGCAGTATCCAGACGAAATATTTACATCGTTAAACTTCTGTTAAGCTTTGGGCAATCTTCCATAGAGTGCAAACAGCATTCCGGAAAGACTCCGTTGATGGATGCGGTGGAAAGGAACGACGCTGAAATGGTAGAATTGCTACTTGATGAAGATGCAAATGCGGAAGAAAAGTGTGGGAACGAAATATCTAGGAGCTGGAACAAACAAATGTGTGATATTTTGTCAATGTACAAGGACGGGTTTTTGTATACAGTCTACTGTGAGAAAGATGTTTGCGCATGTGGCAACGCAGCCATTCATCTCTGTGCACGATACGGACTGTGGGAGATGGCAAAAAAACTGATGTATAAGTGGAACGTGGACAAACTAGACAAAAACTGCAATGAAGAATCCGTGTGGACAATTGCAATCAATTTTGATCAGGCGGATTTTATTCAACACTTTATCCGTGCGTTTCCACCTTTAAATCTCATGCAATCGGCTATTGTATTTTTAGCAGCACGATGTGGTTCTGTTAAAACTTTGAAATTGTTCGCTAATAACCCTGACCTTTTTGCACAGGAAAGTGACAGTGGGTTTTCAGTACTTACGTCATCTGTTTTTTGGTCGCCTTACCCACATAATGCAGGATATTTTTCTTGTTCGGATCTTTTAGAAGGCGATTTTTATATCTTGTCGGAGAAAATAAACAATGAATCACAAAAACGCGTGGCTACAGCTAAACTGCTAGCCGAATCACAAAAAAGCATATCTTTGTTCCTCAATAAAAAAGATAAAAATGATAAAACAGCTCTTCATTTTGCTGCCACGGCTGGCTTCAATGACGCTGTCAAATATCTAGTTCAACATGGAAGTAACGTCAGTGCTAGGGATCAAGAAGGTAATACTCCATTACAGCTTGCATTGGGTATGTCACCAATGTCTCCAAGTTTTTTCTCCCGCTGTTACACTACAAGAGATGGTGTGTTTCCAACATGTAATACTACAAGCTACGATGATACAGTAGAATACTTAATCTGGTCGCAAAGATCAAATATCAAAATATGTGATTCTGAAAGTGCTAGTCTACTTCGCACGACAATAATGAAACAAATGCCTTTAAGTCTTTATAGTTTAATAAAGATTGGTGTTGATAAGAACTGCCACGTGAAGCAGCTCATGCGTCCGTTTTTGTTGCATTTGAATATGGGAGGGAAACAAGTCAGCGAAATCTTCAAAATATTTGAAATTGATGTTTCTGTTCAATGTGGTGTTCCTTTTCGAGAGTCAGAATTGCATATTCTAGCCTACTCATCAGTTGCCGATGATCTTGGAAATTTTTTTAAACCTTCTATTAACAACAGGACCTTTCCTCTAAAAAGGTTGATTGACAAACACCCAAAAGGTTTCCACATTTTTGACGAATGTCGTGATGCAGAGGGATATTTGGCTATTCACAGAGCAGCACAAGGTGGAAACTTGGATGCCATAGAATGGTTTATCAGTATAGGCGTTGATATTACACAGAAAACAGTCTCTGGTTTGACCGCTGTTGATCTCTCTGTACTTTACTTAGGAGATATACCCCATTCAAAAGGTATATTTTCATTGGGCTATCTACCAACTTCTTTGACTACTTCCAAGTATCGACGTCACACGTTTGAAAAATTATTTTTAGAAGTTTTCGCAACTGAAAAGTATGAGCAATCGACGTTTAAGTGTGACTCGAGGTTTGAAAGACTCTCGCCACTTCATATTGCGGCTGTAAGAGGAATAACAATGTTAGAACTTGTCTTCAAGGAAGCAAACAAATTTATGCCAAGTTTACCTCTTGGCTGTGCAAACAAACATAACATTGTTCCTCTGTATTTAGCTCATTTCTACCAAAGTGTTGAAAATACGAGAAATAACTTAGACAGTTCACAGCAAAACGTCGATCGAGGTGATGACAGCAGCTTTCTTCAATATCCTGACCGTGAAGCGGAATACCATATAATTTACAATTATTTTTACCATTCGCCACAGGAAGTCGCTAATACTCTCTTTTTCAAGGCGCTACCAAAGCTTGACAATTATGATGTAGCTGATTGTTTTGGTTTTTATGATCTTCTTCCTAAAAAGAAAACGCTGGATGAAATGGTGGGCGATAAGGATAGTGACAGTTCTACGCATGAAAGTGATGAAGAATCACCGACTTCGTTACAGCCAACACAACATTTGCAAAATGCAGACGTGGAAACGTCGACGCAGGCATTGGATTTTTACCGGAAAAACGAACAAGATTGTAACATCGATATTTGTCTTCAACTACAAAGATTAATAACTGAAAAATATGCACAAGAATATTATTGTCCGATTATAATGCGACATCTACAATCCTGGTTTACCAATCTACCAAGACAAAATCGTCGAGTAAACCAGTTTATCGCTCAAAGAATGGGCTGGGAAGACATATCTGCTGATGGTGATGTAAAAGATCGCTGGCCGTTTTATTTTTTTTACAAAAAATTAACTAATCGTTATAAATCTTATGATTATCTTGAAGCCCTGAACAATGGTTTGGAAATGTATGATACTTTTTATAACGATGATGAAGAAGAGGAGGGAGAAAAAGGATAATTTGGATGACCACGGCATACTTGACGTAAGACATGACTAAGTTTGAGCAGCTTTGAACAACTCACGAACGAGAAGTCTGCATTTTTTATTATTTTTGGTGCTCGTATAAAGACGCTTGTAAAAAAACGGAGCGCACTTTCATTTTATATACACTTTAAGTCTTTAACAAATCTAGAAGCAAGTCAATAGAATGAAGGAGTTTTTAGTAAACATAAACAACTATTTTTTATCAACAATCATTTTTATATTAAAAACATGCTATACAGTAGTGTTATTCTGGATTAAAAGTAAAAAACGGTCAAGTTCATATTTTAACCCTATCGATCTGGACGGAGCTTTTTTTGGTCTTCCGGGGTAGGGGGGCGGGGGCGGAAAGTATCTGCGGTTAGTATCTCGGAAAGTATTTACGAAGTGAAGCCTGGTATGAGAATAGAACATTCGAAAATATTTTATTTAATATTTTTATTCGTGTCACCCCAAATGTGACGTATCTATGACGTTTTGGTGACGTCACATGAAAATACAACAAAGTGAAATACAGCTAAATAATAGACAAGGAAACTCTCAAATCATTTTTTTTATTATTACTGTAGTTCGATCCGCTCAAGCATACGATCAATCGTGAAAATCATCGTTCCTCCGTAGTTCGAAGAACGATGTCATACCTAATGATGTATACGAACAATTATGTCCTTCTGGCTCTAGACCAGGTATTTTGTACGGTTTACCTAAAGTGCACAAGACCAGTCTTCCTTTTAGACCTATTCTTTCTGCAATTAACACACTCTTACAAACTTTTAAAATTTCTTGTCACCATTCTTAACTCTCTTTTCATTAGTTCCTTTATGATTTCAGACACTTTTTCTTTTCTTGAAGACGTACGTTCTCTTAATCTTGATTCTGAAAACGTATTTATGGCTAGCTTTGATGTTAATCCCTTGTTCACTAATGTCCCGCTTGATGAAACCATTGATATTATGATTAATAAGGCTTTTCAAAATTCCACTCTTTTGGTATCACAGCTCCGCAACCTTTTAAATTTTTCAGTTAAGAATTGTCATTTCCTATTTAATAACCGTCTTTATGAACAAGTGGATGGTGTAGCTATGGGCTCGCCACTTGGTCCTCCATTTGCCAACACCTTATCTTACCATGAACGTCACTGGTTAGCCAATTGCCCACTTGAATTTAAACCATGTCATTATGTTGATGATTGTTTTGTTATTTTTCGTTCTCGTGATCATGTTCGTCCTTTTCAAGATTACCTTAATTCTCAACACCCTAATATTACCTTTACCAGTGAGTTAGAAAACAACTCCACTCTCCCTTTCTTATAGATGTCTCAATTGATCGCTCTGACAACTTTTCTACGTCAGTTTATCGTAAACCCACTTTCACTGGTTTATTTACTAACTTCATTCCCCTGTCTTTCAAACGTGGTTTGTTTTATACTCTTCTTGATCGTTATTTCAAAATTTGCTCTTCATACCATTTGTTTCATTCGGAACTAGCTAAACTTAAGAAACTCTTTCTTAACAATGGCTATCCTAATGCTTTCCTTGACCTTTGTATATTTGTGCTTTTCTTGACGAACGGTTTTCTCCCTCCTCTTCTCGAGACGTTAACCCCCTTCATAAGACTATTCTCTACTTTCACTTCCGTTCACTGGATTACACTCGCTACAGCTCCGAACACAAATTATAAATTATGTTCTTCTGCCTTCCAAGATGTTTCTTTACGTTTTATTTTCAAATCTGGTAGACGTCTGTCGAGTTTCTTTTCTTACAAGGACCGAATCCCAATGTTGATGAGATCGCGTGTTGTTTATCAGTACACGTGTCAATGCTGCAGAGCGTTGTATATCGGCCAAACTTACAGTTTCCGCCCGGTAAATCACTTGCTACGATTCCAGTAGAAAGAAGATAAAACTATAAAACTTAAAAATTTAGGAAGAATTTGGTTTATTTTTTGGTTTATGGCCGTTGACTTAGTTGTTGTGATAAGAAGGTAAATGTTATATTCATTAGTCAAGCTTTATTGTTCTATTTTCTATATTTTCTATATCTGAAGTATATCCTATGAGCATCCGTAACTTTAGAAGCAATTTTTTGTAATAGACAGTATTTCTCCATTTTTCATGTATTTGTATTTTAGTGAATGTAATGCGCCTTTGATCAGATTCAAAAATGTGCAATATAAGTTTTAAATATTATTATTATTATTATCTAGAACACACAGCTCAGATGACCAATATTATCAACAAAGCTAGGAGAAAACAACGTTCTCTTGTAATCACTCTACTTGACCTCTAGAATGCCTTTGGTGAAGTTCATCATAATTTAATTCAGTCCATCCTTGATTATCACCACATTCCTAATCACATCAAAACTTATACACGGATTTTAAGACTTCAATAATAACATCTGAATTTCGTACTCCTTATATATCTGTTGGCCGTGGTGTACTGCAAGGTGATTGTCTTAGTCCTCTACTATTTAATATGTGCTTCAAGACTCATACAACACATAAAGGCCGATAAGTACTGTCAATTTGGTTTCTCCTTCCAATTTTTAAACCCGATCCACTGGTTTCAGTTTGCTGATGATGCCACGGTCATTAGTGGCCAAGAATCAGAAAACCAGCATCTTCTAAATCGTTTCTTATCTGGTGTCAATGGTCCAGTATGATTATCCGGGTTGACAAATGTAGTACATTTGGTATAAAGAAAGCTTTAACAAAATCAGTCCAATATTTACCTAAACTCTTAATTAACAGTGACCTAATCCCAACCATTAGAATTGGAGAATCTTTCCGATATTTAGGAGGATACTTTGATTTTCATATGTCCAACCAAGCACACAACTCTGAGCTGACCTCCCTCATCACAGAACTGATGTCTGATATTGACCTTAAACCACTACATCCAAAAAATAAACTTCTTCTTTACAGTCGCTACGTCTTATCCAAAATATCCTGGCATTTTACTGTGCTACCTTGTCCAAAACTTGGGTCTCTGAAAATATTGATTCCGTTGTAAACAAATACATCCGTAAATGGCTGGAAATACCAGTATCCGGAACATTGAGTAACGTCTAAATTTGGCCTAAGTATTTTCCCATGCACCATCTATCAGATTTACTCAGTGTCAAACAGTTCTTCGAAATGCTTTAAAAACATCTCCCAATGAATCCATAAAAGAGCTTTGGAAATCAACTAATAACAGCACTAACATTCAGTATGATATTTACAACTCTACCAAGGAAGTTATCAAAGATGTCCGTTCTGGACAAGAGGATAAACTTCAAAACCACTTGACCTGTCAAGGCTAATTTTTCTCTAATGTTACGAAATTTTCCTTACCAAAGCTAAACAAATTCTGGTCTGCTTTTCAATCAGTCAATCTAAACTACCAAAAAACATCTATAATTGTACTATGCGTTATATCAATAACTCTCTTCCTACACGCAAAAACCTTTCCAGATGGGGTATATCATCAAGTTCTGACTGTTCCTTTTGCTTACGCCCAGAAACTCTCCTACACCTGGTTGCCGGATGTCAATCATACCTTGAACGTCTTACGTGGAGACACGACTCTATTCTGAACTTTCTTGCCAAGACCCAACAAACTGCCAATTGCTCCAACCTATTTGTTGATCTTCCTGAATTAATAACTGATGACCTGAAAATAATAACTGATGACACATATCGTCCAGATTTACCATCGCCAGAAATCATAACCATCAACTGAAATATTACACTCGCACCAGGCCCCTGAGGCGAATGTTGCGAAATGTATAGAAAAAATCCTTTTATTCCCAATTTTTATCATTTATATATACACAAAAAATAAAAAATGTTATCCCCCAGTACAGGAGTAAGGCATGTAAACAACATCTAGAGTAACAGTCACTCTTGTATGTTTAAATTGATCTTACTTTTCTCGATGAGCGCTTTCGTCGCTCTTCTCCTTACAAATTGGGTACTTGCACTATAAACTTCCTTCGAGTTACCTAAAGCCCCATTTACACGACGCTCAATTTTTGGTACGGCTCGGGTAAAAATGGTACGTGTACCAATTTTACCCGTGCTCGGACTACTGTAATAATCGGTACTTTATTCAACAAAACTCAACGCCAGACACATCACACATGTTGTACGTCTACCCTAATTGTCTCGCCCCTCCCCTTTTGTCTAATGTCAATAATGCCAAGCTCACACCACTCCCTCCCTATATACAAGATAATCTGTTCGATGGTCTTCGGATCCTTTCTGGATATCTTCGTTGGTTTCCAACCACTCGTGTTTCACAGTCACTGTCCTCACTGTCGTCACTGGTTCCTAGCGGTAATTCATCCAAGTTTTCCTTTTGCGGTGTCTTCTTTGGCTTCGATTTCTCTTTGGGTCGTACGTTATATGGTTTAAGGTAGTTGTAATGCACGATTTCCTCTTTCATTCCACCAGTTCTTCTGACCACATAAGCTGTTTGGGTTTTCGATGTGGACCTTAGGATCGCGTACGGCCCCATCCAACGATCCGCAAAGGTTTTTGCCCGTAGATTTCGTTTCCAAACCTGCTGCCCTTCACGTAATGGTTTGAACGAGCTTTTACGGTTGATCCGCTCCCTGCGTTTCTTGGCAAACTTGGTATCAGATTCTTGGGCTTGTCGCAACAACTCGCTGGCTTTTCTCGTAATTGCTCTGTCCTTTCCCCAACAGTTGATGGTGACATCCTTTCCGCTACCATTTCGAACTTAGATCGTGGATGTTCTTTGAAAACCAGTTCATAAGGTGCTGCACCAGTGCTTGTATGTGTTGCTGTATTGTACGCCAATTGGACATCTGGCAGACGCAATTGGACATCTGGCAAACGTTCAGACCATTGCTTTGGGTGTTTATCTACTAGCTTGGTCAGCGCTTCCCCCATCGTACGATTAATCCGCTCCACTCCAGCATTTCCTTGTGGTCTGTACGGGTGACTGAAGGTGTGCTCAATGTTCTGGGTTGTACAAAACTGCTCGAAGGTTGCACTTATGAAACAAGGTCCATTATCGGAATGTACTTTATTTGGTAGGCCGTATCTCGATATCCAACCTCTGAGTGTTCTGCAAACTGCCTCACTGGTTTGCCCTCGAATGGGATGCATCTCCGAATACTTTGTACATGGGTCAGTTATAACCACGATGTTGTCGTATCCCTCTCGTCTTCGGTAATGGTCCTTTCAAGTCGACTTCTATCAACGCAAATGGTTTCGTTTCTTTTGGGCGTTGGTGTAATGGAGCATTTCGGTGACCTTGTGCAAGGGTTGCAACACAACGTCTGCAGGTTTTGGCGTAGGTCTCTACTTCTGCTTTCATTTTTGGCCACAAGTAATGGGGTTCGATTCGTGCGAGCATCTTGGATGGTCCTTGGTGTGCTGTTTCATCGTGGGCTAAGGATAATAAGGTTGGGACAAATGATGCAGGGACCAACACTTGCTTCTGGTTCTCTCTTGTAAGCAACCCAAGTTCGTTTCTATGTGTAGAGATATGTGGCTTTAGAGCTGCGTCTCTCTCTTGCTGAGCTTGGAAATCTTTGATGTCTACCACCAAATCCTTGTATGCTTTCCCACTTTCCTCCTGAGAAACACTAATAGTGGCCACTGTCCGCAGGTTTCCATCCTCTTCTGTTAAACTAATGTTCCATCCGATTCGGCTTAAAGCATCTGCCATGTAATTATCCTGTCCTCGAATGTACTCTATGCGTGGTTCGAACTCTGCTATGTCCCTCATCATTGTTGCTCGTCGACCAAATGGATCTTTCTCCTCTAGTATCTTTAGAAGTGGTTTATGGTCTGTTTTCAACAAGATTTTGGCTCCTAACAGGTAATACCGAAAATGTTTGAGGGTGTCTCGCATGGCCATCACTTCTCTATCGTAGGTTGGATAAGAGCGCTCTCGTTTGGTCAGTGCTCTACTGAAGTATGCGACAGGATGTACATGTCCTTGTGAATCTTCTTGGGACAGCTCTCCACCCAGGCCAACTTTACTAGCATCAGTAGTAACGATAAACGGTCGACTTGGATCAGGGTGATCCAATACTGGAGCCCTCATTAATGCGTTTCGTAAGGTGTTGAATGCCTCTTCTTCTGTGGTACCCCATGTGAACCTGACATCTTTTTCCAACAGTCTTGTCAAAGGTCGGGCAACGGTACTAAAATCCTTGATAAACTTCCGATACCATCCAACAGCACCCAGAAACACTTGCACTTCCTTGAGGCATTTTGGAGCTGGCCAGGCACGAATTGCTTTCACTTTCTGTTCCGCTGGTTGCACACCCCTGTTGTTGACTTTATGTCCCAGAAATGTTACCTCCTGCATTGCTAGAGCACATTTCTTTGCTTTGATTCGCAGGCCATGGCGTTGTAGTGCATCAAACACTTCCTGGAGGTTAACCAGGTGTTCATCAAAGGTTTTTGCTAACGATGCAAATGTCATCCATGTATAATACTAACCGATTTGGCGGGATGTGGCCAAGGACTCTTTGCATCAACCGAGAGAAAGTTGCGGGACTTCCCTTTAGGCCATAGGGCATTCTTGTCCATTCCCAAAACCCCGTTGGTGATCGAAATGCTGTCTTTGGTCTATCCTCTTTGGCTAGTGGGACTTGCAGGTAGCCTTGGGCCAAATCAATTACACTGAAGTAGTGGGCACCTGAAAGATTATCCAAGACCTCTTGCAAATTACCAGTAGGAAATGGATCATTCTGAGTTATTTTGTTCAGTGGTCGGTAATCCACACACAACCGGACAGTTTTATCCGGCTTTAACACTGGGACGATTGGAAATGCCCATGGGGATTTAGAAGGAGTCAGGTGTCCAGCCTTTACATGATTTTCCACAGCTTCATTAATTTTTTGTGTCAGTCCAAGGTTAGTTCGCCTAGGTGGACACACAATTGGATCGGACACCCCCGTAGGTATAGTGTGTTGTACCGTTGTGGTGTGGCCATCATTCCCCGGATAATCGAACACGCATTTGTTCCTGTGAATTAGTTCTTCTAACTGTGTTTTCTGGTGGTCTGTCAACTGTTTACCCATGGAAATTTCTGGAATCGGGTTATATTGTGTGGGATTCTTTGCTCTCTCTGTGTCGCTTGCTTCTACAACGTGTGCTACTCTATGTGTGTCAGGAAGTTCTTGGATAGTTGCTGCAGTTTGTTCTCTAAAGACCCTGATCGGTTTATCTGTGAGGTTAAGTACACAGATTGGGATCTTCTTTTCATCTTCCATCATTTCAGAAGAAATTCGTATTGGGGCTGTCAGGAGACCAGTTCTCTGATGGAAACGTTCAGTACCTTCAATATATGCGTCGGTTGTAATGTTCGTGTCTTTGTCCTCTAGTTTACCCCAAATAAACCGTTCTTCAAAGGTCTGGATTTCACAGCTCTGGGCAACCCGTATGTGATAACACTTTGGCGAAATTTTTGGGGTTGATGACTCTGATTGTAAAGGTGACTGGGTCTCGCTTATCGTGGCGTATTTTCCCCGTGTATTCAGTGTTACTCCCAATTTTCCCTAACGCATCTAGACCGAGAATTCCGTTTCGAACGCCATTAACAACAAAGAAATTCAATAAACACATGTTTGTTCCTACCTTAACCGTAGCTTGAACGACTCCTTGACACTTTGCGTCTGTTCCATTGGCCATTTCCACTCGTTTCTGTGTTGGGCGCATTTCCATACCATGAGTTTCTGCCACCACTGTGGGAAGAACTGAAATCTCTGCTCCTGAATCACAGATAAATTCGTGCGTAAACGGTGTGGTTTGAAATTGACGAACACTTCCGGTTAATGTTATAAATTGCTTTTCAGCGGCTGAGAACGAGTTTAATTTTACGGTTTGTCGATCCCAGCCGCTTTGAAGTTTAAAGACGGCGATGGACGAGGGCATGGAGCGTTGCATAAAGGTGCTGTATGTCCCTTTTGCCAGCAACGTTGACACAGATTTTTATACGGGCAGTCTTTCTTGAAATGTTCACTCGATTCACAATGAAAACATCCCCGCCCTTTCGCGCTTCTTTCTCTCCGTGTCGGATTTCTTGGCGGGGACTTTCTCTTGCCAACGAAGCTCACACGTTTGCTGCTATCGCTATCCGCTTACTCTGCGTCAATTTCGTCGCTTTCTTTTCCTAACGCCGCCGCTACCTCTTCTCTGATCATCTTCCTGAAAGATATCTTATCTCGTCGTTCTAGCGAGTCTGACCTGCGAACTTGTTTACTTGTGATGATGACGATTTATATACTAGCTCGAGGCGGTCTAGTTCTTCCGCCAGCTTTGTTAGATCAAACTCCCTGTGTTTGGTGTCGCTCTTTAGTCTTTGGCTCATTACGTCGTCGATAGCTCCCAAGAACGCGTCTGCAACATTTGACGATGGGTTTTCTGGGCGGACTCATCTTCTGACGTACATAACTCTGGATAGGCCTTCCTCATCAGCTTTTCTATTCGCCAGGCCAACTGTGGTGGTGTTTCGCCTCTCTTGCGCTTTAAACCTCTTAATTCATCCACGGCTTTCTCGTGATCGATCGCTTCTTTGTCAAACTCCTTCCTGAGAGCTGCTTTAACTTTCGTTGGGTCGTCTTGATCTGCGTCTGGACGTCTGGCAATACATAGGAACGCAGCTCCTTCGAGTTTGCTTGCGATGGCATGGGCTTCTTGTTTACCTTCGAATTTTTTGGTGGAACAATAAAACTTCATTTTCATGAGCCACAAATCCACATCTCCCGTGCCATTGTAATAGTCTTGTTTTCTTTCCGTCATTTCGACAATTTAAAGTCACCGCTGCCACCACTGTAATAATCGGTACTTTATTCAACAAAACTCAACGCCAGACACATCACACATGTTGTATGTCTACCCTAATTGTCTCGCCCCTCCCCTTTTGTCTAATGTCAATAATGCCAAGCTCACACTACCTATTTACAGTACAAGGTCCGAGCACGGATAAAATTGGTACGGATAACAATTTAGCCGAGCCCTACCAAAAATCAAGCGTAGTGTAAATGGGCCTTGAATCAAGTGAACTTTTTAATAAAAGCAAAGCTCGGACGACAAAATGTGATCCCCAGGACGTAAACATGAAGATTAGAGCTATCAATTCCAAGTACTTAAACATTGCTAAGGAACAAATTGATCTTACTTTTTTTCTGTTGAAAAAGAGCTTTTTTCCGTTTTTCATCCCAGGTTTACATGAGAATGTTTCTCCCGGCCGGACGATTTCACCCTGGAATACCCAGGACATTCAACAAGCACCTCTAGTTCGTGTTGGACATGTTCGGTATTTCGCTTTTTTAAAGAAAACTAAGCTATTTGGTCGGATAAACTGTACGTATGTTTTAGCAAGGTGAATTATCTTAAAAATTCTGCCAATATATTTTATAACTTCTACAGTGGATTATTTCTTGAGAAAACGTTCGGAGTAGACGCATGGGCGCGAAATGTTGAACAAAATATAATCAAATAAAATGTTATCCTTTGGGTGTTACTGCTGACTACCCACGGTGGGCGCGACGGTTATGATTTCTGGCGATGTCCTATCTACTTCAAAGGGATGTTTATATATAGTCGAACTTACCGTGGGATTTGAATCCAACCTTCAAAACAACGTAGAGCGTAAAAAAGCCAAATATGCAGTAATAGTTAGACAACAAAGTGAACACTTTAGCACTGTTAAATTTGTCAAACTCTCGATTAGTTCACTGGGTGTTTTCGCAAGAGTGTACCTCCTTTATAGCAATGTTAAACGATGTAGGAGTTGATGTGAAGCATCAAAATTATTGTGTCAGAAAAATGATATATATTGCCATCAGAACAACCTATTATATTTTTTACTGTAGAAATAAGGAATGGAAGAATCCTGACTTACTGAACTTTTAAGTTTTTAAGTAGCTTATAGTTGTGATTCAAGTAGCCGATTGTAAATTACCTCAATGAGTGAGATTTACAATTGTTTTAGAGAAAAATCATTAATAAATTTTCTATTATTATTATTATATTATTATTAAACAACGCAAAATTCATGGAATTATATTAAAAATACTAATAATATAAATACTAAATACTAACTGTTTTTTACACACGGAAGTGTTCCGCAACTTTAGGTATGAAAAGTCACAAAATTTCGTTTATTTATTTTAAATACTCGAAAAGTTACAAATCTTTAAATTCGCCGCGGGCAGATTCCGCCCCCGCCAGTCTAGATAGGGTATACTAAGGTAATTGTAATGATCGATAAATCACTAGTATTTATTTATAACTCCGTAGCCTTTAAAGCCCGGTATACACGTGCCATTTTTTTCTCGCGCTGGTGACGCCACGGATCAAATATTATTGCGTTGCCGGTGCGAGAGAAGTGGCTACACGTGTGGTAATTTTACGAAGGTGTCGCAACAGTTAGCTGGAAAAAAAACAAGAACTACGGATACTTGACACCATGACGTGTCGAAGAACGAAGCGTTGGCTTCGGCAATGCTGTTGCTGTAAAGTCGATTCTAATAAAACAAAGCGTTTAAAACGTTGAATGGAAAGAATGTTATTTTTGTGACCGACTGCCATTATTAGCTGTCCCCGAGACTTTGATTCTTTGAAGAATTCATGAGAATGTGATTTTCATCATAGAGATCATATAAATACTAGAGGGGGCATTGGCGGGAAAATTTGGTAACCACATGGGGGCCGCCATTACCTATGATATTTCAGTCAATTGGTTGGCAAATCTACTAGACCCAGTCCTTTGCCAACCAACGCGCCTAATGTTTGCCTCTAAAAAAATCCAAGATGGCGGCGTTCAATTGGTTACCTGTGGTTGGCTGAAATTAGGATAGGATGCCCCCTCTAGTATTTATATGATCTCTATGATTTTCATACTGAAATAAACACTGTGTTTTCTTGCCTATATACTTTAATACTTTCGGCAATCGTTGCGGAAAGTTAAACCATTTTAAGTTTCGGCAACGATTGCGGAAGGCGTCAGGTTACAATTGCGTTGCCACGCGAGATATGGAACATGCGCGATTTCTTCTCTCGCGCCAACAACGTAATGAAATTTGACCCGTTTGACCCGAGAAAAAAATCGCACGTGTATACCGGGCTTAATGGTCGACAACTAACAACTGAGATGTGTCCTTGCGCATACATATACTGGTACTGTACGTTATGTAGGTCTATTATGGTGTCCCATAATTAATATAATTTAATAGAAAATATACATGGTTTGGAAGCTCAGTTCAGGTTTATGGAAATTTGTGCACTTTCACGGTTACTGAACATATTGGGTTTTCTGTATAATGAAGCAATCATCCAATAGATCGTTTTCACTCACGTGATCGGTTGCCCCATGGGGGTGGTGAAACAATACGAAATATTTGAATAAGAAAGAGCTAATTCCCATGCCGTACACCAATATGGCCGCCATTTCTTTGTTTTGGTACACCAATATGGCCGCCGTGACGTCAGATGAAAACGATCTATAGCAACGTTTGGGTTCAATCACTCAGCCGTACTGTTTAAATATTAATGAACCTAAAACAAAGGATTTGGCACCTTCATGTATACCTTTCAACAGGAATCGTTGCTCGATTGCTGACCGCTTTGAAGTTTTCCGGGTTTCCAAACCATGTGTAGTTTCTATTAACTATGAAACAATATAATATGCACATACTAGGATTTTGGAGCACATGCTGGTTATTTCGGCCTACACTGGAAACCAGTATCAGTCAATACACTTTCAAGCGTGCGTTCTCACAAAACACAAACCGGTCATAACGTTTCTTTTGATGATTAGTACCAAACGTTTTGACGTACTTATTCGAGAAAGCCCATTCATTTCAAAAATAAAACCATCTCTTAACGCTAACATTCCATCATTTCTTTTAGCACTTCATTGATCTTTTTTTCTCCTTTACTTATCATTTTATCAATCTGTTAATTTATTCTGTATTGCCACCGACCGTTTCGTGTCCCTAACTTCTGTCACATTCCTTTGTCACACCTCATCATACTCTATTTTTGTAAGTAGTTAGCTATATTTAAGCCGATTTATCTCTGTAAATATTTTACTCTGAAGATGTTACTGACCAGGGACGTAGGCAGGGGGGGGGGGGGGAGCCGGGGGAACCGCCCCTTTTGATATAAAACAACAGACATGTAACTACAAAACTGATGCAATATGAATTGTGTCAGGAAATAAACTGTAAACAGTGTATTCAATCTACTGAGTGTATGCATTTTGAGTATATCTATATGTGACGTTTGCGTGTTTTGAGTATTTTATATGACTTTTTTAACCTTTTAATTTCCTGGCTTTTGGAGGAAGATTTAAAATCTTCCTCCAAAAGCAGGAAATGGCATTTCAGCGACTCTCGATTTCCAAATTTCCCGGGGGAGCATGCCCCCGGACCCCCCTAAAAATTTATTTTGATTTCGGCTCCCCCCTTTCAAAATCCTGGCTACGTCCCTGTTACTGACTAGGTAGCGAAACGTTGGAATTAAATTTCTATTATTATGTCTGCATATGCTTCTTTTTAAAGCTGTTTCTGGGCTATCATATTTTTGACAAGACTTCGCTTTCCGCCTGGTTCCTCAATCGCTAATATAATATGAATATCAATGTCACATCCCCCTACCAGTAAGGATTTGTTCAACAGTTTAATACTCATAATTTCGTGTCCAAGTTTATGTTACACAGTCGAATCTGTTAGGTTGGATCTTGACTCTAAATGAGGTAAGTTACATTGTTCTTGCTGAGGTTCATCTTGCCGTGGTCGGTGAATAGACCTTTTCAAGGGGTTTTTCCGCCATTTTCCCGCCAAGGTTCGTTCTTTGATTTTAGACTATTATCGCTGAAAACCAACGTGTAGAAACGCTATAATACTAAAGTTTCCTCAACTGAGGAGTGGCTGCGCTGTTATGACGGCCACAACTGAGTGACGATTTCAGCAACGCAATGTAAAACTTTACCTCCAACTCTCTTGTAAATCACTCGAACTTCAAGCGTAGAGTAACCAGAGGTTCATCTTCATCATCTGAAGTCCGAAATATCCTCTTTCTCGTTATCAAACGAGGAAAGTGATACGTTTCGGGTTACGCAACTTACGCATGTTTACTTCTATTAAATATGTACACGTTAACTTGCATATACATTTATACAGGACAAACCGAGACCAGGAACTCTTTAAATACAGCTTAAGTCTAACTAAAGTATAAAGATAGAATCGTTCATATTGATTGCATTTTTATCGAATTAAACGTGTAATTTATTTTGAAAAACGAAGCAATTTTATCTGGTAAGTTTTGAGAAATTTCACACCATTGGCGTTGAAAATTTTGGACAAATGTTTGCTTTTAGTTTACGCCAAGTTTCTGCCGAAATCTGGTGATTTGGCCGCTTATTAAGAACCAAAACTTAAAGACAACACCTCTTCTGGACTGCGTTTGTTATTGCAGTACCCCACTGTACAGCGAGGCGTTTTGTCTCTGCTAAAATCGACAAACAGTCGCGTCCCATGTCCGCCACAATCGCGCAGCCACCCCTCAGTTGAGGAAACTTTCGTATTATAGCGATCCTACACGTTGGCTATCAACGATAATGGTCTAAAATCAAAGAACGAACATAGCAGCCCACAGAAAAGTGATCCAAACGACGATTACAGACGAATTCGACAAAAATTGAAGCGATATCCTTCTTGCTTCGCGGGTTTCGCCATGATTTTAACAAGGATAAATAGGTATGGCCGCGCGCTCGCCCCAATGGTTTTGCACCCCTTGCGTCATGGCGAAACAATCCTTGAAAAGGTCTATTGGTCTATACAGGTATGTCGTCTTGTGCTTGGTCTGTATTCTTTTTTTCCCTTGTAGTCCGGCGGTTAAGCCCGAAATTTTGCCTCAATTGTGCGTTTTGTGATAAAAGCATGAAACTTGGCAAGTAGATAGAGTTACTAGTGCTGATGATTTTCTGATATAGAGCCAACGCAGATTTCTTCCTGGTTGCCACAAATCGAGTTTTTCTTCCGTGCAATTTACCTATTAAAGTACTATCTTATAAAAAAGTGAAAATTCAAAGTTCCCTTTTAGCAAATATCACCTATATCGTTACAAAGTTCGCAAAAAACTATATGAAGGACATTCAAGCGGCTAGGACGATTTTCTAAGCCTATTATGAGTTATTAACGCTCAAAAATGTGCAAAATACCGCAAAATGCTACAAAATTCTTTTTTTAGTGGGTTCAACCTTCTGTAACTCAAAACGAGCTTCAGTGGAAAATCGTACTACCCGCTTAAATCTCCTATACATATAGTTTTTTGCGAACTTTCTAACGATATAGGTGATATTTGCTAAAAGTGAACTTTGAATTTTCACTTTTTTATAAGATAGTACTTTAATAGGTAAATTGGAAGAAAACCCGATTTTGTGGCAACCAGGAAGAAATCTGCGTTGGCTCTATATCAGAAAATCATCAGCACTAGTAACTCTATCTATACTTGCCAAGTTTCATGCTTTTATCACAAAACGCACAATTCATCCCCTTAACAGCTGGAGTATTGGTGTATTCTGACATGTTCTTGTGGTTTCAGTTGAGGCAGTGTTCCTGATCCTTTATCATAGTAATGTTTCTGTTTGTCCTTTGTTTCTTTGCAGTTGGCGGGAAGCATCTTTAGCAATTCTTGGCTTCAGTAAATTTGGCCATGTTGGAATCTTGGTACTAGCAGTTCTGCTCATAAGTAGCTGTGTTGGAGTGTACTGTAGCTCATGTCAGTAACAGGGTGTGTTTCTTTATTCGAGGAGACGATGATGGGATCTGTTGCTTCCTTCCTAAGACTATAAGACTATAGTCCTAAGACTATTTAACAGTTATACCAGAGCTCCAGTTGTATATGAGCTCATAGCCAACGAGGCGCTTCGCCGAGTTGGCTATTAGTTCGTATACAACGAGAGCGAATGGTATAAATGTTTTATTATATAGTCAAGCACTGTACAAAAGACAAAATTACAGCGAAATGTTTGAAACAAACTTCCGGCATGCGCAATGATGCATTCACATAGAGTTTCTCGCTGTGCTGTCCAGTAAACAGCTTCGAAATGTTGTATAAATGTTGCTCGAGAGGCAAAAAATGTGTTAAGCAGAGCAGGTCAGTTGTTTATATTAGCGTTGCTGTCGTTAAAAAGGTTTTGATTTCATGCAAAAATGGAACTGAAACACCTTCGGCAGTGAAACTAAATTACTTAGTTGGTGGTTTTTGAAAAAGAACATGCTTTTTACTACTCCAAATGCTTATCTAAATAAAAAAAGTCTCTATACTACAATCATTGACAAAATGAGTTGGAACATGTGCACCAAAGTAAGACATTTCACAATGTTTTTATATCCCCCCATCCCCCCTATTCAATGTTGGCTTCCCATCAGCGGAAATGTGATGAGAACCTATAGAGAACAAATCACGAATGTTTTGTGGTGATACAACATTGTTTAGGGGGGAGGGGGGGGGGGGGGCGAGGAATGTAGGCGGAGTGATGCAAAACATGTTAATGTTGCTTTTGTTACAACAATTTTGTCAATGATTGTCTGAAAATGATGGTATCTTTGTATTAACGTTTAACATTTAAAATTTAACTAAATGTATGCGATAATGTTAAGAAACTGCTCTTACAAATAAAGTGCTAGCATTCCTCTTTAAAATTATCAAAATTGATTATATTGGATATATTAAATGACGTCACAACGAGTTCTTTCAAAAATGGTGTTCAAAGGACGACTTGCGGCCTTGCAATGCGCACACGCACTTGTGTTGGCTCAGCAAGGGGGATACTCTCTTGCAAAGATTGCCTACAAGACGAAAATGTCGAGAACAAGTGTTTTGCGACTTCTACATGCAGAAGAAATTGAAAGGGAAAAAAGGAAAGAAAGCAGCCGGGGGAAAAAGTTGGCAGACCTCAGGTTATGACAGCGCGTGATAAACGGAAACTTAAACGAGCTATTGCGAAAATCCGCCAATTTCAAAAAATCGTAGAAAGGGGATCCTTACTGCAAAAGATCTAAAGCAACGACGTACATTTGCAAGGGCAATGTGTGCAAAAAATGCCGATTATTGGACGAAAGACGTGGCATTTTATTTGGACGGAGTATCCTTCATCTACAAAGGAAACCCGATGAGTGATGCGATGAAACCAAAGAACAGAGTTTGGCGAAAAAGAAGCGAGGGTCTCGTAGTAACAACGAAAGGAAGTAAAGATCTGGCCGGAGGCAACGATTGCATCTCATTCTCATTGTCGCCATATCATATGGGAAAGGAGTAATTTTAGCCGAGCCATACGAAAAGATGAACGGAAAATTTTTCGCGCAATTTATAACACGACATTTTCCAAATTTGTTCGAAATAGCTGGAAAAGGTGAAACAGACGAGAAAATATTTGTGATGGACAACGACCCTTCACAAACGTCTTCAAAAGCAAGAACATGTTTGGCAGACCACGGCATTAGCGTGCAAGCCATTCCACCAAGATCGCCAGACCTTAACCCGATTGAGAATATATTCCATGTTGTTAGAAAGCGCATTGAAGCCCAAGTGAGAAAGAATAACATCACACATCAGACATGGGATGAGTTCTGCAGTGCAGTTAAATACAATATTTGGTCAACGTCTAAAGAGTACATTGATAAGACAATATTCCGTATGCCTAAAAGACTAAAGCATATTGTGAAAACTAAGGGTCGACGAACAAAATACTGAACTCACTTACTAATTAAATGGTATCAATATTATCAACACATGTTGTGCAAAACAGCAATTCAATGTTATACATGGTCATAATAATTTGTATTTAATGTAAACTACAATTTAAGAATTAGTGATAACAAATAACCCGAATTTCAAAGACTGTATGTGAGTTTCAAAGACCGTGTTTAATAACGATAGTGTCGTATATCATATCCAGTTACCCGTCACTTTATATCAGTGTTTTTGATGGTAACAAATACATTTTATTAAAAATTTACGGTTAAACAAGCTTTGTTAAATCGAACTATATCATATTAATTCACTTTACCATGGCAAAATCATAATTTTTCATACACTTTACCACACTTTACCACAAACAGTGTATAATAATAGGATACTTAATTTAATTTATAAACACCGCTGTGGTAAAGTGTGGTAAAGTGTGGTAAAGTGTATGAAAAATAATCGTATACCCATGGTAAAGTGTACTCATATGAAACGCTACATCATAAGGATTAACATGATGGTTTTGCATTAACACAAAATAGAAAATATAGGAAGTTATAGCACAATATCTAATATAAGTCGTGCGAAACATGAACCACAGGGGTACAATGGCAGTGTAATATGAGAAAAGGTGTTATAGCGTACGCCATGACACTTTGGAGATAATTTTTAAGGGAATACTGCGACCTCATCCTGACCATGAATAATAAAAGTAAAGGAGGGCATGGCGTAAGCCATTTCTCGCAATTTGCACTATGTAAAATACAAGGTAATAGACAAAAATATAGTTACCAAATGCCGTTACGTAAACGCGTGTTCGCAACTCGCCAAGTTATGATTTCTGAATTATGACGAAAATCAATTGAAATGCATAATTTGTATAATATATTATAAAATATACTTCATTAAAACAATTAGGTGCTTCATTTTCACGTATTCTAAGTAATATTTGATGAAATTATTTAGTTAAAATTTGTTTTTCTCTTGAAAATAATCGTAAAATTTTGCATAAAAAACTCAGACAATCATTGACAAAATGAGTTGGAACATGTGCACCAAAGTAAGACATTTCACAATGTTTTTATATCCCCCCATCCCCCCTATTCAATGTTGGCTTCCCATCAGCGGAAATGTGATGAGAACCTATAGAGAACAAATCACGAATGTTTTGTGGTGATACAACATTGTTTAGGGGGGAGGGGGGGGGGGCGAGGAATGTAGGCGGAGTGATGCAAAACATGTTAATGTTGCTTTTGTTACAACAATTTTGTCAATGATTGTAGTAATTTCCTACGAAATGTGTTGTAAGCTTGATTTTAGCTGCGAGTTTCTTTGTTTGGCAACAAATTAATCATATTAACCCGTTAATTTAGTCGGGTCTTTAAGCAAAAAGACGTAATGTTTAGGTGAATTTTACATTTAACATGCTAAATTGTGAATTTGTTAATGTATTTTTACACATGTTGTTTTTCTGTATAAAAATCCGTCAATTTCAACTCTTTTCGGCAGTTTAAAAAAACATGCCGCCATCTTGTTTTTCCTCTACTAGTAGTATATGAGCTGATAGCCTGGTAGTAGGGAACCAATCAGATTATGCAAAAGCTCATATCCGACAGCATGCTATATAATAGACTATAGTCCTAAGACTATAAGACTATAGGCCAATTATACAACATCAAGCCGATTGTCCTTTCACGCGTATTTGTCATCACCAGAAACTCGTGTAAATACAGTTGTTGTATTGCGCTTTTCATTATTTTAATTGAGCTTTAAGCCCTAATCAAACGAGAACGCAAGTCATCGCAAGTTGGCAGTCACGAATTTTTGTGGCGGTCGTTCGAACACCCAAACTAACAAAATAAAGGTTTCATGAGTGTTTTAAACAAGTTTTAACTTTGTCACGGTACATGATATTTTCGGGAAATTATTCAGAGCGGCTGGCTGAGATAGTGTGACTGCCAACCTGCGATTATGTTGTAGTTCGCCTTAATCTAATATCAGACTTTAGAATACGAGTATTAGAACTGGACTTATGTTGTTGCATCGATTCTGCAGCTTACCACCACTCCCTTGATATAAAATTCGTTTAGGCGGCACATGACCAGCCGCAACCAGGATCTTTTCGTAGCGTGGCGGGGAGCGGAGATAAGACCCTGGGTACGAGGTTCTAGACAATAGTCCTAAGGCCAACCTCGTCCCCAGGGCCATTTGTGGGGGCTGGGCCAAGATGGCGGCCAAAAACAAAATGGCGGGAACAAATGGCCCTGGCACAGGCTGCAAAAAATGAGTCATATTTTGACTCATTTTTGACTCGGCCCAGGCTTCACGAAGTTTATCGCGCCTAGTCAGGCTCAATTATTTTCTGAATATTTAGTTCAGCTTGACTGACCCAAACTGAAAACAATCAAAACATTCATTTCCAAATACATTGTCGAATTATTAAAATAAATACACTTTTAAGAAATATCTGTAAATCCTTATTATTTATCATTTGCTTCACCGTTGTACCAAATTCGCAAGAAACTGGATTGCCGTTGTCTGGCCGGGCCGCCTTGTTTTCGTAAGTTTTCGGTGGATTCAATTCAGCGTTTTGAAAAACATTTAGGCTTCATTTCGTCGAGAACTCTTGTTTGAAAAAGCCTGCTTCTCAATGGCCAAACATGTAACTGATTCTGCCCTGTGGTGTACTTTCCTTTCGCAGCCAAAATACTTTTTGACTTTGTTCACCAAGTCTTTCGTTCGCCCGATTTAGAAAACACACTGAATTGCCGTCCCATGGACTTCGTTGTATGGCAACCAGGGCACAGAGACGACACGACCCATCATTACATATTCTTCCGACGTTTTCACGGGTGTTTCGCCAGCTTTCCTCACATTTTCATTCATTTCGAAGTTGTTTTTTAACAGCCGGCAATTCTGAATATAATTTGAGCCCAAAAAACAAATGCCCGCGAGTTAGCCTGCCGCCCGCCTTGTTTTCACCAATCAGAACACCTAAAACATCCAAAGTTATCTCGACCAATCAAATGTGGTGATAGCTCAGCCTGTGCCAGGGCCATTTGTTTTCTTGGCCGCCATCTTGGCCCAACCCCCACAAATGACCCTGGGGACGAGGTTGTCCTAAGGCCATGTCTACACGTAAACTATGCGTTTTCATAGCGTTTTCATAGCGTTCTCATATTGTTCTCGGTTCTCAGGGGAGCATAAAACAATGGTCTCATTACCTGAAACAATATGAAAACACTAGGAAAATGTAAACGTGTGGATGGCGTCTATGACTATTAAGCCTAGTTTACACGGGCAATTTTCAACTTGACAAGTTTTATTTGCCCGTGTGTATGAGGAAACATGGCAAGTTTTTCCTTGACAAGTCTTCCTTTTGAAAAGCCGGCATACCAGCTTTTCAACAAAGAGACTTGTCAAGGAAAAACTTGTCAAGGAAAAATTGCTCGTGTAAACTAGGCTTAAGATCCTCTACGTACGTGTGCACTCAGCCATCCCATGGCCGATTATATATCGCCACTTAAAATCGTTCTGCTTACGGCTCCTCGAATTAATTCCTCATCAGCAATCTTAAGTTCTTCTCACGACTTCTCGGTTTCTTTACAAACTAGGGTGAAGTTTAGCCTAGTTTCTAGGCCTTCCTTGGTTGACACGTTTCGGAAGTGATCCGAACGGACCCGCTGGGGAAGGCCTAGCAACATTCGTAAACACTTTCACATTACAGCTCAGTTGTTTATCGGGGAAGAATTGTGATCTTATGAAGCCCTAACTGTTTCCCGACACTTACTATTTCCATGTGCACAAAATAATACAAGCCTACTCACCTCTGATCGACGAAGGTTCACTGTCCTAGCTTCTTATCACTAGCTTTCCTTCTGCAACCGCCAAAAGTTGAAAGTTAAACAGTTAAATTTTCATTTCGAGCTCCAATTGGAATATATTCCATAATTTCCATCTTCCTTTCGCCAAGATATTTGGTAAAATCTTCGCAGACATCCTTATGCTTTTTACTGTCGCTACGCTAGATCCCAGGAACACTCGAAGGGCCAGAACGATTCTGGGCAGGACCTTTTTGCGAATGTTGCTATGCCTTCTCGTTTCCAGCCTCTCCCCTGTCTTCCCAAGAACCCAAACCGACTACGCGGCCAAGCTCATGGCGGAAACGAAAGGCCTAGAAACTAGGCTAGGTTGAGTTAGCAATGATCCTACGATGACTTAATATATTATTCAAAGCTTCCATACTATTAGCAGAATTGGAATAAAGCGACGCTACGCTAGCTATGGTCACATTCTAGTTGCCCAAACATGTCTCATTGTTTTATTCGCTAATGAGTTTTTAATGAGTTATTAAAGTTATACATATGGCATATGCAAATATTACTAGCGATGCTATTAGTATAGGTAATAGCATGGTTTTGAGTGCAATTTGGAAAAAACATGCACGAGTGAGTTTTTCAAAGACTATCAAAATTGCACGAGTCCGAAGGACGAGTGCTATTTGAGGTCTTTGAAAAACTCACGAGTGTATGTTTTTTCCAAAATTGCACTCAAAACCATGCTATTACTTATTAATAATATACATGACAAAATTACAATAAATAAATTATGCAAAGTTGCGTCACGTGCGTACATCACGTGCACAATAATTTATTCACTCAAATCAATATTATTTAAGTCAAAACAACGTGTTGTGATGTTTTACAAAGTTCTTTGAGCCGCTAAAAACGGGCTAAACTGTTCAATTAATTAATCGGTGTCGGAATCACTGTCGAGGAAATCGCCGTTTACGTGGCGTAATGACGGGAGACGTCTTGTTGTTGAGGTTAAATGTGACTTGGCATTTGGAGAAGGAGTTCATCAGAGTATGTGCTTGAGAGCTCATGTGTGGAATCATGGCACTGGTGATAGATGAAGTGGCTGGATTTTGTTCTCCTTGTCTATTTCTTTTCGAAATAGCCCACGAAAGATCTCGCTGTTCGTCCTCATCTGCTTCATCGTAGTCGTTTAAAGACTGGATATTTCTGTGGCCAGTGACTTTGGCAATGGCCGACCTTTCAAGATTGGCTTTCTTCATCTTGTTTACTACCGTTTTGCGGGCGCTGTGATTGGAAAACCTCTTCTCACTCGTCTCAAGGCTTGTTCCGGCGATAATATCTTTCATCATCGAGTTAATCGTATTGACTCCCATTGGCTGAACTTTGTACCAAATTTCGTCGTCGGCTCGTCTGTTGCTTTTTACCGAGAGATAAAATGGACCACTCCGCTGCAAAGTTGGAGGCCTTCGGCTTAGGTACTTTCGAAATAATGCAACTGGGCATCTTTCACCTCCGGTCTGGAACATTTTAGGCTGGAATTGCCTTTGTTTTGATGTTAAAGTGTCACTGAGACGAAAAATTGACCCTAACAATTTGCTAAAATTTTATTTCTACAGCCTGTGATATCATATAAATAGCGCTTGTACGAAGTTTGAACTGATTTGAGCAAATAGGTAGAACGGTATAAGCGTTGAAACTTGTCAAATTTTCCGTCCGCCATTAATATCCGCCATCTTTGACCTTGGTGTCTGTGACGTCATAGTCTCAACGGCAACAAAACACCTGTGTGTAGTAAACAAGCGTGCTTGGAAGAATCGTTCATTAAAATTAAATTATACCGCCATGCCATCATCACGCTGTGTTGTACAAGATTGCAGCAATCAATCTGATATTAATTAAAGCAGGAATATCCTTGCATAAGAGTCCAATTGACAAAATTGCGAAGCGAGTTTGGATTAAATTTGTCGAAACGAATTTTGTCGAAGCGGTTTATGGTTTGCTCAGATCGCTTTTCGCCGGAGTGTTTTGAACGGTCGCTCCAT
The DNA here is from genome assembly GCA_964035015.1 of Corallium rubrum. Lineage (NCBI taxonomy): Eukaryota > Metazoa > Cnidaria > Anthozoa > Scleralcyonacea > Coralliidae > Corallium > Corallium rubrum. Next base: position 13,963,306 of record OZ036004.1, read on the forward strand.
GTGGAAGGGTCACCTCGTCGCCTTACCCTGGGTAGTAAACCTACGATTTGGAAGAAATCAACAACATCTCCAGAAATATCTTCAACACGCCGTCGCAAAGTAAGTGAATAATATTAAACTTGAAGTTTATCAGGTGACAGTAATCCATATAAAAAATCCGACGCATTTACTCAGTATAAGAAACATAATTCACGCACATTTACAATTCTTTTTTGGTAAGATTCTCAAAGAAATCCAGCAAGTAAACTCCATTACAACCACGATTAAGGACAATGATTTAATGCATTTGAAAAATACGGTAAGTCGAACTTGACGTAGCAAAATATCACTTTAATAAATTATCTTGTAAGTGGCTATAGCCTAATTGTTGCAAATCATGATAAAATGACACAACCCGGAATTATGGATTTATGCTGATGTAAAAACCATATTAACGTAATGTATGTTACTTGTTACAGGTTTCAAATCCTCCAGTTGTTTCAAGCCCAGAGACAGTTCAAGAAGCAACTTTTTCTGAGGTAATAATAATATACTATATATAAACAGCGTGGTTTTCCCCACTACAAATTCATCAGAGTTATATTACATATTTGGATTCGTATAATTATTTTAGGAATTGCCCAGTCTAGAGACCATTGGAAACCTATCACAAGATGATAATGCAAATACTGAAATTGAGGTACAAAAATCTTTTAGTTAGCTAATTTAAACTATATTGCACTTATTGTGTTTACTGTATAACAAGCATTTTTCTATTGTTTGTATAGAACTTTGACAAACTACATCATTGTGAAGCCTGCAAAGCAAACGAAAACAAGATACGTGAACTGAGGCACAAATTGATAGACAAGGATGAATATGATAATCAGACATTTTGTAGCGACACTGTTGTATTTCCATGCAGCAGCGACACTCTTCAGGCTTGACCATAAACTCTAAACTACAGTTGTCACATTCACACCTTTAAAATGATAGTCAATTCAAAGTAAACAAAAGTACGGTAAACATCATTGCACCGTATTCCCAAGCAGTTCGAAATATAGAAAATACTCACCAAGAAGCAACCTCAACGCTAGCGTTAAAACAAAGCTGAAAAATCGTTTCCTCTTCTTCTTCTTGTGCTAGTGTTTCTTCGTATTCGGCTATTTCTTCGGCCGAAGTTAGCGGCTCGACATTGTCGTCGTACGGTTGAAATTCAGATTCAGATTCGTCAGAATTCGCTGTAAGGTATACAGACGAACCACAAGAACACTCTGTTTCAGACCAGGAAGCAGAAGAACGGCTAGATGTGGACGAAACCGACATAATATACAAGAGTAAAACAACCGTTTGCCTTGTTTGCTTTCCTTCGCGATGTTAGGTTAAGACTATGACGTCACAAACCCTTGTAAGAGACCACGTCCATTTTAATGGCGGCCGCGAATTTGCGTATTTCTTTCGTCAATATCTGCTATACTTTTCCGAATATCAGCATGAAACTTCGTTTGGTAAATCTTCGATACATGCACTTTAGGCTCATAGAGAAAAAAGTAGGGGTAAAAATTTCGTCTCAGTGACACTTTAAACCACCTTGTCTGGTCTTGGTTGGTCCTTCGGTGTATTCTACAAACTCAAGGCCGTTGTCACCTTTTACAAAACGGAAATCCTCCATCCTCATTCCATGGTGTTCCTGCCTTCCCCAAAGACCAAAATGTTGGGTGAGTAGCCACCACATGGTCTGAATGAGTGTTCCAGGGCTTTTACAACCGAATTTCCCGCTTTCCCATGGTATTTCTTCTTCTTGTTGTGACACTTGTCTTGATTTGTTTGGTCGTTTGCCTCGTCCAGATTGGCGTAGTTGTTTTGCTTTTCCCTCTAACACTTGCTTGGACGAGAAAAATTCTCTTATCTCGCACAATTGAAAGACTGTAATCCTTGTCCTTCAAGTGTCTATGTAGCGCTGTTATCATTATTCTCAGGCTTTCTGGCTCGTAGTCGTTGCCGTGTTTGTTTTTTACTTCGGCATAGAAGCGCTCAAGTAAATTATTTAACTCCTCGGGCTGAATATTTTGGATTTCATCTACAATTCCTTTGCTAACACACCACGTCTTCCATACACTCATCCAGAACGAAGTACTTCTCACTGTGTTTTCATTTTTAGAGCTGTTTTTTAGCTCCTGTATTGTATTTTCTGTCGCCAGAGAAAACCTACTGAAAACGCCGGCCATTGTTTTGACTAGCTCGCAACTTGTTTTCCAAAATTTCTGCTCCTAAGAGATCGCATTTCATTGGCTGTCTGTGAGTTTCATTGTTTATTAGCCAATCAGAAGGCCTATTACATATTGAAATTTGCACTGTATTTCATTTTTCTGCACTGAATTACACCTTTTCTGCACTGTATTTCATTGAAATTGCACTCCTCTCGACCAATCAGGATGCAGTAATTTTGTCATGTATAATTATTATCTTAATACGTCTTCTGAACACCCTCAACGTCAATTAAATATACTACACTATGCAAATACATCCTCTATAATATATTTCGTTTGTATTTTGACACGTTTTTCTTACGGGGTCTAAGTAATTTCTCATCCAAAATCTTAACTTCTTCTCATGACTTCTCGATTTCTTCACTTGGCCGAGTAAACTTTTTGAAAGAAAGAATCAAACGGCACTAAGTTGTAGATCTAGTTAAGCAAATTATTTAAACACCAGGACCACAAAAAAGGCCTTCTTGGTCATAATTAGTTTCAAGTAATATTTAAAACTGGGGTGTGTTAGGAGGGGGTATGGGGCTATGGAAGGCAACAAGGTGTATTCTTGAAACGGGACTTATTATCAAATAAAAGTCCCTCCGGGACACATATGTCCTGTAAATAATTTGTCATGGTTGAGTGATAAGGTCCTTGAGAATCAAACGTAATTTAAGTTGTCACTAAAACTCTTTAATTTCTCTAATTGAGTAAACTGAGAATCACCCTTGTTTCAGTAAACATCAGCTTAACTGATTGATAGGGTACGTCATGATTGAGTAACAACACCGCTGAAATGAATAAATTAATAGAAGACTAAAATATGATGATGTCAACGGCGGTGTGAACTGCACCACCAGCATGAGAACCACTCTTCCCTATACTACTTACGATCCCTTCGGGTTTGTGGCTCCTCTCCTCCTCAAGGGAAAACAAATTCTTCAAGAGCTATGTCGCCAGAAGACGATTGGGACGATCTAGTTCCCGAGCTGATCCAAGGCAGATGGGAGAAATGGAGGAACGACCTCCTCCTGCTTAACGACATTGATGTAAACCGATGGTTTTGAAGAGTTGAAATCCATTGAACTGCACCATTTCTCCGATGCCAGCACCTCTGGGCATGGTCAGTGCCCGTACCTACGTTTGGTCAACTCTCAAGATGAGGTTCACTGCGCGTTTATCATAGGAAAGGCCCGCGTCTCTCCGTTAAAGACTGTCACGATGCCACGCCTGGAACCGACAGCAGCCTTGGTTTCTGTGAAGGTCAGTGCTATGTTGAACAAGGAGTTTGACTACAAGATCGTCAACGTGTTTTGAACAGATAGCAAGGTAGTACTCGACTGCATCAACGACGACGCGAGGCGATTCCACATATTTGTTGCGAATAGAGTACAGCAGATAGCAAGGAGGATCCTGCGGACGAAGCCTCACGAGGCTTCAGTGCTCACGAGCTTATTCATCACCCAAGATGGCTTTATTATGAAGCAGTTTTCCTGTCAATAATATCAATGGGTGTGCAGATCATATCAATAGGTGTGCAATACGTATTCAATGGGTGTGCAGACCATATCAACAGGTGTGCATACGTATTGATCAATGGGTGTGTGTTGCACACCTGACAATCAAACTTGCAGTTCTTGCACACCTGACGATCACATCTTGCACACTTGATGATCCGACTTGCACACTTGACGACCTCAGTACTTTAAGTAATCTAACTGCAAGGTCTTTTTCTCACAACTGCTTGTTCAGCACTCGCGGTTTAATATACTGTATACAAGATGGACTCGGACGTGATTAAAGAAAATATTCAATATATGTTACAGAATGTAAGACAGAAATTAGGTGTTTATAATTTACAGTCTAATAAGTCAGAGCTAGATTATATTTTCTCCAAACTTGATAGGATAGAACACATTCTGTCGCTTAGTGGACGAGTAATGGAAATTGATGATCGAATATTTTCTAGCATTTCCGAAGTGAAACATTTGATAGTAAATCAACTGCTGAATGAAGATAATGTGAATTTTCAAATGGAAACGATACTCACTGGTGATCGAGGACGGCCTCGATACATCATTAGCAAGGAACAGTTGCAGTATTTTCTTGGATGCTAGGAGTGAGAAAGGCCACTAGCAGAAGAAGATTTAGACTTTGGGTTTTCAAGCTCTGCGAAGTTCTCTCCGATCTTACTGATGAACAACTTGATGCAATTGTTAGTGACACAATGAAAGACTTTGTGCAAAGTGGATATAGAGTGGTACAAGGAATCTTGCGTGCACGAGGGTATCGTCTTCCAGAGAGACATGTGAAGGAATGTCTAAGAAGGGTTGATGTCGAGGGAGTTATTATGCGATCATTGCAACTCCAGGTCATTCATCGAAGAGCGTACGCAGTTAGTGGTCCAAATGCGCTCTGGCGTTACTAATCGTTACTATATCGTTACTAATCATAAACTTATAAGGTACAGTAGGTGGTTAATTTTCCATATTCACTTTACTGTCTGGAATTGCCTGCACATATTTACTCATAGTTGATAGAGGGAGATGGTTAGGAAACCCGGAAAACTTCAAATATATTGAATAAAGATTCCACTTTGAGGTTCAACGGGGTTTTACCGGGCACAAAGTTTTTTAAAGCTCATTTGATATGGACAAACGACTGAACACAAAAGTTTTCTATTGGAAGCACGGCTCGAAATATGTCATTATTTGTAATAAGTACTGGAATACCTCAAACCAGAAGCCAAAACAAACACATAGTGCCCAATCTCTTTTACACTGCTATCTTAGTTCGCAAAGGTAAAACAATAGTAACACAATAGAATTTTCAACCATGACCGTGCACAAGGTACACAAACACCTAGAACAATGGATTTTATGAACTTTCCTAACTATCTCCATCTGGCAACCATAAAGGCGGTTTTCCACTAGGCGAAAAATATCGCGCGAAGCGACTTTTTTTTTTGTCTCGCAAGCTCTCGAGTGGAACTAATTAGCCAAGACAAAAGAAAAATGTCGAGTCGGTCGACAAATGTCGCCTAGTGAAAAACCGCCTTAATGTACTGTAAATCTTACTATTGTAATGATGAACGAATCTGTATATTTTGACGGTCAGCGGTTGTGAGAAAAGGAACTTACAGTTAGATTACTTAAAGTACTGAGGTCATCAAGTGTGGTCTGTTCATCAAGTGTGCAAGTCTGATCGTCAAGTGTGCAACACTGGTGTGCAAGTCTGATCATCAGGTGTGCAAGATGTGATCGTTAGGTGTGCAAGATCTGCAAGTTTGATTGTCAGGTGGGCAACACACACCCATTGATCAATACGTATGCACACCCATTGATATGATCGGCACACCCATTGAATAGGTATTGCACACCCACTGATATGCTCTGCGCACCCATTGATATTATTGACAGGAAAATTGCTTCATACACTTGGGCCAGAGGAATGTCTTCAGAAAACTACTCATATTGTCTTCATACGTGCGATATACTTTTTTGTGAACAAAGACAAAGCAAATACAAACAAAGACACTTGCTTTAGTTGGCTGTATAAATGTTGAAATCTAGCTGAGCAGAAGAAAACTGATCGACGCACGTGTGACTGACGCGTCACCAAAGATACTGGATCGATGATTGCGCAAAAATACCTATTTGGACGCAGAAAAGACTAGAAAAGACACAGAGCCTAATAACACATTTTACTGCTTAATAATGCTAACAAATGCAAAAACTAAGCCTCTAAACATTGTACAATGTTCTTTGTTTGATAGCAATAGCAAACATACCACAGTAGCTCGAGTAACTAGAAGGCGATATATCAGAAAAAATGAGACAAGTTGTAGAGAGAATTCGGACATATATTTTGAATAATGAATTTTGCACGGTGCTACTCCGAGTGACGAACAATATCGGCAATTCCAACAACATGAAATGAAAAAACTAGATTTGATATTGAAAACTCGATACCGAATAAAAAAACACATTTCGTTTCGAAATGTCAAATAAGTACCATCATTCCACGACCTGCTCCCTATATTTGATATCAATTATTGTAAGACAGCTGACCCAGATGAAAAATCCGAGTGACGGACCATCACGGCTGAGTAGAGTTTTCATTCCCCAACTTGACCATGTAGCTGTCGGTAGAGTGTGGAACTATAGTAAACCGAAGGTCGCGGGTTCGAATCCCAGCCGCAGTCGAGTAGAGTTTTTCTCTACCTATATACCCGGTATGCTCGTCACTCGGCGTAGCACCAAAATAGCATCACCCTGCGTTCGCTGCCCCACAATAATTATTCCAAGGTAAGAACATATAATTTGAACTTAATTCTATAAAAGCACACGAGCTCTTGATATGTGTTATCGGCTGGATTCAACGTTTTAAGTTATTAAGCTGCGTAAACTAATTACGCGGTGTCAACTAAGAAAATTATTTTGACTTTTATTACTGACATGCAAAGTTGCTATCTTAAACATTTTTATTATAGAAAATAGCGTACATGCAGCTCTCCGTGGGCCATATAAACAGCTCTCGTGGGTCATATAAACAGCTCTCCGCGGGTCATATAAACAGCTCTCCACGCACGGGCCATATAAACAGCTCCAGCGGGCCTCAGGTTGCGCACCCCTGCCATATAAGATTAAGCCGTTGCAAGAAAAGTGCATGGCAACGAAAAATTGCACAGTGTAATACCGCCTTTAGTCTCCTGCCCATCGGAATCTAAAGAATCGAAGTGCATATGTATATGAAGAACGAATGGCTGTTTTAGGCTTACAGATTTGGGTTCCCGTTTTACGTTGAATCCATGCACGATATCAACAAATCTATTCGAAATACACTGTTTGAAGGTAATTTTTGTACACTACAGTTTTCCAATTTCCATTTCAAATAAAACTTACAAAATAATACAACTTACAAAAATGTCTTGCCACGAGAAATGTATCATACGGCCATTTCCATTTTAATCTTTGGGTGCGGTTTGTACCCTTCTAGTTCAAAATCTTCGTATTTGAAGTCCTCGATATCCGTAATCTGTCTTTTGATCTTCAATTTTGGAAACGGTTTGGGTTCACGTTTTAGCTGCAAGGCAACAGACCGATTTAATAAAACGCCACCTTGAATCCCCAAATTAAAGGCGCGCGATTACAACAATTTGGTTTATACATGAATAATTAGATGTTTTAATAAGGTTTGACTCTGGGTAAAAATCTATAAATAGGGACGTTTCGGCTAAAATACTACAGCCTTCTTCAGCAATGGAAAAAATGTGAAAAGTTAAGGATTTAAATAATAATAGAAAAGATATATGAAAATTTAGGCAATAATATAAACTGGCGTTCACTTGGGCTACTGGCAAAGTGCGGAGGTCTCCTCCGCAGAGACCCTATACCGCGCGAGAAAAGGTAGGAGTGGGCCGAGGAAGATCAGATCGAAGGCTGAATGTGGTGCATGCTTCACGTTGGTGAATATGTTTACGATCAAGACAGTTGTCAGGATACTGATCACTTAACATGAAAGGGTTAACACCCTTTCATGCATTTTATCTTTTTACTCTGTCTAACGCCAGACGATTTTACTTGTCAAGGTGAGAAGTCTCAGAAAGCCATGCGTGAAAGGGTTAAACACATGCACAGTTGATTAACCCTTTCATGCGCATCGTTGTCGAACAACTTTATCTTTTTACTCTGTCTTTTTGTCTGTGAAAGAGTTAAACTACAAAGTCAGTCTATTTTGAAATCTACCAATAATGTCCAAGAACACCTTGATCAAAAGGCAAAGCTGTTCAAGTTTTTAAATCCAAAAGCAAAAGGAGCAAAGAACTTACATGCCTCACAGCCTCTGTGGCCTCACTCCATCACACGGCTATCAACCCAAATGGAAGTATGAACAGTAGCGGGAGTAAAAAGTGCAAAATCGTGACGAGACGAAACCTAGATTCGGCCGCAGGTAGCCCGAGTAATAATGGTTGTATTTGACGTCTGGACGAAATAAACGTCCTGCTGTTACTTCGTGGTTTCAAGCTCACTTTCTGCGCACGTTCGTTTACTTTACTTTCTCGGCCGCCATATCTTGTTTAGTGACGAGCTTCGATTTATTTAGGTGATTTAATGCCGTGGTTTTGCAGTTTTTGGCTAAGTCGTCCTACTTTAGTATCTACGAACGGGTTACGAACGTTCCCGAGAACCAAGATGTAGGTCATCCAAAGCACTTCGAGGGTTAAGACAACTCGAAACCGCAGCTGTGATTCAGTGCATGATTTTAAAAGCAATTTTAGGGCGTTTTTCAGCAACGAGAAGATTCCCTTTTTAAGGTAAGGAAACTTATACATGAATATAGCTTTGAAATGTTTACGTTGATCGTACGTTAACCCGCTCCAGACTGGGCTTTTTTTTTACTTCTGGGACTGGGGGGGGGGGGGGGGGGCGGAAAGTGCCCGCGGTCAATATCTCCTGAACCATTTGGTGTATTCCGACGAAACTTTTACAGGTGGATGGTATGCCTTGTTCAAGTATGTGTTACACTTATGTTGTCATGGCAACAAATTGTGACGTCATTATGACGTCATTAATTGCAAACCCCCCGGATTTTTAGAATTTCCAAAATTATTTTTCTTATTGTTTTGTTAACATAAAAAATGTAGTATATCAAAAAAATAGTTTCTCTTTATTAAAAAGTGCTTACTTTTGTTGCAACTATTATAAAAGCAAACATAATAAAAATTGTCTGCTGAAATTTAGTGTTGGTAGGTGTTCACGACTCCGCTGTAACTTTTTTTTGGCGTAATATTTTTTCACCACATTTTCCACACATAAAGCCCATACATATTTAGGAAAAGTCATAAAATTTCAGAACCATACCTGTACTGGTTTAGGAGATATTAACTTTTAAATTCAGCGCGGGCACTTTCTGCCCCCCCCCCCCCCCCCCCCCAGTCTGGATAGGGTTAAACTACAAAGATTTAACACAGGAAGGTGTCGTTCATTATCCTGGTCCCAGAGGTTTTCTTCCACAATTTTATTGCGGTAAGACAGGAGAGGAGAGAAAACCTCTGGTAGGAAGCGGTACGAACCTTTCATGTAATTCAGGCTATATTTGGCTACAAATCTCATAGGTAGTCTGATGCAATCTCGTTCCCAGAGCCCACGTTCCCCACCCGGGAAACGAGAGACTCTGGGATAATCCGTTTCACATCGATATTTCATTGGCTGATGAACACAGTGAACTCTATATAACTCTTCTTCCGGATAACAATCCTGTGATGGCGTGAACGGATTATCCCAGAGCCTCTCGTCTCCCGCCCGCTGGGTAAGGGGAACGTGGGCTCTGGGAACGAGATTGAGTCTGATACAAACCATTAACCAATCGTATCACCTTAGGAATAAGAAGTTCAGCGAATCAAAACTCTGAGGGTAACCCAATCAGAGATGTGAACACGTTCTGTTCAGCTAGAATTCTATTGGAGCGGTTTGATCAATCATCGTACCGCTTCCTACCGGAGGTTTTCTCTCCTCTCCTGTCTTATCGCTATAAAATTACGGGAGAAAACCTCTGGAACCAGAGCAGTCGTTCATCCAAGCATAACGAAACCAGCCACCAGGTCAGTACCACATGGCAATACAGTACGTTTAGTCTGTGTTCAACCGTGTTGCCCGTCTTTGCATGCAGCAGCATAATTAAGATTGGAAATGAAATAACTCATACTTTGCAGCCTAGCTATTAATATACAATATTTTTATTCGTTTGCAACGGCTGACATAGTTTTTCCTGTTTTTAGGTCTACTGAAATCTGGGCTTCACACAAGAAGTAGACTTAATAGTCAAATATTCGCTGTCTCATGAGAAAAAACTAGTATATTAAAAAAACCCAGTCAAAACTTGAAGATCTAGTGTTTTTAAAGTTTAGTTGATAAAGATTCTTCGTCGTTCTTCTTCGTCGCTTGCTCGTTTTTGGCTGTTCGCTTGGAAAATCGCTTTCAATACTCTGCTGGCTGCATGGAAATTGAAAGTGGGTCGTTCGAATTTGAAGACGAAAATGCTTGTAGTATTAAAGCCATTTGAAACTTTTTTCAAAGACATCAGTGACACGACGAGGTTGGCATGTGGAAAATATTTGACCAAAGGGTAAAGACTTGTATAGCGGTTTTGTTGAGTATAGTTGGACAACAGAAGAATGACAGTTTAGTATCAAAAGGTTTCAGCTTTTCTGTCCTCTCGTGGTATGTTTTTTTAAAATATATACTTCTATATAGTTTCATTTAGTGATTCAAAATACTGTGTTCTCAAGTTTATGTATGTTTTGCCTACTGTTTTAAACTGTTTTCATACTTTAAAACTTTATAAATGTCGCTCGCTGAAATTTTAGTTTTTCACAGCATTCTCGCGTTCTTTTAAATTCGCTGTTTTCACATGAAGCTGTCAAAGCCATTTCGATAATAAAACTCATTTGCATCCCCGTAGCTCTCTGTTGAATATATTTTTTCTGTGGCAAGCGAAATAGTTATGAAAATCGATCAATTTTACGGCCTATAAAACACATTAAAGAAATTATCTCGAGCGGTCCGTACGGGCTCATACGGACCGCTCGTTAACCAATCAGAAATCAGGATTTGGTAGGATACGGACCGAGAAAAAATAATTCTAGTTATTTCTAATAAGCTGAGGCCTGTTTCAAACGTCGCTCATCGACGATAATTAGCTAAATCCTTTGTTTATGCTGATTTGCATTTGCTTCGACGCATGAGAATAGCGACGTTTGAAACGGGTCTGAGTGTTTACAATGTATGTACCTGTTCGTCTAGAGCATCCCCATGATTGGAGTAAACATGAGCGTCTCCCAGTGTGTGAACGAAATCACCCGGCTAAATGACAAGAATATATCATATTATGATTAACTTAAAAAGAAAGACCCTTTAATAGAACTGAACTGAAGTAAACCAGACACAGTGCTAAAGAGCGGTGACCTGTTTGGCGTCAAAAACGTCGCGTCAAAAACGTCAGGTCAAAACCGTCGTTTGCTATTAGTTCCGATTCTGTTTACAGCAAGTATTAATAGGTACTTTACCTTAAGATCGCAAACATGAGCTATCATGTAGGTGAGCAAAGAGTAGCTAGCAATATTGAATGGAACACCAAGACCCTGACAATGCAAAACAATAGAACTCCACTCATTTCAATATACATCTAAATTATGTTGTTAGAAAAGCACAAAAATTCTGATCGCTATCCAGGTTTTACATTAAAGTGCTTATTTCATGTGGGGGATATGTATTCGTAATTTTTGGGTTCTCCAGCATTGCAATATATAGCTTGTCGTTCCAAAATTTCATCGTCATGATCTTTTTCGCTGTCAAAGTTAGTGACTACTTACTGGAAGTGACGTTGCTATGCAGGATGAGCTTTTGGAAAGAAAGAGTTCTTGCAATATAATTATTCTCCTTTCTCGTTATTTTTTTTGCATAAAACAATTAAGTGCGAAATAGATGCCGTGTTGTAAACACTGCAGAAAACAGCGATCTTTATACATGTAATTAAGAAAATTTCTAACTGTCTTAACCGTGTCTCAATAACACAGTGCTCGATTCACGGATTGGGCAATCAGATTTTTCATATTAGTATTATTACTAATATTATTACTATAACATATGAAGTTACATGTTACTGACCATGTCACCAGATCTTTGGTATAGTTGACAAGATAATTCTCCATTGGCGACATAGAATTGAACCAATGAATGACAAGGCGGAAGAGCCATCTTTGGAAGGTCTATGAAATAAACGTATGGAACGATTATGCACAAGAGACGTATATTTCAGGTTCTGGGACAGGAAAAAAAACGTTATTTGTAATACTTTTTAATAGTTAATTGTAGGATTTATATTTGTAGAAGAACACACGGAGAATTTTTTTTTAAATATTTAGATAGACTTGGTTGATAAGTTACCGTGTAATAATATCATTAAAAAAATATTCAGTAGCTAGTGAAGGAACTTGAGGCCGGAGATCACACTGGGTTTACAAGCTTTCTAAAGTAAACGCAGTTCGCACACGTATGTAAACTTCACTTCTTAAGCTGTTTAAGGTAATATTAAATTTACAACAAAGAGCTTCCATCGCCATAGCTTTTATTTGTCTGCTCTTGTAATCTAATTTGGAGCTTTCCCAACTGGGACATGGGTAGTTTTTAAAGTGCATATAAACCCTCCACGGTTCTTAGTTCCCTGTTTAGAGGGCGGAAAAACAGTTGTAAAGTTATTTTACAGTTTTTGATTTGGTCGTTTTGTTTCCGAGATATATCTCTTTGAACATTGGCAAAAAGTCCGATTCGCTGGAAATTGCCGCAAATGCTATTTGGTCAATATTGGGACTGGAACTACATGATGTGACGTCATTTCTTCATTAATTCCATTGTTGCCCTCTAAACAGGGAACTAAAAACTGTGGAGGGTTTATATTCACTTCAAAAACTCATTTCAAAAGAAATTAAAGTTTAATCAGTGTCTTTATATGTGATAAAGATACCTCCTGATTTACATAAACTTTACCTTTGATTTTCTCGGCTTAGACGAGGTTATTTTTCAAACTTACTACGCCAATGAACTTACCAAACGGTTCGTTTTTGAAGCCGCTCAATGAACTCGCAGTTCGTGTTTTATCAGATATAAAAACACTCGGCTTCGCCTCGTGTCTTTATATCTGATAAAACACTCCTGCTGGTTTATTAAACAGTACTTCAAAAACTCATTAATAATTCATGAGGAAAACACAAAAGAAAATCATGACCGTATCGTATCTTTATATGTGATAAAGATTTCTCCTGATTTACATAAACTTTAGCTTTGATTTTCTCGGCTTAGACAAGGTTATTTTTCAAACTAACTCCGGCAATCAACTTACCAAGTGGTTCGTTTTTGAAACCGTATAATAAACTCGCAGTTCGTGTTTTATGAGATATAAAAACACTCGGCTTCGCCTCGTGTCTTTATATCCGATAAAACACTCCTGCTCGTTTATTATACAGTACTTTAAGCTCTCGAAAGACCTCAAATTTTTGTGTTTCTGATAATAACGTAAAATCAGTTCATTTTCGTCGGCGCCATCTTTGTTGAACTTGGAAAATTCATACTGGCTGCAATGCCAATTTCAACCAATCAGACGAGGTTTTTCAAATTTTGTTGCGTAAGAATTTGTTGCGAAGGTAGTAATACGAACAACAAATGAAAAGTTTGTTGAAAAAAGTAGACGCCAGTTCAACTTGTTGCAACATGTTGCTTCAACTTACAACGAAATGTTGTTGGCCTGTTGGGTGGAAGAGAATAGTCACATGCTGATCCGTCATTAACAATGTTTGGGGTGGGTGGTACGTGCAACAACCGCTTTTCAACTTCCAACGCAATATTGTTGCGAAACAAGTTGCAGCAATTTGTTGGCCGTATTACCTGACCTTTACCGAGGTTTGAACACTACCATATTCTCATTCTTCGTATGCAAACCCTCGTCAATGTATTTTGAAATTCTCGACAACTTATATACGCATCACTAACAGATTGAAAAGGCAGTATTCAACTATTCACCACCTAACAAGTAAACTAGTCGCTAAATATATATACACTAACCATTACAATCTCGTCGTACCTATCAGTCATAGCTGTTGCAGTGTTCCTTATTCTTACCTACTGGGTTCCAGGCAGACATAATAATACGCCTATCATTAGGATTTGTTTTAATAGTATGTATAACATTCTTCAGCTGATCAACACCTTGACCACTGTAGTCTGTGTGCATGTTGTCATAGTCTGCACCAAAATGACGCCACTGGAATCCATAGACTGGACCCAAGTCTCCCACTTCTCTGTCGGTAAGCCCTACAACAAAAAAGAAAGATATTCTGCAAACAATACACAACACAACACAACACAACACAACACAACACAACACAACACAACACAACACAAAAATGCAAAATACATGTACCTGTACATGTAATTATGCATGCAAAACGATACAATACACATGTAATACATGCAAGACAACACATACGTATTCTACAATACAATACAATACAATACAATACAATACAATACAATACAATACAATACAATACAATACAATACAATACAATACAATACAATACAATACAATACAATTACAAGACGAGACGAGACAAGACAATAATCCAGCTTCTATTTACATTTAGTCTTCCTTCATTTGTTTAATTCTTGAAGCCCTGTTAAGCTCATGTATATTCAAAACATTGTCAGTTCGTTATGTTCCGTATTATTCGAATTGCTTTCTTTTGACCTTTCTGCAGTCTCTTTACAGTATCAACGTCTGTTTAAAAACACAACCTGGATCTCTTAACTGGAATCTCACCTCGCATATCCAAGAACTCCCTTGAACCATTAGCATCCCAAATGTGAATGTTTTTCTCGGCAAGTTCGTTACCATTGGTACTTCCACGAACAAACCATAAAAGTTCTTCTGCAACGCCCCTCCAGAATACTCTTTTTGTTGTGAGCAATGGAAATATTTCGTCTCGCAAACTAAAACGCATTTGACCTCCAAATAAGGAGATTGTGCCAGTTCCTTTAAAAGTGAATTTAAAAACAGAAAAAAAACCTTAAAGTAATTGTTCTTCGAGCAATTTTACTCAAAAAAGTATGTGAGTTCCCACGTGGTCTAAAACAACCTAACGAAATATAGTGAGGTTTGATACTGCCGATACAGATGGCGTAAGCTCCTACTGTAGTTTAATAGTTTAATAAAATCTTTGCCAACCGATATACACAGCATAAAATAAAATTACGCAATATTACAAAGAAAAAATGGCTCCCTGGATTGTAGCATGGGGAAACTTAATTCCCCATGTTGAAATGTTGTTTCAACACTGCCTACTTTGACTTCACTGTTAAAACAACCTAAAGTTACAACCTACAAAACCAACTAAACGATCTAAATCAACTTAAAACGGCCTAAAACGATTGGATTGGTTATTAAAAATCTTGAAACACAAACAGCATTGTTTTATCAAGTTTAAAGATTCGTGCGCACAGAACAGCTTAAAATGTTCCGCTATTAGTTATTTTTACTTCAAATGATTCATTCAATTGCAAATTATGTAAAATTCTACGTTCATTAGTAGTATTAGTATTTTTTCGACGGCAATAAGTTTTATCAGGTAGATAGTTTTTACGTCGTTTTTTTAGCTTGTTTTAATATGTTCTACGGTTGAGTTCGATGTATGATATTACATGTATATGCTGTTAATAGAATAGAATAGAATAGAATAGAATAGAATAGAATAGAATAGAATAGAATAGAATAGAATAGAAACAGAATAGAATAGAATAGAATAGAATAGAATAGAATAGAATAGAATAGAATAGAATTAAAATAGAATAAAATTATAATGAAATAGAATTTAAATTGAAAAGAATGAAAATAAGATAAAATAAAAATCGAATAGAATTAAAGTTAAATAGAATTAAAATAGAATAAAATTTATATAGAAGTAAAATAGAATTGAATAGAATTAAAATTTAATGGAATAAAAAAATGGAATAGGATATAGAGTTGAAATAGACATAAAAATGGATTAAAAATAGAATTGAAATAAAATTAAAATATAATTAAAATAAAAAATTATATAGAATTTAAATAACTGGTATCAAAGTGAAATATAATTCAAATCGAATTATTTGCTAGACAATGATTTTTATAAAAAGAAAAATATAAGCCCAGAAAATAAGTCCTTTGAAAAAATATCAGCTTATGATATTACGAAAAGTTTATGGTATGAATAAAAACTATTTTCTATTTTTATTCCCACCTCCAATATTGAAAAACCCCACAAATGTATTGCCTATAAAACACAAAATGAAGTTGGCATGGCCAAGTCCTGTAAAGTACCTGTCCGATCACCCCTTTTAGTTCCATGTTTCAAAATCTTCCTAATGAGGTCAAGATATTGATATTCATCATGTTCACTAGAACTGTTCTGTACTTGACATTCTTTAACGTTGTCTTCTGAACCAGAATTGCAGGATACTTTTAGCATTTTGTCTAAACCAATCAGGGAAGTTAAAAAAATAAGATTGTAGCCTGGTATAGAAATATCATAATACACACACTATATAATTATTATAAAGTAATGTAATGTTGAATATATAACATAATGTGACATAATGTAATGTAGTGTAATGTGATGTAATGTGATATATACCGAGTACAGTAATACAGTACAATGTACCAGGAATATTGTCTAATGCAATTCCATGCAATGTAATAGGACAGTCAGATTTTTCATATCATTATTGTGTTAAATCCTCTCGTCATCCTAAATTCAAATACATGTAGGTGTTTCACAGAGTAACTTCATTTCCAAATTATTATTATTATTATTATTAAATTATTATTAAAAAACAATTATTATTATTATTATTATCCCCGAGCCCGGGCGTAGGGCCGAAGGCCGGAGCTCGGTGAGGGTGCTAATCTCGACATGCGTGTAGTCCAGTTTACCCGCGTGTAGAAAAAGCGAGGGAGACGAAATCTGGGAAATAGTATATATTATATATATATATATATATATATATATATATATATATATATATATATATATATATATATATATATATATATATATATATATATATATATATATATATATATATATATATATATATATATATATGTTTGGTACGGTGGCACGCGGTAAGAAGACACTGGACAAATAGTATTTTGCTTTCGTTTATTAAAGCGAAACGAAATGGAGCACGAAGAAAAGAAGGATACAAACAACCCGTTTAATATATCCTGAAGAGAAACCAGAGAACTTGAAGAAACCAAACGCCGTATGGTGAACAAAAACTCGATCTGAATTGCAGTATTTGTGGTCACTCCGTGGTCAAATCGTTTTAAAGTTAACGGTAGGATTCTTGTTGTTTTCAAGTTTTCGCTTAACCTAAACAATATACTGCTTCACGTTTTCGTGCTTCCCCTTTGCTCGTCCAAAGCATAAATCGCCTTAACTAAAGCTAACTTAAAACACTGTAGACTTTATGTGGACGAGATGTTTTTCATTGGCATGGCATGCACCTTTTATTATTAAACACTCATGGGCTTTGGCGATTTTTTTGACTGTATTTCCAAATTTTCGACTGAAACGTTGTCTGTTTAATACTTCTTTCTACAATCCGATTCAACCGAATTGTTTTTATCTCGGACTCTATTATAAATGTAATTTTTGAGCTGTTGATTTTTAATTCTGCCTTTGCAAAACATGTATGCATAGGGAAGCCATTTAAAGCTTGTTAAAAATAATCCCTTTTGAAACCTCCAAAAAACATATTTTGTACAACCAGAATTTAACAATGAAATCTAAGTTTTGCTTTGATATGTTAAATCAGTGTTTAGTCATCTTATCCATAAATTATAGAATTATCTTGAGGATTATCATTTGTTTTTATATCTGTTTGTTTTATATTGGTTGTATATCAGGGGTGCTTATTTTAATTAGGGTGGGTGGTTGGGTGGTGGTGTTTCAAAAAAGCATTTAATAAAAGTGGGCGAGGGGTTGTTGCATTCATGTATTTCTAGTTATTATTATTATTTTACTCTGTCTAACACCAGATAATTTTACTCATCAAAAGCAAACCCTCAAGAACAATAACATTAGCTGTTGGTTCACGTCATTTATAAACTAAGCAACTGATTAATTAAATTATGCAGGAATACAATGCAAGAATACAATTCTATTAATTAGGAAACAAAACCAAGGATGTTCTTCGAATAGGGCACACCCCGTGCTGTTTAATGGCTGTCTCTCCTTGAGAGATTGCGATGTTTTGCAATCTCAATAGACTCCCTTGTTCTTTGTGTGAAGTATTGCTTGTCGCTGGCTAAGAGTGACTCTTCCCACTTAACACGATGGTCATACTTTCAAGCGTGTTTGGCAACAGCAGATTTATCACGTTGGGCTTTTATGCAACATGTCTTGTGCTCCTTCAGGCGAGTTGAGAAAGCTTAGCAAATAAATGTTTACGTGGTGCTTCCAAACACCACGTTCGAAGAGGTGCAAATAATTTTTTAATTTACCGCTGCATGAAGATGACAGAAGAAGGTCGCAAACGAGCACTCCTCCTACATTACATTGGAGAGGAAGGCAACGATTTATTCGACACTCTACCGGACAAAGGAGAAGATAATGATTTCAACAAAGCCTGCGACGCTCTTACACAATATTTCACACCGAAAAAGAAAGCCTCCTTTGAAATATTCAAATTTCGAAATCTGAAGCAAGAATCACACGAGACAGTCGACGAATCCCACACACGACAACACATCGCTTCAAAATATTGCGAGTTTGGAGACAAAAAATAAAAATAAATCAAAGCTCAGATAGAATTAGGAACCACAAATAAGAAATTACGCCGTTATTCTTTCCGTACACAGACCCTTACGCTGACCGCGTCATTCATGGTCTACACGCGAGTACACTTCACAAAACGGAAAAACAAGCCAAAGGCATCGAAGAGAAGTCTCAAAACTCACCTATTCCACCTTGCGGTGAAGCTGTTCACAAAATCCAATTCAACAAACAGAAATATACGAATTCACACTCACATTCACCTGGCACTGGCAGAACACAATAAACACAACCTGACATTCCCACAGCCCCGCCATTGGCGCCAAAGCCTTCAGCTGGAAAACGTTGTTTTCGCTGCGGATACTCATGGCCTCATAACAGAACCAAGTGTCCCGCCGAAGAACAACGCTGTAACAACTGCTCCGAGTATAACCATTTTGCCAGTGTCTGCAAGTCTTCAGGAAAGAGAAATAACAGATTCCGCTAATGCTGTACAAAAAGATACAAGAGTTTCACCCGAGAACAGCATGCAGTAGTGACGATGACATTGACTATGCGTTTATGTTGCACAAACAGACCTCTATGAAGCAACCACGTTCTTTTCATGTGAAGCAGTAAAATTAGGAAACTCGCGTCCATTTCCAAATAGACAGTGGATCGTCCGCTAACATTGATGAAAACACCTTCATGAACATGTCCCGTGTTGGGACAGTTCCAATGTGTATTGGAGTCAAAGAAAAGGTTTACAAGTGCCAAGATCATAGTTGTCAGATAGTGGACAAACATCTATTGACTTAAATTTTATCGAAGTTAATGTAAACAAGATTCAGGCCAAACATGTCCAGAAACCAGAGTCTGGAGAGAAACCGACTACTTTCAGTAAGCTGGCCAGTCACAAGATACCACCACGTTTAGAAACTGTAATCTCCAAATATGACGAAGTGTTTCATGGCGAAGGAAAAGTAACTGATGTTCAAGTTCATCTCCACATCAATCAAAACGTGAAACCTGTCGTGCAACCAACCAGAAGAATTCAATTTACTATCCGAGATAAGGTTGAAAGTGGATTGGATCGACTCCAAAAAAAAGCAAGACATAATAGAGCCTGCACAAGGACCTTCAATTTGGGTTATAGCCCTATCGTAGCTTTCCCCATGCCAAATAACCCCGAAAAGATCCGATTATGCGTCGACATGCGACACCCAAATACCTACACGACGCGGCTAGCTAGACGACGTGGCCTTACAAAAACGTTAAAAAGCAATGCATTTAAAAGAAGACACGGTAAATTAACTGCCGTATTTCATGTTTAAGCTTGTTTAACGACTTTCAAGACGCTCTAGTTCTTGCTAAAACGGCAGTAGTGTCTGAGCTGAAGTCAACGTTAAGAAACAGCTCTCCCTTCTCTGCGTGTTCGCGTTGTTCTGAAGACGTGAAAATGTTGAGAGTGGCGTTGTTTAGAGAAACAGGACGGTATTGGTATATACTCTGGCATGGGATTACAAATTATTCATTCACTTTGTTTTCATTAAGAATTCTTTTGTTTTTAAGGCGCGTCGACGAGCTTGCCGCGTCGTGGATCTTAAAGTCGCTATTGCCATTCAAAGAGAACGCAACCCTCAGCCCACGATTGACGACTTAATCAATGATTTAAATGGAGCTCGACACTTTAGTAAATTGAACTTATCGTCTGCATATCATCAGCTAGAGCTTGGCAAAGCATCCAGATCCAGGTACATCACAACATTCACTACACACAAGGGACTCTTTCAATACAAACGTTTAAATTTTGAAACTAACAGCGCGAGCGAAACATGATTCAAAATGTCTTCATGGGATTCCTGCATGCTGCCGAAATACCAGTGACGATACCACCGTTTTTGAGACAACTCAGCAGCTGCATGAAGTCGTTCGATGCTCAGTCAGCAATACAATGTTTCGATCGTAACACATGGCCTGTCAAGAGTTATCGTTTCGGATAACGGACCGCCCTTTCAGAGCAAAGAAGTTCGTCGTTATATGTTTACAAACAAGCTAACACATGTCACCGTAAAATTACACCTTTATGGCCCCAAGCTAATGCCGAGGCCGAAACGTTTAAGAAAAGGCTAAAGAAATGTCTTCAAACGGCGTGTATCGAAGACAAGAATTGGAAACAAGAATTACACAATTTTCTTTTGAATTATCGTGCGACGCCGCACTGTACTACGAAAGTACCACCTGCTATACAGCACTCTTCGGACGGAATATTCGTACCAAATTGCCGCAGGAACCGACAGCAATAAATATGGATAAAATCAATAGAAAGGTTAACGAAGCAGACCACACATGCATGGTGCCAAAGTAAAACGTAAAGCCTACGCTGATAATCGTCGCGGTGCTAAGAAACCCACTTTCAGAATAGGAGCCCAAGTTCTGGTACTGCACAAAAGTGAACAAGTTAACATCGCGTTTTAATCCAAAACCTTACCGAATCACAACTATAAAAGGAACTATGATTACTGCCAGCAGAAAAGATCACCAAATCACAAGAAACTGTTCACATTTTAAACTATTTACTGGGATTTTAAGCTTCAGCCAGCACAGACATCAGTGAGGAACGTAGTGATGTTGACGAGCCAATTATTCAAGATGCAAACGCAAATGAGATGGAAAGGGAAGCGCCAGAGGAAATGGAAGAGCACAGATATCCAGGAAGACAAAGATGTAGACCATTATTTTATCGAGAACAGTCGATCAGATGTCTGAAGTGAAAGAACGCAAGTTTTAACTTTAAAAATTTATTCTTATACAGCTATTACAGAATGATAGAATTGCTTCTTGAGTTGTTCATTAGCAGTACTTAGCTGTCACGTTTTATTTTAGTTTTGTTCAATTCTTAGATGGAGACTTTGCATGTTGAGAAGTTTGAACTGAAGGTTTAGGGAAGGAATATGTTTATTGATACTGTATTTGACAATAGACATTGACGTACAGTGTAGCTCTATGAAGGTGGCCGAATACACGATTGGAAATCGCATAGAAAATCGGCCTCTTTCATGGGGCTATTCGCAGTCCACGTGAGTGCTGGCTCAAGTGACTAAGATATTCGTTCTAGCTAATACGGGTCAGCCCGTATTTCGCGAGCCCCGATAGCCGCCATTTCCGATCGTGAACACGAGGTATTATGTCACGTGAGCGATGGGACGGTGTTAGGGGATTGAGCGGGAAAACCCGTTGTTGTTAGGGTTGATCCTTGGGTGTTTGTTCGCGAGAACGGTGTAGCGGAACTAGCGTACGATATTTAAGTGAGATTTATTATGTAAGAATATAACTCTGATTAAAAGAAATATTTGCAAGCGTATAGGACTTTTATGTCTTCCATCTGTCCGGTTTGTATTGTAATTGAGAATGTAAATAATGCAATACCTTATTAATGAAAACTAACATAACCTAAGGCTAAGGCAAATAGGTGGTCTGTCTTTGCATATGAGAAATATCTAATTACAACTAACCCCTATAGGGCATATAGCTGTTATGGGTATCACATTCAAGAGTGCAGTCTCAGTAAGCATTGCTCTTCACCAAGTCATGAAGATGAATCTATTTCAATTTGTTCGAATTGATTTTTAACATAAACACTTTTTACACCACCTCCCCTTTTTTGCTCATTGACAGTGGAAATAGCAAATGTCTTTCACATCTCATTATAGACTTGTTATTATTATTTGGAAGCTCTGATTGGCTAATTTTTCACATTTCATTAATTTGTTAATGATATTTTTATCTGATTGGCTCATTTTTGGTCACATGATACTTTCTTATATAAGCTCATTGTTTGTTTACACAACAAAAGGGCCTTTGCTCGAAACGTTGGACTCCTACGTTCTCTGTTTCAAACCTTACTATATTTCAATTGTTTCAACACTGTCTGCACAGCACACTACTTTTATCACAATTAATCATCCAATCAAATATCTACATTAGCGTCACATACCAGCCCAATATTTTACGATGTAGGACAACTACATATTGGGCAGCAACCTTTGGACAGGTGCACAAGTTATATTTACCTGCCAATTGCATGATTATTTGTTCGATATAATAAAACACCTACTGGATTCATCTTCACCCGATATGGAAAATATTTAAGTCCCAAATTTTAATATTAGTCTGGACCTTCAGTCTCACCCAATATTGAATTTTCGACTTATATATATGGCTATGCAAACATGGTTGTGACATCATGGCACATTTCATAGTATTATTTTATAAAAGAAATAGAGAATGGATGCCATGTGCTTATACAGTGTATTAAACACCTGGGTGAGTTTGAGAAAATTTGAAAGTTATATTTATGGAAACCCTCACCTATGGTTCAAGTCACATAAACTTTCAAATTCTCCCAACTCACTCTCGTGTTTCCATCAGGCTATATAAATACAAGCGGCCATTCTCTATTTCTTAAATATTGTTAAACCACTAGAAGTTACTATCACAAGTGAACTGCTACCTCAAATGGGACAAAACCCTTTAGCCTACTCCACAGGCAAATCTGTGCAGTCTGTGGCCAATGTGACAACCCCCTTGCCCACTCCACCCAAGGTTGCCCACTCCACCCAAGATTGCCCACTCCACCCAAGATTGCCCACTTCACCCGAGTTTGCCAATCCACTCAAGGTTGCCCACTCCACCCAAGATTGACCACCCCACCCAAGATTGCCCACTCCACCTGAGTTTTCCCAATCCACCCAAGATCTACCAAAGATTGCCCACTCCACCCAAGTTTGCCCACTCCACCACAGAGTTGCCTGCAAGGGAAGCTGGAAAGCCCAAAAATTTAATATTACACTGTAATTACAATAGACAGAGTATTTACACATTACTACAAGTTACTAAAAAAACTTATCACTTGACATAATATGGCAAGGGTTTTGACAGGATATACACATAATTAATCACAAGCGGCCATTCTCTATTTCTTAAATATTGTTACTGTTAGTATTATGATCATCATTAGTATTACCAGAAAGCCATTTAAGACTACAGTATTAACAAACACACTGAATCTTGAGGCAATATCTCCTAATGTTCAGAGAAGTGCCAGGGCCCGACAGCAGACATCGATAACACTCAATCTTACAACAAATTTTGCTGCCTATATTGACCACTAAGGGCTACTTATCTATCATCAGCTTCCCCCTGGGGCCGACCCCTGGGGAACCCACAGGAAGTCAGGGGCTTTTGTTGATTTTTTACCTTCCCTTGTTCTCCCAGGCGGCAGGGAATTTGGAACATTTTGCTCAATTATTTATTACCCATGGGTCTCATACCCCGGGGTTTTGTTTTGATCGGTCAGCAGGTGGTGTTATCATGGTGGGATTTCACTGCAGTTTGGGAGCATTATTTCAAGGTTTTGACAGCGTGCTATTTTGAAAGTCTTTTATAATATAGTATACCCATACAAAACATGCCTATTTATAATGCGTGGAATCTGAGTAGATCAGTAAAAGAAGCAGTAGTGGCATATTCAATGAGGAATTTGTCAGCAAAGATATGTATGATATTGTCATTGAAATTCGGTTCGAACAATATTTTTTATAAATGTATACAGTATTGGCATATTATTAAACATTAATATAATGGTCATATAGTAGTTGCACTGTAAATTTTTATTACAACTAGTTCATATTTCTTGAAATTGGTCAAGGGCATCAGTTGGCTAAAATAATACTATCATATTATATAACAAATTGTCCATCAAATGCCTCTGTATTTTTCTATTTATGAAAAATGTTGTGATTTCTCTTAAAATATTCAAGTCACACAGAATCTTGTACCCAGGGGGTGGGGCTTTCTCCAATTTTTGACTAATAGATCATGCCCTGTACCCTGGGGTATTTGTTGTGATTGTATTGGGCTCTTGGACTATGCTGTCTTTTATAAAATGCGCCAAAAGCCCACATTTCAAACGCATCAACTCCGCACTCTAGAAATCGACTCAACACCGTTAAAAGCCTGGTTTAGACTATGGTTATTATAAATGGAGTTATATTATTAAACTATGTTCGGATCAATGTGAGATTTAATATAAATTTCAACGACATGTTGCAACATTCAACAGAAGCACAGAGCACGAATCCCAGGGACTTAAAAAGTATAATTATATGACATATCCACTTACCAACGTATGAGACTATAGCACAGTCAACTAAAATAAGGTCGTTAATATTAAGTTAGGTAGACTGGAAGCAAGCTGAAGATCGAATTCGATGAAACTCCCAAGCAAACCTTTGCTTCTTTGTTGTTAACACTGAAATTCCCGCGCTTTGCAGAATTACTGAAGCCTGCAATAATAAGTTGCAGCGGCATGACATACAAGTTACGTACTTCATGTTGTATATGGTATAGTGGATTACCGTCCTGTGATAATTAGCATGTAAACAGATTGTCTTTGGGGCGGGGCGGGGGGGGGGGGGGGGGGGGGGGGGGGGGTAAGCTTTCGGGTTCTTTCGGGGTATCTGAGTTCTAGCGTCTGGCTAGCATTCAGAAGGTTGTGAGTTCGAGTCCCGCTTAGAGCTCAGAGTTTTTCTGAGTATTACTAACTAACACAGCTTGCACAGCAAACAACTGCCAATTATTAAAACAAGCAAGAAAGTTTTACAACGTATTAAACTCGAACGCGGTGTCCGTAAATATTCGCCGAAGTACGAGTCAAATTTCAAATTGAGCATTTTCAATCAGCTCGAAAATTCTATCATCCCCTATATTCACGGTAACACACAAGGTTTTGAAGCCAATGTGAAAATATTAAAATATTTGGCATTTACCGTATGTTCTCTTCAGACGCCGTGATAAATTATACCACAAAATAACAGCAAAATTTAACTTCATCAAGCAGAAGAAAAACTATATCAAACTTTCGTCCTATATAAATGAACATTTGCTCACGCTGTGACACTAGTGTCCAGTCGCTTATTATGTCAATTAGTGACGCGCCATTTAAAGCAATATGGCGGAAAGACCAAAGCGCTATGGGGCGCCAAATGTAAAAAAAAATGTTTAGGGCAAAAATGTGTTGATTTTACCATTATTTAGCTATATTTAACAATTATTCACCGAAGTGGAGGTGAATAGTGCTGGATATTCACCGAGCCGCTTCGGCGAGGTGAATATCCACACTATTCACCGACACTGAGGTGAATAATTGTTTTAGCATAAACCTCATAAATGAAATAACAATTTAACATTCTTATATATTTTCGGTATTTTTATACAAGAGTATAAACAAGACACGGCCATCGCCGTCGGCCGCTAGCAACTCGGCGTATTCGATTATTTGTCGACAAAACAGTTTTTACAGCTTTTGAATATATTAATGGCTAGAAAATTGTAAAGAAACATACCTGTGGACACTCTTCTACTTAATTTTGTTAACTTTTCTCGTTATTCTACTACATCACCCTTGTTTATCAACAAAACCTCCTGCCTCGGTAAACAAAGCAAAACTGGCCGCCATCTTGTTTTGCCCGCAGGTGAATAGTGCAGGATATCCCGAGCTAGAGGAACCAATCAGATTTCGCGAAAATCACTATTCACCTGCGAGGTATATGCTAAAATACATTATTGGTAAACAATGTTTCTATCTAAGTTAAACAATCCATAGATTATTTGTAAATAATTTATGGATTGTTTACAAACAATCCCTGGATGGTTTAGTGGAAAAGTATTATTTATTAAATAATCCAGGGATTGTTTATAAATAATCTACGGATGGTTTAGTAAACCATGGATTATTTGCTAAATAATCCCTGGATTGTTTATAAATAATCTATAGATGGTTTAGTAAACCATAGTTTGTCTATTAAACAATCCATAGATTGTTTATAAATAATCAATAATCCAGAGATTGTTTAATAAACCATGAGTTTTTGTTAAATAATCTAAGGATTATTTGCTCACGCCAAATGTAAAAATATTGTAGCGGGAGTAAAGCGCCACAGTGTGGGTTCCGAGATCGATCACATAAACAAGATATATGCTTTTATCAGCTTTTATTTAGCGAGCACATCTAAACTGGCACAAGCAAGAACAACACCGAACAACTACGTGCGCCCCCGCACATACGGTACATTCCAATCATATCGCGTGATAACACGTCACTCAGAGCTAACTCGCTACAATTCCCCCCTAGCAAAATAAAAAAGCTGTCCTCAGCTTAACAAAACATAATCTTTCGTTAAGAAAAACGAAACAAAACTTAAACACATAATACTAAGTGTATAGAAAAGTTAAAGAGTAAAGTCAAATTCTGGCCAGATTTCGTCAGTTGGACTTTCGACACGATAATCCTGTCCTTTGAAATAACTGCTGACACCGCGTGGTAACGAGGCATTGGGCGATGAGTAAACACTTGCTTTCCGTCTTTGGGGTCTACATAAGCAGGCTTATAACTGCGCCGATGATTAGGAGCTGTGTTGTTGTAGGTGCGAAGAAAGTGAACTGTTACTTCATCGGTGTCGCGAGTGGTTTCAATGGCTTCGGCGAGGTGCCACTTCGAACTGTCGTCAGGGTCGTTTAAGATTAGAAAATCGCCAACGGCACATTCTCTGGGCGGCGGAGCCATGTCCACGGTTTGATTACCAGGCGGCGGAACAGGCGCTGAAGTACATGCAGTTTGAATATCGTTGTACGGGTAGTACCGGGCTAGACGTTGGATGTGCGCAGATTGACGAACATGCGTAGTCGGCTCTTCGATAACATACAGCTCGTCTCGGATGCGACGAACAACTTTAAATGGGCCACTCCAATGTGTCAAAAGCTTCGTAGCAAGTCCGACTTGGCGAGATGGTTTGTAGAGAAGGACGAGGTCGTTCTCGTTGAGAATTTGACTGCGTTGATGGGCATCGTAGTAGTCGCGTTGAGACCGGCGAACTTCCGTTGTGCCATCTTTAGATTCTCGAAAGTGGTTGCCATACGAGTCAGTTCCGTAGCATACTCAGTACGATCTTGGGTTAGAGTAGCTGGTGAGCCGTATATAATGTCTTCAGGAACTTTGGGTTCACGGCCGTGCAAGAGAAAGAACGGGCTATAGTCGAGACCTTCGATTTTACTGCTTCGGTATGCAAAGGCACACGTGGGAAGATACGTGTCCCAATCCTCTTGAAATTTGCTGACGAATATCTTCAGCGTTGCGGAGATGATACGATGGATTCTTTCGGTTTGTCCGTTGGTTTGTGGATGATATCCGCTTGTATACACTTGACTGACATCCAATAAACAGCAAACTTCTTTGATGAGGTTGGAAAGAAACTGGGGACCACGGTCGGATAGTAAGCGTTTTGGACAGCCATGACGACAAATGATTTCCTCAAAGAAGGCGCGTGCAATGGTTTTTGCTGTGGCGTCAGAGATAGGGAATAAATTCGGGCCAGTGTGTGAATCCATCGATAACGGTTAGAACGTAGAGATTTCCACGTTTGCTCAGTGGGAAGGGTCCGAGGAGGTCAATGCCAATGGTGTCGAATGGTTGCTCGTAGAGTTGAGGGTGCAGATAACCTGAATGGCGTTGCAATGTTTGTTTCGCCTTTCGACAGTCAAGGCAGGTTTTGATCCATTTCTTAACATCACGATACATGCCAATCCAGAAGAAGCGCTGTCGGAGACGCCTCGTAAGTTTTAGTCCGTCCGAGATGTGCGGCTAACGGTGAATTGTGGAACGCGTACAGGATTCTTTTCTTGAGTGAGTCAGGGGTAACTAGTTGACGTGTAGTGGTTGGGAGTTAGCAAGAACATCGCGATGATAAAGCAGGCCATCTTCTATGGTGTAATGACGGGCCATACGTTTGATGGTGTCTTGATTTGGCCGTAAAGGGTTGGACGTGTCCTATTTCAGAAATTGGATGAGTGGTTTTAACTCGTCGTCAGCAAGTTGTTCCTCCCCAATAGTTTGCAAAGGAGGGAGAAGCGCTGGAATGGCGAAACACAATGACTCGTTGGTAAGCGCTGGTTGGAGGAGACACACGGAGGGTGCATCTGCGTTAGAGGAGACGACTTCTGCAGAAGCTTCAGGGGACTCCTCGTCACACTCGGGAGAGCGTGAAAGAGCGTCAGCATTATCGTTTAGTTTGCCTCGGCGGTGTTCGATCGTGAATTCATATTCGCTTAGTTTCAAAGCCCATCTTGCTAACCGACCGCTGCTGTGCTTGACACTCAAGAACCAACGAAGACTATCGTGATCTGTTTGAATGGTAAATTTTCGGCCGTACAAGTATGGGCGTAGTTGATCACAGGCCCACACAATAGCCAGGGCTTCAAGCTCTCTGACATTCCATTTCCTGCTCTGCGGGTGTAAGAGAACGGCTTAAATAGGCGATGACGTGTTCTACACCGTCGCTGTCTTTTTGGGCCAAGACTGCGCCAAGTCCTTTAAGAGATGCATCCGTTTGAAGAAGAAAGGGAAGATCGAAGTTGGGACAAATAACCACTGGATCAGTCGTTATTCGGTGTTTGAGCTCTTCGAAGCTGCGGTTCAATCGCTTCAGTCCATTGAAAGGGAATATCTTTCTGTAAAGCCTGACGTAGAGGGAAGGAGATCTTGGCATAATCTTGGATGAATCGACGATAGTAGGATGTTAACCCTAGAAACGAACGGATTTCTTTCAAGGATGTTGGTTTTGGAAAGTTAGTTACAGACTTGACTTTTGTCGGGTCAGGCTTGATTTCCCCTTGAGCGGTTACGACGTGGCCAACAAAAGTTACCGTTTGACAAGCGAGTTTGCACTTTCTGGGTTGGAGGGTCAGTTTAGCCTGCCGTAATCTGTCGAACACTTGT